>JAHLJT010000631.1:233293681-233318786 GCA_031308135.1 Acheta domesticus
TCTGGGATGTATCCTTTGGCCCCAAAGTGACATTCTCGTACGTTAGATAGAGTCTAAATGTTCCTGAACACAGTATTCCGAGCAAACCGTAAAAAATCTTCCTTGGTTTCAGTACTTCGAGGCGTAATGGTAAGTGTCGAACTTTCGCCCTCATTATCTTTTATTGAGAGGCGGGAATTTATTTTTTACGCCCTTCAAAATTAATAATTGCGCAAATCTTCAAAATGTGTGTAGTAACAAATTTACAAAAGAGAAATATTACACTTTTATGATTAAATGAATGTCATTTGGTTCTGTTCACATAAATCTGTTTATCTTATCTCTTGCATGAATTTTCGAATTTGTTAGCTTCGTAATATCAGTGGCAATATCCGATATCTCTGAATTCTTTCATAACAAGGGACTATTTGAACATTGGATAATTGATTCATAATGTTCATGATCTCATTCCTTGTCAATACTATACAAATAAAAGTTATTTTGCCTAACTAAATATACTTCCATTACTAAAGTATTAATAATAAATATACACTAGTAATTACTGTATTAACCACGGTTTCGTTTTTAATTTCATCAGATCTATAAATAATCCATGCTCTTTTTCTTATGAAACTTCAGATTTTTGAAGAAGTGAAGTGTAGGAGTTTTAAAGCCTAAACTCAAATAGTTTAGAAATAAACTGCACATTGTACTGACAATTTGAGAGACATGCAAAATAACAACAATAACATTTATGCAATGATAACAAAGGGTTTAAAAGGGTTCTTTATAAATATTGAAACTTTTAATTGGAAAGTGAGTATACAAAAAATAATTGTAAATACCCCTTGTGAGGATAAAGTTATTTGTATTCACTTTTTTTACCACATCTGCTCCACGTCAGGTGGTAAATCGCTCTCCCTGAAAATCAAGTTCTTTCCAGTCTTCCAAAAATACTATTTCGATTTATTTCGCAATATTTGATACTCTTATTACCTGCATACTAATATTTAAATATTATTTTCAAGCACTTTTTCCAACTAGGGGGAAATAGTTATTTATTCGTCAAGGCCGTTATAAGATTTCTAACGATTGAGCAGCGACAAAAAGCCAAGGGCCTATGGCCGGACATTTTGTCGCCCGTGATCATTAGGTCCAGTCAACGGCCGTGATACGTACGCGAATTTACTTTTTACCTAATTTTAATGATTCAGATTTACTTATTTACTAATTAACTAGGTGTTAACTTGAAATGGTTTGTCTCCTCATATTTTCCTTCCACAATTCCCTCCGCAGGAGGACATGAAAAATCAAACAACTGTTTTCGTATTGCTTTCGTAACCACTATCCTCTCGATCAGGTAAGTGCAGTGTATATCGAGCTCCGTATCGAAGGCAATAACAAGCAATAACTTTCCAACAAAAAAAATAAGTGTTTCATGATGAGTATTCCTTTCACCGTGATCGTTGGATGTGAATGGGAAGCATTCCTGCTTTCAGGTTTTCTCATATTTTTCCACTCATCAAGCACTTAACTTTTCAATTATACGTGTCTGAATATTTCGATGTCACAAAAAGTATACATATTTTTTTAAATTATCTTTTTTTGAATGTTCGAAATGTAATTTGTAATTAAATTAGGAATGTGTTTGTGTTGTCGCCCTCCCGTCAATATAATTCAGGTGTGCAGTTGTTAGTTATCTTTTTATCGTGTATAAAATTGCGAAGTTGATTGACGTGAAACCAGCTGACCTTCCGGTGTGTGTCACGTCATTCCAATGTTCGAAGGTCCTGTGAATATTTTTCTGGGAAGTTAAAGATGTGTCTTTAAAATGTTTCACTTAGAACAATTACGACCCTTGTACGTTCGCCAATCTCGTAGATAAACATTGTTTTATAAGAGAATAGAAACGTATTCTTTGTAATGATCATTTGATTACCCGCAATTCTATCTTTCTGGTCTTGTAACAATCGAATCTTGAACAATTACTAATGAAATACAACAATTTTATACTGAAGGGAGCATTAATTAAATGGTTATAATTAATACCAAATAAATTATTGTCATTATCATTCGTAAATCATGTAGCATCACCTAAGATTACGGGAATTAGGTTGTTTTATTTTGAAACCAAATTCGCCTCAGCAATTAACGAAAACATGCCCTTATATAATGGACGTTAAAAAAATTCAATCATGAATAATACCATTATTCATAGAAAGTAATTTCAGATTTCGTTTACCCTGAATATCCGTCAGTATAAAACGTAACTAATGCTACACTGAAGCTTCTATTGCGGCTGGGATCCGCTCGACCAACTACACGCTAATAGTGGAGTGAATGGCTGCGCCGATAGCGTGGCAACTGCGGAACGACCAGCCGTATGGAGAATTTTTACAATTGTGTGATAAAAGAGCGCTGCCATTCATCGTAGCCCACACCGCAGCGCCGTGGGGCATTCGGTGGTCAAAGAGGCGAGGTACGAGGTCGAGCAGAAACTAGAAATGCTTTTAAGCGAGCTTTACGACTCGTCGATGCAGTCGTGGTATTTTTATAGGTCGATTCTCGTTAATATGTATTAAAGACTGAAATCATTGTATGAATGTGGCACACATTTTGTCTACAACTGTTCGAAGAATTAATGAGCTGTGGTCGGGAAATAAAAAAATCTTTATTGATTTTGTAATGACGTCATAATATATGATATAAGGTCAAAGAGTAATTCAGTTTCATAAAATATCAAAGTTCACTAGGCCACTGAAGACGCAATAATGTTAACGAGAGAAACCACTCGTAAATGCTAGGTCACAACTTGTATTTCTGAAGGTGGTCTTCAAATACTTAAGCAGCAGCGAATCTTCTTCAAACGGAGTTAAAAAGTAATAAGACTTGGGAGGTCAGGATGTCGCCGTCTTGACGCACCTGGTTCGGAAACCCCACTTGCGTTCTGACGTTGCTCGCCGCGGCGTCAGATTGGCGTGCGGTGATGGGGGCCAAATAGATGGCCTTACCAAAGAAATATCCTTAGTGCGTGATGGGAGTGATGCAGAAGGTAATGGAGAAGCCTCCACATTCACCGGGAATAGATATCTTTGATGATAATATTGGCAGTGACATTGTCTTGAAGGAAATGATGCAAATTATAGCATTGTTGCCCAATTGGACAAGATTATATTTTAGCACTGGGGCAGAGGAAATGGCAAAAGCAGAGAAGCTGTTACCGTACAATCGCCGAGGTCGTAAGATATTTGTGGAAGTGGCAATCGTAGTTTGCGGTGACAACAGAAGTAATAATACATTGACAACGACCAGTGTTGGGAAGTAATAGAGTAAAAGTAATTCAACTACTTGTAATGATTACTTTGTTATAAATTTTAGCATGTAATCGTGACTTTTAGCAGAATGTACTTTTTACTCGTAATTTACTTATTGATATAAAATTGTAATCGTTACTTTGTAGTAAACGTTATATCGCATATAATAATGAATATGTTTTTAGATATGCCTATTTAGTTCTTTTCTTTCGCAAAATACCTCACTCATCGCGAACCAAATGGGTGGGTAAATCATTTAGCTCACAAACTAGGCTGAACGAGAGGCCCCCATTTACGGTTGAGAACTTTCGTGGCACCATCCACCCCGTGGCTCCAGCAGAGCGCTGAAACATTAGTTCGTTTGAACTAGTATGTTAATGAACGACACATCTCTATCTGTACTTGTAATTGTGATTTTCCTAATTCCATACGGAAATGTAAATTCTTTTTGTAATTGAGTATATATTTGACAAGTAACTGTAATCGAGACCAATTCCTTTTTTAACATACTTTTCCCATCACTGAAAACGACAAACCATCTTATAATTAAAAAACCATCCAATACAGTGGCGTTGAGAGAGATGGCGATACATAGTCGTAGTGGTACTGTGTCCACCATTTCATCGTAGTGGTACTGTGTGCACCAATCGTAGAGATAGTGATGGTGCCGCGTGCAGTGGCAGTGATAGGGAGCGAGGCTGAGAGAGGGGTAGTGTCAGCGTTAGAGGCATTGTCAGTATTAGGGGCAGTGACTGTAACAGAGGTAGTGACAGTAGTACCAGAGCCATCAGCGCTGACAGTGAAATAACAGTTGCCTCGTCAGTTCCATCACCGGTTGCAACAGCGTTAACTGCGGCAGTTGCAGAAGCCGTAACTGCCGGCGACGTGGCAGCGGAGTAACAAAGGCAGAGACAGTAATTCCAGAGCCATCAGCATCACAAAGTGTAATAACAGTTGTCTCGTCAGTTCCGTCCACAGTTGCAACGGCGTTAACTGTGACAGTGGCAGAGGCCGTAACCGCCAGTGAGGTGAGTAGCGGAGTAACCACGACAGTGACAGTAATACCAGAGCCATCATCACTGACAGAGTGTAATAACAGTTGCAACAGCGTTAACTGTGACAGTGGCAGAGGCAGTAACCGCCGGCGAGGTGGGGTCGGAGCCAAGGCGGTGGGGGCTGTGCGGGGCTGCGCGGGGCGCGGGCAGCGCCGGACCGGGCGGCGCGGCGCGGCGGGGCCTCGCGGGGGGAGGCTGCCATTGTTATGCAATCAAACGCGCGTTTGTCCTCATCAAACGCTTGTTACGGGGAGGGTATGGAAATAAGCGGCGCGCCCGCTGCCCGCCCGCCCGACGAGCGACGGCCAGACCGCCGCGCCGCGCCGCCCCGCGCCGCGCCTGCCCCCGCCCAACGGGCCGCGCCGCAATACGCGGCGACCCCGCGACCCCAAGCGCACCGCGCGCTGCCGGCGACGGCGATGGTGGCGACGGCGGCGGCGGAGGCGGAGGCGGTGGTTGCGCCGCCGGTGGCGGGTAGAGGTACAGGCGGCGGCGGCAGTGGTGGCGGTGAAGGCGACGGGGTCGTTAGGGTCGGCGGGGACGGTGACAACTGCAGGGATGGCGGCGACGGTGAGATCTGCAGTCCGGGGGCGACGGTGAGAACTGCAGGAGCGGCGGGGGTCTGTGAGAACTATAGAGACGGCGGATACAGTGAACTGCAGGTGCAGCGGGGACGGTGAGAACTGCAGGGACTATTTCAAACTGCAAACTCCAGGGACGGCGGAGACAGAGAGAACTGCAGGTGCAACGGGGACGGTGGCAACTGTAGGGTCATTGAGAACTGCAGGGATGGCGGCGATGGTGAGATCTGCAGGGACGGCGGCGACGCGACTGTGAGAACTGCAGGGCCGGCGAGGGCTGAGAGAACTACAGAGACAGCGAGAACTGCGGATACAGCAGGGTCGGTGAGAACTGCAGGAACGGCATAGTGGGTGAGAACTACAGGGACGGTGGCGACGGTGAGATCTGCAGGGACGGCGGGGGCTGTGAGAACTATAGAGACGGAGGAAACGGTAAGAAGTGCAGGTACAGCGGTGTCGGTGAGGACTGTAGGGCCGGGGGGGGGGGTCAATGAGCACTATAGGGACAGTGGAATCTGTAAGAACTGCACGGTTGGTGAGGTTGGGTGAGAACTACAAGGACGACGGAGACAGTGAGAACTGTAGTTAAAGCGGGGCGGTGATTTAATATAGGCGCGGCGGGGTCGGTGAGAACTGCAAGCACGGCGGGGACAGTGAGAATTGCAGGGACGGCAGGGACTGCGGGAACGCTGGGGACAGCGAGGAGAGCGGGGGCGGCGGGCACGACGGGAATGGTGGTAAACGTTAGGGATGGCGCTTACAGCGGAGGCGACCAATGGCTGTGAGAGACACCAGAGGCTCAGAACAGCGACGATGATCGATGACAATGGTAGTAGCTAATCCAATGGTAGTTTGCCATCTGGAGAATGCACGGCTTGAAGAAGGACGTGTCTTGAAGCAAATTTGGAGTTCTAGATGGAGGTTGTTTCGATGGATGTCCGATCGGTCTCCCAAAGATTATTTTGCGAGACTGATTAGAAGTCGGCATCGTTTTTCCTTTGTGTTATGTGAATTGATAAAAAATGTCTCCTGGCAGAGATCAGTAAGCATTAAAAGGAAGGGTGGATTTCAGATTTGATACGCGGATGGAAAGAAACTGATTAAATTAAGGGGCAATTCGAAAAATGGCAAGGATATTTTTCAGTTCATGTATTATTGTAATTCATTGTTCTTCTCAGTTGCATAGTTTCTATTATCCCCTGCTCTTATTTATTAACCATTTCTTTTCGATCATATGCCACGACATTATGAACATTTCAGCCAGAACATTCTTTAGTAAAAAATGTTAGTAGGTATTAGTGTGCACGATACTGTTTGACGTTGCAGCCCACGTTCTATTCGCACAGTTTTCGTCATGATCTTCGGCGTTCTAAATTCGTCACCACGGTTCCAATGTGTCTTGTACCAGCTTGATTCCTCTTACCGATGTCAATACCGTTGCCGCCGCCGCCGCCATTGTGGCGGCCGCCGCCTTCCCCGCCTTCACCTCCGCGTCTAACGGTCGGCCGGGGGACCGGACCTCGAGCCCGGTCGCCGGCAGCTAACGAGGGCACCGCCCCCGCGAGTGGGCATGGGCGGCGGCGGCGGCGGCGGCGGCGGCGGCTGCACCTCGCGGATTCCTCGCAGCCGGGCCGGGGGAGGGGAGAGGAGGGG
Organism: Acheta domesticus; assembly: GCA_031308135.1. NCBI lineage: Eukaryota > Metazoa > Arthropoda > Insecta > Orthoptera > Gryllidae > Acheta > Acheta domesticus. The sequence goes on from JAHLJT010000631.1 coordinate 233,300,264, forward strand.
GCGAGAGGCCGCCAGAGGCCGCGCACGTGGAGTCTGCGCGCAGGCGGCGAGTGAGCAGGGGAGGGGGCGGTGGTGCGCGCCGCAACTGGAGCAAGAGTAGCGGAGGTCGCGACGGCGCGGGGCGGCCAAGCGCATTGCTGGGTGTACAGGAGAGGAGCTGTGGGATGCAACGTCGATGTCGATGCTTTTTTAAAACATCAATGTTTTTGTGGAAATATCGATGTTTTAAACATCGATATAATAAAACGATGCTTTTTTAACATTTTTAGGTGTTCTGTGTTCGATGCATTTTTTTCTTTTCCGATGTTTTGTTCCTGAATGAAATATTCCGTGATCACAATACTGTAAAAGTTATAATATGAAATAAAATTGATGGTAACACTATACTTCATGTGTTGGAACCAAAGGAACGCTGTCTGTTTTACCTTCATGGATCAAACTCTCGCCAGAGATGACCTCCAAGCCATTGTATTTCCTCTTTCTTCATAATCATTTCGCACGTTGAGATGAGGGCAATAAACACGCTCTTGACGTAGGATCTGCCCCTCCTTCTCGTACATATATCCGCGAATTGATGAACACGAACACTGAAATTAAATTTTAATGCACACGAATTTAATGTCTGAGGTTATTAAAGCAGTCTAAAATCATCGATGTTAAGAGCATCGATAATTAGACAAATGGATAGTTTTTTGTCATATTTTTAACATCGATGTTTTAATTTTGAAGATCGATGTTTGCGAACATTCATGTTTTGTTCTCAACGTCACATCTTTAGGAGCTGGGGTTAAGGTGAAGGTAATGGGAAGAGGAGTTTTTAATGGAACGTAATACGGGAAGAAGTTTGATTGACAGTTTGATTAGTGTTTCCGGGCGCGTCAACTGCTAAGGACATTAGTCCCGTAAGTATTGTGAATATTTTTAGCGCAGCAGATGGCGGTGGTTTTCCCCCACTGGGTGGCGAGATCCGGGCTACACGTCGGCTAGCGGGGTTTTCTCCAACCAGGTATTTCCCACCAGCGGGGCTCCACCCCACCCGCGACCAGCTCTAAGCTTCCGACTGGTCTGCCAACGTGTGTGGTAGTGTAGTGAAAGTTAGTGTGTGTGAGTGTGTGTGTGTGTAAGTAAGTAGTAGGTAAGTAAGGGGCGAGGATAGGAGAAGGAAGGGGAAGGAAAGATCGCGCGGGCGGCACGTTGCCTATTTGTTAGTGATCTGCTTTGGCATTTGCCTGGTGTTGATCTGAGAAACCACGGAAAGCTATCAATCAGAGCAGCCGGCCGCTAGGATACTCTTCCGAACAGCGTCAGAATTCCGCTTAGTTATCTAGCAAATGTCGAAAATCCTGCCACCGTCAGGAACCCCAGGGCCTTCAGGTCAGAGGGCAGCAGTGTCGAAGAAAGGGAAAATAAATCTGAGACGAAATACTAGAAATGTAGCTTGTGACCAAGACAGTCCAAGAGAATGAGATGTTGGACCCCAAGAAGCAAGTCCGTGGGATTAGATGAGAAACTTATGCAGCTCTACACAATGGTGGCGGCGAACAGGACGAAGGGTAAGAAGGTAAGAAGCAGGGAAAGTCGTTGTGGGGAGGAGGTCGCTGGCAGCAGGAGCGGTTCGATACAGGCCAGCGCATGGCGGGTTCTGCAGCAGAAGCGGCTGTACTTGCGACGGTGACAGTTTAACGACATCTACGGGCGATAACAGGCTTCGAAAGGCGAACTACTTCCAACTGTCGAAGAGGCTTGAAGAGTCCCGTAAGGACTTGGGGGCCACAACTAACCAACATGTATGAACGAAATAGGCTTTATTTTAAGGTAATTTGGATAAAGTATTGTTAAAATTCCCTGTATACATTTTTACTGAAATTTCAAGTATAAACATTGTAATCTCGATCAGAAAGCAATTGGTCTACTTTTAACGCACGTAATTTTTCCTTAAAATCTGGACCATAATTTCATATTTTTCCTTTCTCACGCTTACTTCGTAACGAAGAGAAAAAATATTGTAAAAGTGATCTGGAAAATGGCTAATTTTAAACAGAAAAATTCTATTGCCGGACCCTTGTAGCTAAAAGTGGATCAATCTTGTTTGTTCATTAATTACATATCACTTCGGAATTTTGAGTTTTAAAGAAGAATAATTCATGAAATCAGCCGTTCCTGTGCATAAAACAAATAATTGAATTCAGTTTACACTAGTTTAAATATTTTACCTTGAATGTCGATTTCTTTACCCTTTGTACTGTCTCGCGCGAGTCAATATCATGTTTTATTTAAATGCAATGATTAACATTCGGAAGAATATTTTGTTAAGTACTGCATTCATAGGTAAATACCGAAAATCTCCATAAGTGAAATTATCAACAACTTTATCAGAAACCCTTCATTGTCTTAGAGATTACCGTGTTCATTTACGATCAACATAGAAATATTTCAACAGTAAACATATGAAGATATTCAAATAGAAATTACTCAATCTGACATGGAAACGCAGGAGAGGGAGGCCAAATTAAGTGGCGGAAAACGTTTAAGCGTACGTTGTACTTACGGCAAGGCGCTGTCATTCATGATCGGGAAAGCTGGATAGATAAGTGCTTATATACTCACATTTTCAAATACATCGAATCAAGTGATGAAGCACATTCCGATGTGCAACTAACCTGTCGACAAACACTTTACATTACCCGCAACCTTTCTAATGTAGGCAAAAAATCCGACCGTCTGGAGCGAGACGCGGAGCACGGCGCGCCTTAGTGGGCGTGGGTGTGGGCGTGGGCGGGGGAGAGGAGGAGGAGGGGGGAGGGCGGTGGCGGGAAGCGGCAAGCAGCGAGAGCCGAGCGCCTCCTCCCGGATTGAAACTCATTGGCGGGCGCCCCGCGGCGGCGGCGCGCCGACGCGACGCGACGCGAGGCGAAACGAAGCGAGCGCCCCACAGTGGGCCCACACACCGTCCAATGAACTCGTAGCGTGTTCTCGGATTGATTGCTGAAGGTAATAATTCCTTAAACATGGTTCATGTGTCGTTCTCCAATTGATGGATTGATTAGTAATTTCGAGCGTGGCAATAGCTAAGCTCATTATTCCCGTAAGTGTTGTGTTTGTTTTTGTTCTCCAATTCATTAATTGATTAGTAGGATGCGTCAAATGTTAAGGTTATTGTTCCCGTACGTGTAGTTCATGTTCTTGTCATGTGAATTGGCCGTAATCCCGCGCTACTGACGAGATCCTTCAATTTTTTTAAGCAGTTGGTCATCAACAAATATAAGGTCTATTATTAAAAAAAAAAGAAGTCTCCTTTTTGGAATCTTTGTTACTTCCAAAAGGTTAACTTCTAGTAGAAATTAATTAAACGAGAAGAGCAAAGTTCCAAAAGTTTTATTTCCTTTCCAGCACCCCTTTTATTCATTTGCAGTATGTGATGTACTTCCTCGTTTGTGAATGTACCATTTTCTTTAGAATAATAATGTGAGTTTCAAAGCAGCTGGAAATTTTACTATTTTATCTCTTACCATCAAAGATACACCTCGTCGAGCACTCCTTAACCTATTCTTTATCTAAAGAATTTGGTGGTTATAGATAATTTGTATTTCAGGATGTCTGAAGAGGATTCCTGAGGGGCACTTATTCACAAATATAGTTTAAAAAATTGAGAAAATTTTAAAAATATCTTCGAGTTTTCTTATAAAGTATCCCCTAAAATCAAAATATCATTTTCAAATTCAAGGGATCTCCACATCATGACAGATAGGGGAGTAACATTTTATATCAAAATCCTACGTACAGTTTAGTCTCTGGCTTTGTTGACAGACGAACGGATAGACGTTTTCCCGTAAAACAATTTTTTGTTGTCAAGGATCCACAAAACGCGAATTCTGACGACACAAGTGTTAGAGGAAGTAATTTGCTTTATCCAAGAAACAAGAATTATCAACTTTTTCGATTTCGCGAACCAACAAAACGTGCTTCCTCTCGAAAATTTGCCGTTCTTTACCCGATGCATCATAATACTTTCTCTATACTAGTATACGAGATACTATAAAAAACAAGTTTTATTCAATGATTTTCGCGTCCCCGGTTTGTTTGGGTTATTAGTTAAGTTAGTAATATAATGCCTTATTTTACGTGGCGAGACTCGGGCCATTAGGCCCGCTCTTCCGTCAGACCACGCAAATTTTGCTACGCTCCTTTTACCACCTGGAGGAAAAAGGAGAAATTATCTCAGGCGATGAAACAGGCGATTTGAATTTAGCTCAGAGGCTTCTTTAGGCTTGAGGATCTTTTACATGCAGTAAATATGCTACATGGGACAGCCGGCTTTACTTCCCCTCCAAAAGAAGGCGTACGAAGGATTTTTTTCGCCCTTAAAGCCCCCACGGCTTCGATCGGGTTTGAACCCGCAAACTTGGGTATAACAGCCTCATACGCTGACCGTTACATCTAATCCAAAGGGTTGCCATGTTGTGCGCGGTTTCCATCCCGTTTCGGCCCAGTGTGCGCCGTGCAGCCAGCGCATTAGCGGCGAGTGAAGCGGAGTGTGGCGAGCAGACGGCGGCCAGACGGCGCGCGGGGGCGAGAGCGCGGGCGGGTGGCGGTGGCGAGCGGGGGCGGGGGCGGGGCTGGGGGGGGGGGCGGGGGCGGGGGCAGGAAGCGAAGGGTGCCGCCACGCGCGGCGGAGCGCTCAAGCAGCGGCTTCAGACTAATTCTAACGAAAGGATTCGAAAGGTGGAATTCCACAGAACACACTGTGAAAAGAAATTGGAAATGCAGCCAAAAAGAACGGAACGAGTGAGGGGGGGGGAAAAAAGATGAAATCCCGGGCACTTTTTCCTCTACCAATAGAAGCTACCAATGATTGCAGAGCCACGAGAGCACGATTTAACTGGCAGTCTCTTCCTCTACAAATTATTTTATTCGCTCCACGAATTATTATTAGTTTCTTGTGAGTAAAGGTTGCGTCTTACCGTCTAATTGGCGAACTTCTAAAATGAAAAAGTGGATGAATGAGAAACAGTCGCGCATCTCCAAATTCACAAGAGGATGCTCAGCACAAAAATTTCTACAGAATGTTAAATTTTGAGTTAAAGTTGAGGATCAACACAATTGCTGTGGAGTGAGCTTTACTTTTAAAGAGTTTTACTAGGCATGTTAATTCATTAACTGACTATTTACGAGACAGCACACGCAGGAGTTATTTTTGCACAGATAATGGAATTATTTGAAGGCAATGGGATTTTTCAAGCTTAAATTACTTGCAAACAAAGTAATCTCATTAACATGACGTCAGATTTCAATAATATTTCACGTACATGATGAACATTTAATGATGTTCACGCTATAGATCTCATTCTGTAATGCTCATATTTTCAATTTTTACATCGCAAATACATCCTTGATTTCCTTGTTCTATTAGTAGTTCATCGTCACATATCATGGCATATATTTGGCCAAGAGCAAATACACATTGTCTTTATTATTCTTATTTCCATCAAAAATATTAATTCGTTTACGAAAGCAAAATAATTTAAACAAGCTGGCATCTTGCAAGTAAACAATATTTAAAGCCTTCAATTAAATATAATAAGCCTTTATTTAAATATTACTTACTTGCCTGGCAAGTAAATAATTTTTAAAGGCGAAGATGTTTGTATGAAATGATTTTCTCTCAACAGATTATTCAAAGTTGCCTACAAGAAATTGTTCACGACAGTGGACACTCTCAATACCCTATGTTATTAATAACAATGTTGTTTACAACGCTGAACCTAATCGTTTATTCTTTATGCAGAGTCACTGATATAAGTGTACGTATATACGTACGTGTGCGTATATAGCACATATGTGCATATACACACAATTTAAATCCTTGGAGAACTTCCGTTTAGAGTAATTTAAAGTCTGCGCTGCATCAGTACAATCCAACATCGTACTTCCGTCACCGACGGATACAAATCCGAGTACTTCTTCTACAGAGGAAGCGCGCTCTTGTGCGTTCATCCACAACAGGAGGCCTGGCCGTAAGGCAGGCGCGAGAGTTGCCGTGTGTAATGGATGGGCCTGGCGCCCCGGGCGGCGCCGACGGGGGGAGCGTCGAGCAGCCGAAAAAAGGCGCCTCCCGGGAGACCTGGCTGCGACTTCCTGAACGCACTCCCACAGCCGCGTCCGATTCGTGGGAAGCGTCCTCGTTCCACTGTCGCTCAAGACGTTGTTCGTTCGCAGGTCAGGTGCTTGGTTTTCCCCACGAGCGAGTACAGACCAGGGACAACTGGAGACCAAAGGAAAAAATTATGCAATCATATTAAAACCATGTTCATAATATTAAAAGCAGACGTAACTCGAAAAGAAATAATATGACAAAAACGTTTGTTAGAAGCAAAAAATAATGGCATGGTAAGCTAAAAATAAATGAAAAAGACTTCTCAAAGTTAACACTATGAAATTACTTAGAAGTGACGAAACAAGAAAAATGAAAATAGGAATCTTCGTGAGGCACCGTTACAACTCCAGAGATAGAAGAGTCAAAAATTAACCTTCCAAATTTTGCATAGAGTATTAGGCAATAAACACGCACAAGGAAACTCATCGGTCGAGTCTGGACCTTGCCTAACAACTGCGATTCAAGGAACCCAGGAGAGAAGAATCAGAAGCGAAAATCATGATAAAATAGTCAAGACGAACATGAATCTATGTAATAAAATATCGACCATTAATAAGTACGTCGTGATCAGGAAGGGCTGTTGGGGTGTGAATCAGGGACGTTGGAAAGGACGATGTTATTCTGTGCACCCTATTGTCCGTTCACTTTTCCTTATGAATTACGCTATCTCCACCGACCCCGACTCCTCCAGCGACTGCAATTCTCCCACCAACGTACTCAATGCCCCCTCGAAAATTCGCAGTGCCTCTTCCATGATCTTCGACGGTGCCTACACGATCTGTGAAGTCTCCTTCTAGATCTCCGACGCATCACCCGCAAATCTGATGCGTTTCCAACGTACCAGACGCCTCCTCCAACGGTGTCGATACTTCCTCCAACGACCTCGACACCTCCTCCAACGTCCTCGACGTCTCCTCCAACGGTGTCGATACTTCCTCCAACGACCTCGACACCTCCTCCAACGTCCTCGACGCCTCCTCCAACGGTGTCGATACTTCCTCCAACGGTGTCGATACTTCCTCCAACGACCTCGACACCTCCTCCAACGTCCTCGACGCCTCCTCCAACGGTGTCGATACTTCCTCCAACGACCCCGACACCTCCTCTAACGTCCTCGACGCCTCCTCCAACGATGCCGATACTTCCTCCAACGACCTCGACACCCTCCTCCAACGTCCTCGACGCCTCCTCCAACGGTGTCGATACTTCCTCCAACGACCTCGATACCTCCTCCAACGTCCTCGACGCCTCCTCCAACGGTGCCGATACTTCCTCCAACGACCTCGACACCTCCTCCAACGTCCTCGACGCCTCCTCCAACGGTGTCGATACTTCCTCCAACGACCTCGATACCTCCTCCAACTTCCTCGACGCCTCCTCCAACGGTGCCGATACTTCCTCCAACGACCTCGACACCTCCTCCAACGTCCTCGACGTCTCCTCCAACGGTGTCGATACTTCCTCCAACGTCCTAGAGACCTCCTCCAACAACCTCGACGCCTTCATCAATGTCCTCGACGTCTCCTTCAACATCCTCGACGCCACCAACGTCCCTGACGTCCCCATTCTTCTTAATGATACCTCCAACAACTTTAACAACACGTCGAAAGTCCTTGAAACCTGTTCTAACGTCCAGGATGCCTCCTCCAACGTAACCGACGCATCCACTTATATCCTCGATGTCTCCAACTTCATCTCGTCGTCATCGAAGGTTGGAATGTGTCCAACCTTCCCAACGCCTCCACCAACGTCCCCCACACCTCCGACGTCCCAGACGTTTGGCTTTCCCGCTACAATGCCTCCTCTACATGTCTCATCACCTCATTCAAGCTCCCCTCCGCCCCCCCGATGCCTTCCTTCACGCCCTGACTTCTCCTCGGCTTCCCACGTGTCCTCAACTGTCTGTTCCATCGCCATGCGCAATCTCCATCGTTCCCCACGCCTGTACCGAGAAGACGCGCCACTTCCATCGCTACCTCCCTCCCTTGGCCATTCCCCCGGCCACTTCACAGACCATCCCTCCTCCTCCTCCTCCGCAGCCGCGAGTAATTGAGCGCGAAGACGCGCCTTCGCCTTCTCCTTCTCCTCTGCCGCTGCCGCCGCCGCCGGCGGCGTCGCCGGGCCGACGGCCCGTCTCGGCGTCTGACGAGCCGCAATTGGCGGCCGCATAGCTACCCGCTGACGCGACGTCGGCAAATTTAGCGCCGACCGGATGGACGGACGTGAGGAAGCTGTGCTCCACGACCGCCCCCCCCCCCACCCCCGCCCCCGCCACCGGAGACGAGGGGGACCCGGGAGAGGGCATCCTCCTCCGCCGCCGCCTGAGCCTTTTATTAACGCGGCTACTAAATTACGCACTTAACGGCCCAGAGACAATCGTCAGTGCGCGGCCGAGGACGGAGGCGGCGGCGGCGGCGGCGGCGGCGGCGGCGGACGCGGGGAGCGCGCGCGGTCGCTCCGCTTGATTGAAATATATGTGTCACACTGGAGTGCTTTTCCTTGCCGAAGGACATTAGCCGCAGTTCTGTTGAGACGCGGATGCGCGCACCACGTTCGGGAGAGAGCGTCGCGGAGGCCCTTTCACGGAGCACGCGATTCGCTGGAGGGAGATGGCGAGAGGGAGAGGGGAGCGGAGAGGAGAGGAGGGGGAAGCGGAAGGATTGATAGGCGAGGCGGTAGGTGAGCAGTGAGTAGAACACAAGACATGGGGAGAGGGGCGAGCAAAGAAGAAAAAAAAAAGTGAAACAGGATTTTATAGCCCCGCGAATGTAAGGGACACTGAGTGGTGAGGACTGTAAATGGATACAATCCTGAGAACGATTAATGGCGACCAGGCCAATTAATATTTGATGTCGTCAGTTGCTTGATTTGATGGTTTGGGACAAGTATCTTAGGCATAAGCATGTCATGTCTGGAAGCTATGAAAGGGTTCAATCACATTTATTTACACACAGCGAATTTCGGATTCTTGACAGAAATACTTACTGCAAATTATCTGGTGCGAAGACTTTCTCACATATCAATGATTCAATTATTAGACAATTTATGATTACCTACCACAAAATTGTTCAATACTGGAGGGATCATTTTGCCTGAATCTTCCAACAACCAACTATTAGTGCAACTTCTCTGATTTCTCATCCACAGAAATATTATAAGACTTTTCTGTCGAGATGAACTCAACGAGTGACCATCTTACAGATGAGCATTCAGCATTAAATTGGTGATCTCGCGAAACGTCGCGAAACCTGTTCACTGAATATAAACGCGTTTTCTTCCAACGTGGCGTGAGAAACCTGTGATCATTTATTTTCCGGGTTTTGAGACCGCAAATATACTAACCTTATTTTCCTGAAGAAATGGCATAACCATTATGTGATATGAGTGGGTCATTTTATTCGGGGGAGGGTGATAACCTACCTAGCCCTCCCCCCTCTCTATGATCTGTCCCATATTACCTTTTGCATACAACGAATTTTCAGTTACATAGCGATGACGTCCATACCGTAGGAGTGGGTAGAGCAACGCGGGCGGCGTGATGAGTGGCAATATCCGTAGCGCCATTTTTTGCTCCTGTGTTGGTCACGGGGCGGAGACAGATTTAATTAAAAATGCATGATCTGCCACAAAATTACGTCTTTTGGAGGATGAATGCGGCTAACCCTGTTAACGAGTCCGTGGCCGTGTGTCTCTGACAGCGTGTCCACTACCTACAACCTCCATCTAGGGTCTAGTTACTGGGGCGCCGTCTGCATCACGAGGGGCTTAGCGGAGAGCAGGCGGCGAGTTTTGCGTGATGAGATTTGATTTTTGTTCCGACGCCGACGATGCCGGTAGCGGCGACCCTCATTTAATTAGATAATTTATTTTGTCAAAAAGCGTACCGACTGGATTTAGCTTAGAGCCGACATTGTCGCTGTCTCTGCGGCGACTTTACTCGGGAAGTCCTAGGGTTCGGGGACGATGATAGATTTTCGATGCAAGCTAAATAGCTAGGTCGTATTCAACCGCTGTCTAGAGGAGAATTCTAGCGTCCGACTGTTTTGATCGGCAGTTTTCCGAGATTTCTACTATGAGTAGCAGGTGAATGCCGGAGCAATACCTTAAATTCGTCTACGGACCGCGCGCCATCTTTCCTTCTTCTTCTTTTCTTCTTTGTCCTTTCCCCACCCTAACTTATACATACACTTACATCTTCTACACTACCACTCATGTCAGGAGCTTAGAGCTTGTCCAGACCGAGACAGGTTCCCGACAGAGGAGATGCCTGAATTGAGATCTCACCATCTATTGGAGAAAAAAAAAGCCGCCTTACGTGATGGAAATATGCACTACACTTACGTGACTAATGACCATAGCAGTTGATGCGGCAGGAATCACGAGATAATCAATCTAATCCTATTAACCGGGGGCGGCCTCAGACCTTTCACTTTCCACCTCTACGTACCGGGCATAAGAGCTCAGTGAAACTTGTGGTCAACGGTGGGTTCTAAGCCTTTTTCTCTGGGCTCCGCTAGATATCTCCCCAACCGGCACATATTCTATGCTCACGAGTAGTCTCCAGATATGTCTGGTCGTGTAGTGCATGTAGAGAGGATGGGGGGCGAGGAAGAAGAACACATTGAGCGCGCTCCGTGGCCCGTTTAGGAAATGCTCGGGCATTCGCCTGACGTAGGTCGGAGAAACCACCGAAAACTATGGATCAGAGCAGCTCGGCTGTAGACTTCCTCGCCAATCAGTGGCTACGCGGTCGATCCAGCTACGCGGTCCCTAGTGTTAAAATCTTCCTCTCTCGGAGCTCGAAAGGTAGAACTTCCCGGTCAAAGATTCTGCAAAAAGCCAGCAGTGTTGCCACTGAGCTATCGCAGGCTAAGGCCTTTGGCCGCTCTTTTTGTTCCGACGGTGGCGGTGGAGCCGGCGATGGCGGCGGTGGCCACCGTCATAATGTGGCAAGTGGAGAGGTTGGGAAAAGGATGAGGAAGAACAGTTTGAGTGGCCCGTTTAGGAAAATGCTCCGGCATTCCCCTGGTGTTGATTGGGAAAACCACGGAAATCTAAGGATCAGAGCAGCTGGTCTCTAAAATTCATCGCAAGTCAGTGACTGAATTCCACCCAGTTATATACCCAGTGTTAAAATCATCCATCGTCGAGCTCCCACCGTAGAACCTCCCGGTCAATGATTCTGCAAAAAACCATCAGAGTCGCCACTAAGCTATCGCAGGCCAAGGTCCGTAGCTGTCCTTTTTGTATCGACGGTGGCGGTGGAGGCGGCGATGATGACGGCGGCGGCGGCGGCCAGCGTCATAATGACGGGATGCGCCCGTCCGCATGTGCCTTGTTCCAGGAGCGCGATTGCGGCGCGGTGGTCGCCTGCGGGAACTAGCGGCTTCGCGAACGCTTCCTTCGGTAATCGAGCGGAAAATTCTCGTTAGTATATTCCGCTTCCCGGAAAGGGACGGACGAACTGCGCGCTCGCTCGCGATATATTTCGGTGGTTAATATCGTGCTGCGCTGCACGCGTCGACTGCGAAGTCTAGACGACTCGTTATGCGGGATGAGCGTGCACTGGAAATTTAATATTCCGGAACGAGAAGTTAAGAAAGCAAATGGAAGTGGAACTCCGGATGGAAAACGCAGACGCATGATGATGGCGCCATTCAAAGGGAGGCAAACGTAAACAAAGGAGATTGACGCTTTCAATGTTACTTGTTAACCCTCTGTAATTATAAGAGAAACTGATATAAATTTTTAGAAAATGGATTAATATACGATACGATATTATGTACGTTAATTGCTAAAATATGATTGAAAGTACAATAGTTGTTCAATTCAGTTAATATATAATTGGTAAAAACTGTAGTAAACAATTAGTTATTTCTGATTCATAGAAAGATATTATGTCTAAGACGTAAGCAAAATAGAAATCTTTCTTAGGTAAGTCCGATTTATTACAAAAAGCAGGGTACAGATCTAAATGTTAAAGGGATTTTGGAAATATCGAATGTAAAAAGCGACATACTTCTCAAAGTCGCTTACCTCTACGGGAACGAGAGATACATGAACAACTTCCACGGGAGGGTTTGGAGACATTACCGACTTTACCGAGAAGTTCCAGCAACCTTTGGATTTTGAATATATTCCAATGTCGTTGAAGGCAGAAATACTTTATTCGTTGAGAATAGTTATAATGTTGGTTTCCTCATTTATAAACTTTTTTACCAAGTAACTTTAAAATATTTTAGTACATTTGAAATATACCATTTAGGAGAAAACATAAAAGTGTCTACAGTATCTTTTTAGGGAGTACATAGAAATGTTGGTAATATTGATGGGTCATCATCTTTAAACATTTTTAGAACCTCTTAATCCTCATGCGTCTATGTCAGAAGTACTTGGTCAGAAGTAAGAAATTGTATTTTCACCTTTCATCGGTTCAATGAGAATGCCGAGCGGCCCTCTTAGTATACCCTCTCCAGACCCATACAACATTTATTGCGGTGATACTACCCTCACTAAATGTTGGCCATCCTCTTATCTTTTAATCTGTTCACGACATCGAAATGCAGTTTTCGCTAACGCGGAATCATGGAGTTAGTACTATGCCGTACAGATATTATTCGTAGTATTTTTAGTTTTCTAAAAATTTAATTAACTTTTATTTTTTAAGTGGAACTATACATTTTATCATTAGCAATGGATAGATCATAAAAGAGGAATACAATGGTATATCATTTGTTAATGTATATAATAAAAAAATATAAATAAATAAAAAAATATAAAAAAATAAAATAATACTTTCTGATAAGTTATTTTAAATTAAACTGACATTTCCTTTAGTAACTGATCTTATAAAAAAATCATACACTTATCTTTATATTGATGTGTTGATCTCCCGTTGATATTAGTTATCCATCATAAAATAAGTATTCTTTATTCACATTAAAGAATATAGTTATTCGTACTCCATTGGAATACATTTCTGTCATGGCATTCCCTTTGTCTCCATACATCCACAACACTATGGTTACCCATTTTACACGATACTATGGCTACTTGGTACAACAGTAACCCTTCAACTGCCGCCTTTCGGGAAGGTAACCTTCCGTTCGCGGCGCGGTCTGTAACAGCCTCGGCGCCGCGAAGGACACCTTCCCCAAAGGTGACAGTTGCAGAGTTTGCTACATGAATTATTGTCGGTTTAACTTAAAATACAAGTCAGAAAGTTTACTTTTCCGCATTACTGAGCGAAAACAGCATTTCCATAACGTGAACCGTTAACAAGTTGTGGGTAGCCCTTAGTTGGTGGGACACCTATATACGTTTCAAGATACATAAATCAGCCATACTTCTAGTACATCTCTAAACTTGGCATGCAAGTATCAATGAACACATAGTTTACTTTGCTGAGGCAGTTAAAAGATGAATGATGTTTGATCGAGAATATCATGGGGTGCGAACTGGTTTGCCTTCTACGCTACAATCAGGAGATGAAAATATCCCTGCCCTTTGAGGGATTGATACGAACACACTTACGTTGGTCTGTTTCCTCAAGCTCAAACTCAATCTTGTATATTACGTTAACGTTTACCATGCCCCTTTCAGTTTTACAGTTTTTAGATTTCCTTCAAAAGATTTAAAATAAAATGAGACCGCTAAAATTATATGACTAAATTTAGAATACGCTTTACAGCCAGAGTTTAAACGAGTTGATGTTAATATTTATGGAAATATTATAAGACACTTACAAATAATTTTCTTCAAAGACAGAGGAGAACTCAATGCTCAGCGACTGACAACAGCAAACATGTAGCACTATCTCCTAGAAACAATCTGAAAGCAAGTGAAATTTATAATAAAAGAGCTGGTACATTCTACCTATTCACATCCGTTCTCAATAAAAAAACACTATAATACAAACTCAAGCCTACGGTACGTGCAATACTGAGCACGTGGACTACTCATTTAGCACATGCGAGCCTCCTTCCTCAGGGCACCGGCACCGAAGGCGGCGCGCGGTGAACGTGTGTGTGTGTGTGTGTGTGTGTGTGTTGTGTGTAAGGGCAGAATCTTCCCCGAACTTGCGCCTCCCACGCGCTCATGTGCGAAATCACAAGGCGGCCGTCGCGGAACGGCCGACGTGGGACCGAAAGTTAGGCCGAGCTCCGCCAGGCGTGAGGAGTAGAATTCAGGGCTGATTACGGAGGACTGCGCCACTTAAGACGTTATGGACTCTAACCGCGCCGCTGTCGAGACGCCAAGGTGCGTGAGGCGAGGCCGGAGCGCGGCGAACCGCGAAACGGCGGGGGCGGGGTTCGGAAGCAGTGGGGTGGGGTAGGGTGGAACAGGCGGAGCGGGTGGGGGGGCGCGGCGTACTGTCTTGGCCTGGCGTGGCGTGGTGTGGTGTGCCGTGGCGTGGCGTGGCGGGGGGTCGGGTGGGGCGAAGAGGGCGTGAAAGGCGTGGAAGGCGTGGAGGCGTGGAGGGCGTGGAGAGCGTAGCGGGCGTGTTGGAATGGGCTGGCGGGCGTGGCGGAGAGTACAGGGCGAAGCCAGCGGATGGAGCGAGTCTGAGCGGGGAGTGGCTGGGAGGGGAGGGGCTGGGAGGGGAGGGGAGGGGGCGGGTGTGGTGGGTAGGGAGGGTGGAGGCGTGCGGAGAGTGAGGGACAGGTGGAACTCGGAAGCTGAGAGGCGTGGTGGGGCGTGATGTAGCGTGGCGGGGAGCAATGTGGCGGGGCATGGCGGGGAGGGTGGGCTGGGAGTGTGGTGGCGTGTGGGGAGGACGGGGGCAGGTAGAACTCGGACGCGGAGAGGCGTGGTGGGGCGGAGCGGGGCGGGGCGGGCCTCGCAGGGCGGGGAGGTGGAGCTGGGAAGCGGCGTGGCGGGGAAGGGAGGAGCGTCTGACGCGACGTGACGCTAATAACCCAGCGCCGACGACGCGCGTGGACGCCTCCTGTCTTCCGCTTAAGTGGCAGTTAGCAATTAGTTGTTATGCGCAGCAACACTGCCAGTAATTTTTTTGTGCTGAATGAACGGCGGTCGCCGAAGTTGTAGTGGAACAGACGTGGGTGGAGGGGTATGCTAAGACGAGGTCACAAGCTCAACATGGAAAAACCCAGATACCGGTTTCATCGAACTCTGAATGGATAGAATGGAACTATCGCATACCGAGCTGAGGAAAATACCACCGAAAACATTTCCAGAACAAAATATCAAGGCTTTGCAAAATGTAGTGCAATATTTAGAGCATAATTAGATAATCTTAAACGATGAAAATATGTTATTTACTATTACCAGTGGTGGTGATTTTTATAATAATGTTTTAACGTATCCTTCTTATTGGCAGTACTTGCGAATATTTAACGTTGCCTTCATTTGCGAGCAAGGACATGTGAATAAATAAGTATTTTAAGACGATATTGACTTTAATAATGGTGTTTTATAAATAATAAATTGAATGGTTAAAAATACAAATAATGGTTAAAATACATATTTTTGAATATTCTTCATAAACAAGGTTGTTTGTGAAGGCAATCATGAACAAAACTTGCTTGCCGGCCTGGATAGCCGAAGTAGTTAAGGCTGTAGGGTCGTAGTTGCCTCCTCTCAAAAGGTCGCGGGTTGGAATCACGCATGGATGTTTGATGTGCTTTCGTGTATTACCCTTACGTGTTCTTCCTGCAGCTCCGCCTACAGTTAAAACAATCACAGAGGTCTCTACATGATCAAGTTATTAAAAAGAGATATTGAAAAACAGAAGTTTGTTTAGTATACCCCAACAGGAAATGAAAATCTGGATCGGTTTTTTTTTGCCACACCACTACAAAATGCTGTGTACTGAGAACAATATCGTTGTGTATTGAGAACTTTTTTATATAAATAAAAAGCAAATATTCGTGTTTGTTACTAAGCACTTGATTATTTAAAATTGACTCCATTCCAATAATTTCGATTATTTTCCAATGTATTATACAAAACAGCCAAAATCCGTCTTTCCTAGTCGTTCTCAGTTTGCTACCATCTTCATCCTGATTATTTGATTACACTCGATGGAATCCTCTCAAAGGTAGGCTACTGGAAGACAAGCCAACTCTCAGACAAAAGACCCCCCCCCCTAAAAAGAAGAAAATGTAAAAAGGGCCCGACAGAAACCTTAGTGGGAAAAACAGCGGGCGCCCAAGAATAAAAGGAGTGGAAAGTAAATGTATTCGAAGGTAAGGGATCGGCGCGTGAGCGGCCGACAGCTTCGGAGAGGCCAACGGACGGGCTAGCGAAGCGGGAACGGCGGCGGCGGCGGCGGCGAGTGGGTGGGCGGGCAGGCAGCGGAAGCCGGCAGGGAGGGCTGGAAAACTGGAGACGTCACTCGTGATCAGAGAATGAGACTGGAGCGAGAAAGAAGAGCTGGAGATTGAGGACAGAAACAAGAGTGAAGACTTCGAGAGAGGATAAATACATGGGAGTTGGAAGACAAGTGGGATGTTAAGGGTGGTGGACTACGGTCGTGTGTGTGGTGCACGAGGGTGACAGGCCATGGTACGCAGGTGTTTGTATCGGGCAGTGTGGGGAGACGATTCGTGGCAGTAGCAACCAAGCCTGCCCAAAGGCGTTTGTGCAAGGCAGGGGCGGGAGGCAGAGCAAAGGCGACAAGGGGCAGGGGGGAGGAGTGGGAGCGTGCGGGTCTGTAGCGAGGGAAGGTGGGTGCGGAAAGGACGGGGACGAAGCGGGCCGGGGGCGTGGCGTGGTGGGGCGGGAGCGGAGGAAAACTAGAGGTGAGAAGGGTCGGGATAGGGCGGGGTTGTGGTGGGGCGAGCGGAAGCAGACTAGGAAGGGATGGTCACGACGAGGGGCGGGGAAAGGCCAAGAAGTGAGACGGAAAGAGGCGGGGGAGAGGCAGGGCGGGGGAAGGAGCGGGAGTTTGCGGGGACTGGAGAGGGAGAGGGTTGGAGGAACGAAGGGGCGTGGGTGGAGCGGATGCATGGTGAAGGCGAGGCGGGAGCTGGATGTGACTGGGTGTGACGGGGCGGGGCTGAGTGGGGCAGGTCGAGGGGGGCGGGAGGAGAGGGGAGCGGAGGAGGGTTGAATGCGGAACAGCGGGGAGGTGAACGGGGAGGTGGCGGGAGAGGGGATGGGCGGGGGCCGTGGAGGGGGCGGGCCAGAGGCCGTGAAGTCCGAAAGCACGAGTAGCTCCGCTGGCGTGGCGGCGCGGTGGCGGAGGCGGGGCGCCGCGCCCTTCGCCACCTCCGTGACAGGCAGGTGCGAGCGGGAATGCGGTCGCCTGCCTGGGGTGGTGCGCGCTCGCCCCCCGCCCCCCCGCCCTCGCCTCGCCACACCGCCGCTGGGGCTAATGTCACTCGCTTTTACCGAACCGTTAACACAGGTAGACAATATTTTCACATCGGAAGACTTATTATTTTATTTATTTAACCTTTCAGTGGGCGCGTGTAAAATTTTCACATCAGCAGCCGAGTGTCGTAAATTTTACATTACCGAATAACTCCTGAATAAAACAAAGTAATTGTAGGACAATGCAATTTTATGTCGCATTATAATACCTAACAATGCTATTTACTACCGAAAAACATATCCTTTGATAATAATTCATATTTAGTATTATAAATCTCTTGTTCCGATCCAATATTTTGCTGATGCTCGGGTATATTGTCAATACTCAGGACACTGACATTATCACTACCCAATACATTATCTTACCCCCGATCAGACAGCTCTTGTAGAATATTCTGAATTTCATTCACATGAATTCTTTCTCTGGACATTTTAGACAAAATTTCGATTAGGCCAAATTATAATACAATATTTTAGAACAATAGCAGGCGCGCAGTGAAAAAGTTATCCTATACACTTATCCCGAATAAATCGTTACAAAAACGGAATTCGCGTGCACACTAAACAGTGACTTCAGGATGCATCACTAAAGGTATCTACAAGGATACCAACAACGCATAAGTATTTGCCTACAATGAGTTTTCAGCAAATGCAAAAATTCTTCTATTGTAAAATTTACGTCCGCGCGCCTGCTGGAGGGTTTAGTCAAAAAAGGTAAAAACTGTGTAAGACGTGTTAGAAGCAGAAGTGTATTCTGTGTATATTTTCTTAAATTATGGAATCCCTACTCTAATACAAGTTGCCTTAAGGCTCGTATACACGTAACGTTTTGTTATCATTCTCGCAACATTCAGGAAAACGTATCTTCCAGCATGAACACAAAACTGAAGCTCGTCGCTTCCTTTGTAAATTAATTGTAGGCATGTTGGAAATTTGCACAGTCACAGCACTTCTCACAACATTGATTCTTAGGTATCCTAATTGAAAATCGCGATTAACCCTCATTGGAGGTTTCAACATTTCAATAGATAC
>JAHLJT010000631.1:233318886-233342774 GCA_031308135.1 Acheta domesticus
ATCCCAGGTGGAACGATGACCTGAGCTCTCGACATTAGTTAATGAACGTTTGATTAGAGTTTCAACTCCTAAGGCCATTCGTCCCGTAAGCGTAGTGCATGCGATTTTGCCGAGGGAGGCGGACGGTGATCACCCCTTGCTGGAGGGAGAGATCCGGCGCCGACCTACACATAGGACAAGCTCCCTAAATGTGTGGTAGTGTGTTTGTAAGTGAGGGGGGAGGATCGGCAGGGAAGAGGAAGGTAAGATCCGTGGCCCGATTTTTTAATTAATTTATTTATTTACGTCAAAAACAGTTAAAAAACTGCGTGTGACGAGCTATGGGGAGAAGTGAATTTTGTGCACGTTTTCATAATTCTGTGGTCTCTATCCTAAACCAATTCTAGTCGAATTTTGAATACAGAAAAGAGAGTTGTTTTTCGAGTTTTGTTGACAAAAATATTCGCTCCTATATAATAAAATATATTTTCAAAGGTAAATTAGCTATAAATTCCTGCCCTGAACCCTCATGTTCTTCATGAAAGAATAATACTTTTTGCCGCGATAATATGAAAAACGATAATTTGAATAACTTGAACGTATGGTTTCATTGTTAGAGCACTTCGCCTGGTGTTGAACGGAGGTCCCAAGGGGAAGCTCCCGATCGGAGCAGCCGTCCGCTGGAACGGTCTTGCAGCCCGCGGCGGCGCGCGCCCTGCCTGGAGCGGTGGCTGGAGGGCTGGAGCCGGCGTCGGAGGCGCACGTGCCCGCGCTCAGGAGAAGCCCCAACTGCCTGAAGAATCCGGGGCGCGCCGGCCAATTGATCTGCTTGCGGCAATTACGGCCCTAAGGCTCTCGGCCGCCGCCGCGCAGTGCGCCGCCCGCGGAGGCTGCGCGGCCAACGCTCCTCGGGGTACGTGAAATGGGGACCGGACGGGGAAGAAGAGTTAAGCCCATATGTAAATGAGGACCGACCCAGAAAAAGGGTAGACGTAAAATGAGGACGACTACCTGGCATGCCAGCTGAAACTGAAAAGGTGATCACAGGCGAGGTGATCATGGTTGGTGCAGCATGGTGGTGCAGCGTGGTGGAGGCCGCTGGGGCGGCCGGCTCCAGGCAGCAAAATTTCACAATAAATAATAATAATAATAATAATAATAATAATGCATATTTAGCCGTGATTTAGGGGGATAATAATATGAATAACAACAATAATAATATATTGTAAAAGTTTTAAAATCTCATATTTTGGTCGCACCTACGATTCGGACCCATTGAAATGAGCACGGAATCTTTCATTACTTACTCAGTGACCGCATTCTTTAAGTTAGTGTATTATAATGAAATACTGTTAATTGTAGCGATTGGCAACAGTCTGTACTGACTTGTAGGCATTCCCTGTATTTTATTTTGTGCGTAGATTATTTATGACTAATATTCAGCGAGAATGGACTCCTTTAATATAAAGCATAGTGTTAAATATTGTGTAATAACACCTGCAAATTAGATTACAGTACGGAAAAGACCCTTCAGGAAAGTCCGTGACTGACGCTTCGACAATTCTAAGAAAGTTTCATTTATGAATCGTCAATCATTCAATTCACATTAACTTAAGCGAATATAGGCCTATGTTTGCGTTTCCAAACAGATTTTAGTGCTTGTAGTGATTGTTAAATTATTGAACTTTGTTGAAAAATTGTATTGTGCGTGTACGTATATATTCGACTACGTGAGTATTAAATATTTTTATTTAATAGAATTATTGAAATGTAGACGAATTAAGTTGAAGTTGAAGTTACAAGTTTTGTTTTTAATTCTAACAATTGTATTATTTTCAATAAAAATATAAATGGTATCGATATCGTTATAATTCTAATTGGAAATTGGTGTTTTATTTTCAATTCGCTAATAACTGAATCCTGACGTTCGTCAAGGTATAATCATACGTAGGGAGCAGATTTTGATGACCTGAAGCATCGCCAAAAAAATCAATAAAATGATCTTAAAATGTTATAAGAATGCCCTAAAAGCAAAAGAAAAATGACATAAAAAATGTGATAAAACCAGTTCCCACGAACAAATCAAGCTGTCGGATACGTTACTGATGTAATCCAGACTTATGAAGTTGAAGTGAACACACTTTTTAAACTATTGGATTGCACTCTTCTTAATCAGAATATCTGTCCTTAGCTCTTCTGAAATCAGCAGATCTGCCAATGGACTTGCCACAAACTCCTGCCAGCTGCCATCTATCGCCGCTCAAAGTACTTTATTTTCTTATTTTTTTCGGTTTACTAATAGTAGAACGGAAATATTCTAAGAGCATTAAAACACAGTAAAACGTCGTCCTAAATGGCAATTTTCTTTGAGTTTTCGAAAAAACTTCATTAGAAGTCATTTGAAGCTCTTGAACTCACAAATAGAACAGTGTTTACAAATTGGTGGAAAAGTGCCTATTAACGGTGTTTGATATCTTAAAAAATACATTTGTCTAATTTTTGAAAAACAAAAAAATACCATAAAATGAACTTTACGTCATATCAAAGAGTGCAATTGCACTATCCTTCTGAAGTGTTTGAAGAAAACATTTGGAGCCATTTATGAGAAAATGCCAATTGAGCGTTTGTGAAAATGCGGAATTTTGAGCTAGTTTTCATAGAAAACGGTTGAGTTTTCGAGAAACATTAATTGGCATTTTTAAAGCACGTGTACTCATAAATGTAATTATGTGAACAAATCGCCGCTAATGTAAATATTAACGACGTGGGGTAGAAGTCACACAATTCATCTATCAAATATCATCATCAAAATATTCGTCTATCACCAGTTCTTTCCCTTTCTCCGTAACACAAGGATTCACTTCCATCTTTGAAGAAACATAAACTGTGTTGCTACTTCAAAGCTCGAAAAGCAAAATGAGATTATATTCATCTCTGGACCTCTCGAAGAATCTCCGCCTGGCAAGTGAAGGGAAAGGAACAAGGAAATGCTGGCCAGCAGCGCGGCGGCGGCGGCCCCTCTAACGCGCCTGCCTGCACTTCCTGCCTCCTCAGTCCGCTTCTTACCTGAGATGGTTTGGTCCTCATTTTACATATAGGATTAAAAAGTAAGTTTGACGAGATAAGATGAAGAGATTATTTGGTCCCATTTTACATACGCCCACGCTCCTCGCCTCCCTCCGCGGCCTTGGAATCCCTCCTGAGGCACAGCCTTCCAAAATATTCGTACAAATGCTCAGTCGCTCATTACTTCTGTTTTCATGAATCCAAACTTTGTACAATGCAAAACAAGAATGTAATTTCCATGGGTGCAAATTAGATATGAAAACAGTTATGTAATTATAAAACCCCTTGAAAGACTAAGTAAGTCGAACAAGGATAAATAAAGTTTAAAAAAATGAATCAAAACTCAATGAATATTTAGGACATTGAAACGTTTCAATTCTATTGAGAACTCAAAAAAATAATCAAAACTCAATGAATATTTAGGATATTGAAACGTTTCAGTTCTATTGAGAACTCAAAAAAGAAAGAACGTTCATCTTTACAAGAAAAGAGGAGAACTCTTTATTAAATCGTGAATTATGATGTGAATTATGATTACTTTAATATCATTATCATCATCGGCAGCAGCGTGGATTAAGCTAATTGAGTTTGTTTCAGAACAGTTACTTAGCGAAGATCTCCGGTTCACTAATAAAGCTGTCTTGAATATTTTTCGAGTTGTTCATACTTTTAAAATCCATCCAAAGAAATTATAAAATTGTGAAGCAAGTGGGTGAGAAAAGTCTAAATTCGTAAGGTTTGTAGCAAGAAGAAAGCACTTTCAGGTACTTTGAACAAAGAAGGATATTTCTTTCTGTTGGTTAATCTCACACGTTCTTGAACGTTTTTACTGATTGATAAGATTTATCTCTTGATTGTACTTAGAACCGATAACAAGGAATTTAATCCCTCTACAAGATCATCATAATCATTGTGTGCCTTCGTCAGGTTCTTAGTAGGAACAAAAAGTTCAAAATATCAATAAACTGCTCCACTTTGAATATTATTCTGTTTTACTTTCTCTTCTTACTTCTTACTTCGTAAGAAGAGAAAGAACTGTAATCGTACGCCGCAAAGACTCGCGAATTTTTCACAGAAAAACTTTTTGTATTGCCTGTCTCTGGTCACGAAAAAGTGGACACATCTTGTTCCTGGGTGTCATAAAGTTATTCCTCTCACACGTTGTGAACTCAGAATTAATGTTTTGCGGGTCCTTGATATAGAAAAATCGATGACGGCAAAACGTGTCTGTTTGCCTGTCGTCAATTCTACCGCGAAAACGTTCAGCCGATTTTCTCCAAAACTGACATTCCACGAGCGATTTAAAGGAACTCGAGGCCCTCTGGGTTTGAAAAGTATATTTTAATTTTGGAGCGTACTTTACATGAAGCTTCAAGTATTTTGAAATTTCTCCCTAGGTTCCAAAAATATTTCGATTCCACTTTGTCCTCCGATAGCGTAAAAAACGCTTAAAAGAATGGTGGCAGTGGGATAATTCGTTGAAATCCCTGATTATTGGAAAATTGCAAAAGTTCAAAAAAATTGGCGCCTTTCCTACATCTTCAATATGGAAGAGAGGACTTTCTCCCTAATAAAATATGTTCTTTAAAAGACATCTTGAAAAAAATGTCAGTTCAATTTTTTGACATATGAGTACATTTTTCATGATTTTGGATAAATACAGACGATTTTTAAACAACTTTTTTTTAAAAGGCCCCAAATTTCATTCTCCTCTTATGTATGAAAGTTAAAAAAGCTGCTAGCCTCATTTCCGCTACAACTCGTGTTTTCGAAACTGCAAAAAGTAAAATTAATATAAAACTTATACAATTTTATTTATGACAATCCTTTATTTGTCATATTGTGTCTTGAGTGTTTGACGTTACAAATGGGACAACAGTTCCTTTTATTAAGGTGAGTGTCTCATTGAGATATATGTTTATTTTGTTTGTGTTTGTATGTTTCGTCTTTTATTATAACAATCTAATTTTATCATTTTAATATTTTATATTTCAATAAGTTTTGAAGAACTATTTACTGTTAGGAAGTCGACTTTACTTGATATTAAGATTCATTTTTATTCAATTGACACGAAACATTTTAACTCAGTTTATTAACTTTAATTAAGTGATATGTGAAATTATTTGACACAGTGAATAAAATTGATTCTCTATCCGTAATTTAGGAGCTTGATGATGAACTAAACAAAGTTACGAAACGGTTTTGTTCTGTGCGCAAATATGAACAATAAAGGATTCATAAATAAAAATTGGATAATTTTATTTTAAGAAACATACACTAACAATCAGAAAACATTCTAAATTTTTCAATTGTTCTAACAAGCTTTGCAAAAATTTAACATTTCAAAGCTACAAATTTGAAGGCAAGAGATTTTTGACATCAACAAAATCTGTTCTAACTAGTGGATGTACAGAATGGCAAGACTTTCCCCGTATTAGTTTTCTATTTTCCTGGGTTCTTCGTAGCTATTCGGAAGTAGCCACATATCTTTCTTGCCAGCTACCATATCATCGCCAAAAGTACATTTTTTTGTCATTTTTTAATTTTCGGTTTTCATATTGCGTTAGAACAGAAACATAATTTTAGACTAAAAAAACACAAAAAAACCTAGCTGTAAATGGCAATTTTCTTTTAAAAATATGTGCCGATTTAAGGAAAATGGCGTTTATGCACTACTAAAAATGCGATTTGAAGACTCATTTTCACAGAAAATTTTTGAGTTTTCAAATACTTTATTTGAAGTTATATGAAGCACTACACTCACAAATATAATCATCTTACAATTGCGGATAATGTGCATATAAAGATGTGAGAAACTTCAAAAAAATTTACATTTAATAATTTGAAAAAAACAAAAAACTCAAAATAAACTTCACGCTATACTAATGAGTTTAATTAAGGCACTATTCGTTACAAAAGTTTCAAGAAAAAAACTGCAGCCCATATACGAGAAAATGACGTTTGAGATTTCTGAAAATGCCGAAATTTGAGCTACTTTTCACAGAAAACGGTAGTGTTTTCGGAGAACTTTACTTGGACAGTTATTAAAGCACATATACTCGTATATAATAATGTAAAAATCGCAGATAGTAAATATTAACGACGTGAGAGACAAGTAAAAAAGTTTACACTTTTGTAATTTTTGAAAAAACCACCGATAGACCAAAATGGCTTTTTGCATTGATAGAGTACATTTACCACTATCCCTATCAAAAGTTTAAAAGAAAAAAATTGGAGCTTTTTTGAGAAAATTTTGTTTTGTAATTTTTTAAATTGCACAATTGCATGCAATATTCCACGAAAAAACTACCCAAATTGTGAAAAACATTTACATGACCTTTATTAAGAAACTCAATATGCAGAACAAATTTTATTTGAAGGACAAAATCTCTATCTTCAATTTTGTAGTGGAGAAAGGACGCCGAAAAAAATTCAAACTTCACAAATTTTCGAAAATTCAGAGCTGTACGTGAAAATCGGACCTATGCCATGTTAAAAGGTGTTTTTCCTTATTCATACAAGCAATTAAAGAAAAAATTTGGAGCCGTTTTTTTGAGAAAATGCTTGAAAATCCCGGGGGGCTTTCATATAAAGTACCCCAAATTTTAAAGCATATTTTTCAAAACACAAAGCTTCGACTAGAATCAGATCGAATGGTGGAATATCAATTTTGAAGAACGATGAAACGGTTTAGGCGCTAGCGTTGACCACAGACGGACAGACGGACAACGGACAGACGGACAGACGGACAGACGGACAGACGGAACAGCGGACAGACGGACAGACGGACAGACGGACAGACGGACAGACGGACAGACGGACGACGGACAGACGGACAGACGGACAGACGGGACAGGACGGACAGACGGACAGACGGACAGACGGACAGACGGACAGACGGACAGACGAGACAGACGGAAAAGACGGACAGACGGAATGCGTCAATCGATTTTTAAGTATAAAGAAGCAACAAAACATGGATTTTGACCACACCACGTGTTAGGGATTTTTTTTTTAAATTTAGGCAACTGGTTTTATCCACTATTCGTTTTCACGGCCCGGCAATAATTTTTTTCCGCCCCCCGAAAAATTGGCCATTTTTTCGCGCAGCATTACATAACTTCCCCTATACTACGTATTCACTCCGTGGTATACGTACGTATACGGGAAAGTTAAAAATACAGTTTTTCAAATAAGGTCATGTCAATTTTCTAGTTAAACCAGTAGTAGTTTTTGTGTAATTTTTACTTAAAATTAATGCAAATTAAAAATTAATATATTTCCCAAAACCACTCCAATTTTCTCTTCAATTTTTTTCACGGATAAAACAAGAGACACTTAAAATAATGGCGCAGGTTTCACTTTTCTCGAAAATTGCGTGCTGAAAATAATATGAGAAACAGCTTTTTTAATCGTAGGTCTAAGTGAGTACAGTAAACGTACAATTTTCAACAAAATGGATATTACGTGATCAACTGGAATGGATGACTCGGCTCCTTGAATTTGAAACGGTTATCTGCTAAATTTTTTCGGTTTAATATCTACTTTATGTGAAACCCTTAGGCATTTTCAAAACAGTTCCAAATGTCTAGATTTTATTTTCTCTAACAGACAAATAGTATGCTCATAAATGAGGCAGGTCTGAATGTCAAAGCACTGCAGTTTCGATCATTCGAAAAGTTAATAATTGTTTCGTCGTCCTCCTACATTTTCAAGATAGTTCTCTTAGTGAAATAGAGTGAAATAGATCTCTTAATGAAGTTATCATTAAACATTAATGTTGTTAAGGACCGATTTAGTAAAATTCAAATAAAATCCATTGTAATAATTTCAGAATCGCTATCAATGCAGGGCGCGAGCTTAGAGCTTTGCATTACGCCCAGTCAAACCGCCGACATCCCAACACTCGAAAATGCATTGGCCAGCAACTTCCGCGGGCGACGCAGATGCCTCAGACGCGCACGAAGATTCAGCAGAATCGTTTCGCGTTTCTTGAAAGAACATCTGCAATTCATCCACCAGTGGCAGAAACGCTTGCGTCTCGAAAATTATGTGCACGTCAGCTTCCGTCTTCAGCATGATACATACTCCTATAAAATTCGCATTGCAGTCTATTCCCAAAACTACTACGGCAGAAAACCTTGAACGTATGGCCTATGGAAAAGTCAACAGCAGAAAAGGAAATCATTAGACTTAAAACTTCTCAAATTAATCTGCCTTTTGGAAGAATATCATCTCTAAACAGAAAAAAACAACTCATTTTGTTTGGTCGATTATTAAAACCAGTCCGATCATACGGCATACAATTATGAGGAATCTTTCAAAATTCTAACATCAAAATACAACACTTCCAATCAAGCTTGAATAAAAATTGTAGATGCCCGTGGATCGTAACGAACACAATACATAAAGGCTCGCAGATGCCAATTACAAAGAAGAAAGAAAGAACAATAAAATATCTACAAATACTACAGTATCATCCCAATAGATGTCGACGTTAATCTGTTTGACAACATTACAACAATAAGACCACTGCAACATCATCCTTGAGACCTAACAAGATTGCAAATTATGAATCCGGTCCTTTGTATTACTGTGTGTGTTTAATATGTAGTGTTACGTATTACATTTATGTATTATGTATCTTACTAACTTCCAATGCGAACAGAAACTGAAAGATCTCTGAGTGGCATGTGGCCATGTGAGAGATACACGCGGCCTTGTTAGGGACATTTAAAAAACAATGAAACCATTTCGATTTAAATGCAAATAATTGTGTTATTGTGCCTGTTCTCACAATGAACGTAAAATCGACTAAATTATCATATTCAGTGCCTTACCGCATTCGACCCAGCTGACGTATGACAGCAAGGCACCAAGGAAGATGCTGCCCACCATTAAATGAGTTATTTATGAGTTGCTTTATGGAACAGAAAGCTTTCGCGTTATATTGCTGGTAAGTAAAGTTCTATTGTTGTTTTTTGTTTTTTTTGTTGTACTTTTATTTAAGGTCGCATCAACTATTAGGTCATTAGCGACCATTATTGGGTGTAATGTTATGGCATGAGAATGAAACGATATAGTGAAGACAGGGGGTGAAAGAACGAACACATACAACCATGCCCAAGGCGGGACGCGAACCCGCGACCCCATGGTCTAAGATCGCTACGGTCTAAGATCGCTACGGTCTAAGATCGCTACGGTCTAAGATCGCTACGGTCTAAGATCGCTACGGTCTAAGATCGCTACGGTCTAAGATCGCTACGGTCTAAGATCGCTACGGTCTAAGATCGCTACGGTCTAAGATCGCTACGGTCTAAGATCGCTACGGTCTAAGATCGCTACGGTCTAAGATCGCTACGGTCTAAGATCGCTACGGTCTAAGATCGCTACGGTCTAAGATCGCTACGGTCTAAGATCGCTACGGTCTAAGATCGCTACGGTCTAAGATCGCTACGGTCTAAGATCGCTACGGTCTAAGATCGCTACGGTCTAAGATCGCTACGGTCTAAGATCGCTACGGTCTAAGATCGCTACGGTCTAAGATCGCTACGGTCTAAGATCGCTACGGTCTAAGATCGCTACGGTCTAAGATCGCTACGGTCTAAGATCGCTACGGTCTAAGATCGCTACGGTCTAAGATCGCTACGGTCTAAGATCGCTACGGTCTAAGATCGCTACGGTCTAAGATCGCTACGGTCTAAGATCGCTACGGTCTAAGATCGCTACGGTCTAAGATCGCTACGGTCTAAGATCGCTACGGTCTAAGATCGCTACGGTCTAAGATCGCTACGGTCTAAGATCGCTACGGTCTAAGATCGCTACGGTCTAAGATCGCTACGGTCTAAGATCGCTACGGTCTAAGATCGCTACGGTCTAAGATCGCTACGGTCTAAGATCGCTACGGTCTAAGATCGCTACGGTCTAAGATCGCTACGGTCTAAGATCGCTACGGTCTAAGATCGCTACGGTCTAAGATCGCTACGGTCTAAGATCGCTACGGTCTAAGATCGCTACGGTCTAAGATCGCTACGGTCTAAGATCGCTACGGTCTAAGATCGCTACGGTCTAAGATCGCTACGGTCTAAGATCGCTACGGTCTAAGATCGCTACGGTCTAAGATCGCTACGGTCTAAGATCGCTACGGTCTAAGATCGCTACGGTCTAAGATCGCTACGGTCTAAGATCGCTACGGTCTAAGATCGCTACGGTCTAAGATCGCTACGGTCTAAGATCGCTACGGTCTAAGATCGCTACGGTCTAAGATCGCTACGGTCTAAGATCGCTACGGTCTAAGATCGCTACGGTCTAAGATCGCTACGGTCTAAGATCGCTACGGTCTAAGATCGCTACGGTCTAAGATCGCTACGGTCTAAGATCTCTACGGTCTAAGATCGCTACGGTCTAAGATCGCTACGGTCTAAGGTCGCTACGGTCTAAGATCGCTACGGTCTAAGATCGCTACGGTCCTAAGATCGCTACGGTCTAAGATCACTACGGCACTACTGCTTTAGCGATCTCGGCCACGGGGCCGACAAAATACTGTTGTACTGTACATACAATACACAATGTTAATGCAAAATAGTGAAGACTGTTTTTGTTAAAAGACTTAAATTATTGCAGTGTTATACGATAATATTTCACTCAACGTTTTTTGAGCAGTGAGCGAATACTTGTTGGAAAACCATTTACCTGCTTTTGTTCCGCAGCATTTTCCACTCCCCAGCCACTCTATATGTGTTTTGTGATAACCAGCTTGGAGTGGCACTTCCGGGGTGTATTTTTATGTTTTTTGTTTTGTTTTTGTGGTTTGCAAGTTCATAATAAAACTAAATTTTAAACATTACAGTTTCCCCAGTCAGCCATTTTCACTTTCCCGTATACGTACGTATACACGGAGTGATATGTAATGCTGCGCGAAAAAATGGCCAATTTTCGGCGGAAAAAAATTAATTGCTGGGCCGTGAAAACGAATAAGTGGATAAAACCAGTTGCTAAATTAAGAAAAAAAATCCCCTAACACGTGGTGTAGCCAGAAACCCTGTTTTGTGGGTCCTTGATACCGAAAACCCAATTGAAAGGAAAACGTCCGTCTGTCCGTCCGTCCGTCTGTCTGTCCGTCCGTCTGTGAACACTGCTAGCGCCTAAACCATACGTACGATTTCTTCGAAAATGGATATTCCCCGGTCAATCTGATTCTAGTCGAAGCTTTGAGATTTTGAAAAAGATTCTTCAAAATTTGGGGGTACTTTATTTGAAGCCCCCCGGGGATTTTCAAAATTTTCTCAAAAACGGCTCCAATTTTTTTTCTTTAAATTTCTTGTATGAATAGAGTAAAATACACTTTTTAACATGTCATAGGTCCGATTTTCACGTACAGTTCTGAATTTTTGAAATTGTGAAAGTTTGAATTTTTTTCGCCGTCTTTCTCCAACTACAAAATAGAAGATAGAGATTTTTTCTTCAAATACAATTTGTTCTGCATATTGAATTATTTAATAAAAGTCATGTAAATGTTTTTTCAAAATTTGGGTAGTTTTCGTGCAATATTGCGTGCAATATGTGCAATTTTAAAAAATTACAAAAACAAGATTTTCTCAAAAACGGCTCCAAATTTTTTCTTTAAACTTTTGGTAGGGATAGTGGTAAATTACTCTATCAATGACATAAAAGCCATTTTGGTCTATCGGTTGGTTTTTTCAAAAATTACAGAAATGTAAATTTTTTTACTTGTCTCTCACGTCGTTAATATTTACATTATCGGCGATTTTTTCACATTATTATATTTACGAGTATATATGCTTTAAATATTGTCAAGTAAAGTTTCTCGAAAACACTACCGTTTTCTGTGAAAAGTAGTTCAAATTTCGGCATTTTCAGAAATGCTCAAACGCCATTTTCTCGTATATGGCTGCAATTTTTTTCTTGAAACTTTGGAACGGATAGTGCTAATTACACTCTTTAGTATAGCGTAAAGTTTATTTTGAGTAATTTTTTGTTTTTTCAAAAATTACATAATTGTAATTTTTTTGAAAGATCTCTCACATCTTTAATAAGCACATTACCAGCAATTTGTAAACATTATTATATTTGTGAGTGTAAGTGCTTCAAATAACTTCAAATAAAGTATTTTGAAAACTCAAAAATTTTCTGTGAAAATGAGCTTCAAATTTCGCATTTTTAGTAGTGCTAAAACGCCATTTTCTCTTAAACGGCACATAATTTTTAAAAGAAAATTGCCATTTACGGCTAGGTTTCTGTGTTCTTTAATATTCTAAAATTAATATATTCGTTCTAACCAATAGGAAACCGAAAAATTAAGAAAATGACAAAAAAAATGTACTTTTGGCGATGATAGATTGTAGCTGGCAAGAAAGAGTATGTCGCAATTCCGAATAGCTAGCGAAGACCCAAGGAAAAACTAATACGGGAAAGTCTATGCCATTCTGTAGCACCACTAGTTGTGTTTAATTTTTTGTTTCATTAAAAAAATTAGGTTTAATTATCGTGAATCGGAATACTTAAGTCGTAATGATTCGTGCAAATGCCGGAAAGAGTGCAGGTTAGAGAATAGTGTTTTTAGTTGTGTTGAAACCTGATATGTAAATACCTATCTTGCTGTTGATGCTGCTTGCATTTACTCGTGGTATCGATGAATAAATGAATAATTCATTATCATTACAAAATTATATTTACTGAAGTCATGCAATTTTAGCCATTATCCTATTTTTAACGCGTATCATTTCCATCTTACATTCGACAAACCCTTCTACTTCTTTGTCCCTCCTGGCAAAACATTTTAGATGGTTCTATCACAACATTTGGCTCACACAATACTTCATACTACAAACCATCAAAAACACACGTTTGTTACAAATCTTCAGAATATCCAAGAGGGAACCGGCTAACAATTGAGCCAGTCGATTTGTTTTGTAGAGAGCAATCGAGTGGACTACTATAGGTGCCATGAATGTCGCCCAAAACCCTTTATAGTTGCCTAAAAAACGCAAAAGCAGGTTTGTGAAGAAATTTCTTACAGTCTTCTAGTTGGATGCGCAAACAAAGCACAAGTTCCATTCCTGAAAACCGAGGCGAGTCGACTGGACCGGAAGGGGCAGCCGGTCCCGCAGGCTAGGCCAGGGGTCCCCAGCCCTCTGCCCGCGGGCACCATGGCGCTCGCGAACCGTTTTAGATGTGCCCGCTGCACATACAAGCCGCCGCGGCGCTGTGCGATTGTGAAGGTTTTCACTTTTTGGAGAAGTATTTGATTTTTGGTTAAACGTTTATTCTGACAGCAAAGACCCATGTTCCTTTAAGTACACATGTGTGAAGTAAGATATTTACTAACGGTCGTCGCGTCATCAATGTTAATAAATATTGCCAATTTATTTTACTTAAAAATATAAGCAACGATTTTCATGTTTAAATTGTATATTTTTAATTAAACATTGGTTTTGTACATTTTGTGTATTATTGCCAATGTCCAACTATAAATATACCTTGAAAAAAATTAATGGTGCCCGCCACCTCCTTGGCTCTATAGTATGTGTTCTTCAGTGCAAAGAGGTTGGGGACCGCTGTGTTAGTCCATTGTAGGGTGTCTGAGGGCAGCTCGTAATCCACTGAATAAGGTTTAGAGATGGAATGCCGTCAATGAACGAATACTACTCCCGAGTACGGTAACATTTTACAAATTGCTAAATGTTCATGAAAAAATTGCAGAAAATACATACGAAGGTTGGAACTTAAATAGTGGCAACACTTGTGTAAAGATGCATTGCAGGGGAACCAAATATTATCGCTTATACCAAAGAGAGAATGGACTTGCATATCAGGCGTTGCGCACTGGCGAGAACAGAGCATCGCGTTAGCCGGCGGTCCAATGCAGTGGGGGCCACGATGCCTTCGAAACAGGAACAACGGAGTTGCATAAAGGCCGATATAGACGGTACAGTTTTCGTGCAGATTCTCGTACAGTTTCTGTATAGAAACGTCAAGATCTCAAACTGAACGTATAAAAGCCAAAAAAGTAGCGCATACACGGTCTATATGCTTTCTGCATGAATCGCCACAAGCCACCGCTAGGGAAACAACTGAATTGCGCCGTCCGAGTACTTTCAGTGGTTTCAGTGGTATTTTCAGTGGTGGCAGGGATAAGGAAAGAGGTAGTTTATCACAATATATCACTTCATACAATCGCTCCTTGACACACCTAACCACAAAATCGACATGGCCGATTACCGTTAGTGAATGATTCTGCCGACCAGAGGCGCTGGAGTCAAACTGTATGCTTTCTATACAGGAAAATTACGAACATGTTCATAATTTTTCTCATGTAGAAAGCGTAAAGTCTGGACTACACAACGGATCTGCACGAAAACTGTACCGTGTATTTCGGCCTTAAAGAATGAATACGAGCGTGCGGTCGCACTGCGCGACAGTGTCATCAAGAAGCCTGCGAGGAATCTGCATGGCCTTACAGAACAGGAGCAAGGAGAGTGAAAGCCTTCAGGGAGGGACGCCGAAATATGGCAGTCCTAGCGTCAGTGAGAAAGAAATGAATGCTTCTGCTGTAGGAAGTGAATGCGTTAGTGGATAGTGATCGACGTCATGCGAATCGTAAGCTGGCCCGAGAGACAGGATTCACGCTTACGTCTGTGCTTCACGTTCTGAACGAACGCTTGGGCTTGAGAAAAATTGCATCACGATGAGTTCCACATGAATTGACGGAAATGCAGAAGCGGCTGCGACACGACGCTGCTCGCAACCACTTGGAGCGCTGTACGCGAGGAGAGGCGTTCTGAAGCTGGACCCGACATGAGCCAAATCGAACGAGCCAAAATGAAACGCCAATCGCAAGAATGGCGCCTCGAAGATCGAAGGTTCGTCAGAACCATGGCAATGTAAAAGTTATGGTGATTCACGTGTACAACTTTGCTGGTGGTATACAGTTCTCCTCTAGCAGACCGTCAATCCGTACTGATGTACATTTTTGGAACACAACCTGCGACCAACTTTGAGAAAGAAGCGGCGATACTTTCTGCAGAACCCACCCATCATTTTGTACGACTGCTCGGCCGTATGTAGCGCAATCTGTCACTAATTTGTTCCATCGATGGGGCTGAGAAGTATTGTACCATCCCCCTTACTCCCCTAACTTACGTGTTTGTGATTATGAGTTGATTCCTAAGATAAAGGAAGCACTACCTGGCATTCGTTTCAGATAGGTTCCGGAGATGCTTCATGCAACAGACCGTTTCTTTCGATCCTACAAAAGAACAGATGCTGCTAAAGGTATCCTACAGCTTCCAAATCGCGATTTCCAACGAGTTGCACACAGTGCTGGTGACTACTTCGAAGGACAATAAAACTTGATAACATGTATCTCTTTATATCAGTTGTAAATAAATAGTTGCCACTATTACAGTTCCAACCGTCGTAAATTAAAACTATACATTTACAAGTAATGTCACATTTACAAGTAATGTCAAGGTTTCGAAAATATTAGAAATTTTCGCGTAATTTGAATGAAATCGCTTTAATTTTTTAAAATACAGGTAAAAAAGTTTTTTTTCCAAAATTGCCTTTAAATATATTCATCTTTTCGTTCCAATATCGCAAAGCTTACTTAATAAAATGTCATACTCGTAGATACGATCTTCAGTAAACCTCAGAAATTTCGAAAATTGCAAATGTTTCTTTCAAACCTATCCTACACCTTCAATATTGAAGTTAAGGACTTCTTCCTTAATGCATCTATTGCTCAGTGTGGAATCTTTAAATCTTTTATATAAACCTTTTTACTTTCTCGCAAACTATATACATAGTATAGAGAAAAATCTGTAATGACGCAACGAGAACGGCGGGATTTCTGCAAAAAATTCGTACTGAAGTTCACTGCCATCGAGAAAGAGGATAATTATTGTTCCTTCATAAACCTCAGTTTCTCTAACATCTTGTGTACTCAGAATTCACGTTTTTGAGAGTCCTTCCTATCGAAAAATCCACTGATGGCATAAAGTCCTTCCGTCCGTCCTTGAACAACACTATAGCCTAAATTATTTGTTGGCCTCTTTCCAAAATGAATGTTCCCCTGACGATCTGGCCCCATTTCAAGCTCTACGATTCAGAGAAACATTCTTTAAATTCTTAAAAACTTTCAATGAAGCCCCTGGGACATACTGAAAATTTTCTCAAAAATTACCCCACGTATTTTCTTTACATTTGTTGCAAGAATAGAGGGAAATACACACACAAAGATGGCATAGGTCCGAATTTCACGGTTAGTTCTGAATTTTTGAAAACTGCAAAACTTTGAATTTTCTGACGTCTTCCAACAATTACAATATTGAAGATATAAATTTTTTCAATTGAATTTGTTCGTCACAATTAGTTATTTAACCCGGGAGTGCTCGCAATAGATCTGTGATATTCAAGCCACGACAATTTTGTGTTCATGAATTATTGCGATGCATTAGGCGTCTGATATTTCATGTATTCCTTCATTGTAATTTTCTGAGGGCGCTTGACCTTCTATTTTTAGTTTTTCGATGCGTCATTTCCCGTGAGCATGCTGAAACTAGATCACTGCGCTGCACGATATCTATCAGCTATGTTGTGTACACTGGCGCCAGTGCATTGTGAGCTCCTGGCGTAAGCGGTACGTATCATGATATTATTTTTAGGCGTGTCTAAGACAAATGTACGATTTATTAACAATTGCATTGTGAGAAATGTAAAAAACAAATAAAATACGTATTTCAGTTAATAGAGCTTCATATCATTCCCATTCACGAAAAGTTTCAGCTATACCTGAGAGATACGTTGCGGGCACTGGCATGAGTCTACCCATTGCGGGCACTCCCGAGTTCATTAAAATTATGCATGTTCCTGAAAATATTAGTAGTTTTCTCATAAATTAAAGTATTATGTAGGCATTATTTATAAATACTAAAACAATATTTCTCTAAAACAGTAGTGTTGTTTGTCTAATGGGACGATCTGAAAGAAGAAAAAGTTTTCGGTATCAGGGGAGCGCAAAACGTGGAACGTAGAAATTGATTTTCCGCTGCAATTTTAACTTCCTCTATTTTACGTACGTATACGAGAAAGTACGATGTTTAAACAAAACATTTTTAAGAATGAGGTAAAATTGTTTCTTTCAACTTTTTGGGCTGATAGTGCTACACGCACTGAATAACATAACATAAAAGCCATTATGACGTATTACACAAATGGTTTTGACTCTCTCGCATAGTTACGGGCGTTTTTGTAGAATAATGTATTTGTATATACGTACAATAACAAATGTATTCTGAGAAGCGCTTCAAATGATTTTTTTTAAGTTTCTCAGAAAGTCTCGAAAACAAGTAATGTACTTTAACTTAACAAGTAATGTACTTCAACTTCCGGGTCAATGACCCCCATCTGGATAATTTTTTTTGTCCATTCCATTTCCTGATCCCGCATTTCCTGATCCATTTAGCAAATGCTGAGATGGCCCCTTGTTTTGCTTGTGAATATAAATGTAGCTTCACTGTGAGCACGTTCTGTTGAGCACTCCTTTTGCTTTCAGTGGTAGGAGTAGAGCTGAGGGTGAGTTACTATTTTGTTAGCAATGCAGAAAAATCAAATCAACTGTTCTTTTACCATTGCAAGTATGTTTTCTATAACTGAGGAACGGAAATGTTTAGTTTTCCAAATGTTGCTACTCTTAAGCTTTTTTTAAATTTTATTATTATTTGGTTTGTTTTTACCCGTTATTCTTCTTTAAATTACCGTATTTATAGCTAAAAAGTTGGGAAGGGATTCTGAAACTCAAGAAAACGTGCGCAGATCTTCTCCACCCATACGTCACATACAGTTTTTACTATTTTTTTGACCAAATAAATCAAAATTAAATCAAACTCAACTTCTCTGTTCTGTGAAAATGAACTCAAAATTACGCATTTTCAGAAATACATAAACGATATTTTCTCAAACAAGTAGAAAATTAGGCAAATTAAGTTTAGAATTATAACATTGCGTAGCATTTACTGATAATTCGAGAAAGTACGTGCTTGTATAGCACTCCGAAGTTTTCTCAAGCGATGTGTTTAAAAAGTCCCGCCTTATGACAACCTTCATGTAGGTACACATTGCTTGATCGCTGACAGTTGTTAGCAGGATACCTGCCTGATTTCTGAGATTACTGAAGTGGCATTTAGGGCGCAACCGCACCGCGCTCAAAAGAGCCGGGTGCAATGGCTGTGTACATCTCACTTGATTTGCGGAGCGGCCCGAGGGAGCGTCTCGCTTGCAGCCCTCAGGGCGCTGAAACGAAAGCCTCAAAGCTCTCCGACTGGCCACATCGCACTGGACAAGCGACGCCACAGCGGGCGGGGCGCCAGCGCGCTTCTGGCGAGAAATCACTTTTAGCCCTCCAGGTCGGAGGCATCAACGTGCGTTCCGAAACTCCGCTTCGGCAAAACATTCTTACATAACACTTTCACGTCATGTTCGCCGAGGCTCAGCATTACGTTCTTTGTTCTACATTAGAGAAGAACTAGTAAAACTCGATTTAGAATAATAATGTTTGTAAAACGGTCTATCTATTCAATTTATTTTATGAAAGTCAATTTTATTGACTTTGATCTTATAAATATATTGCAATGTCTTGATAACAGATCATTGGATGGAAAGAAATAGAAAATTAGGTTGTTTTTCCTTACTAAATAAGAGGCCCTCTTATTTCATTTACGTACGTATACGAGAAAGTACAATGTTTAATCTCAAAAATGAAATCGAATTGTTTCTTTCAACTTTTTGGGCTGATAGTGCTACACGCACTGAATAACATAACATAAAAGCCATTATGACGTATTACACAAATAGTTTTGACTCTCTCGCATAGTTACGGGCGTTTTTGTAGAATAATGTATTTGTATATACGTACAAAAACAAATGTATTTCTGAGAAGCGCTTCAAATCATTTTATTAAAGTTTCTCAAAAAACTCTCGAAAACAAATAATTTTCAACCTAACAACTACGTTTTCAGAAATCGTTTACCGGGAAGATGGCTCAGGGCATCAGCTGATGTCACTGCAGTCCCTCTGACCGGGAGGTCCTAGGTTCGAGTCCCCACAAGGCCAGAACTTTCGACACTAGCTTGTCAGCTAGGTCGAATTCAGTCGCTGTCAGGAGGAGAATTCTAGCAGCTGGCTGCTCTAATCGGTAGTTTTCCGTGGTTCTCCGATCAACACTAGGCGAATGCCGGAGCAGTACCCTAACAAACGAGCCACGGACCACGCGCGATCTTTCCTTCCTCTTCCTTGTCCTCTCCTCTCCTCTGACACACACACACACACACACACACACACACACACACACACACTAACATGCATGCAACTACCACACATGCCGGTCGGGAGCTTACAGCTTGTGCCGGCTGGGGCTGTGCCCCGCTGGTGGGAGATATCTGGTTGAGGGGAAAATTCTGCTAGCCGACGGTATGTTGGCGGAAGATCTCGCCATCCAGCGGGGAAAAGATCGCCACCTCCCGAGAAAAAAACACGCACTACACTTACGGAACTAATGACCTAAGTAGTTGACGCGCCCGGAAACAATTAATCAATCCATCAGAAATCGTTTTGCCGAGCGAATGGCGAATGAAGTGCAGCGCAACACTGCGTTTAATGGCAATTAAGCATTGGTTAAGCTTGGCGAATATTTTTGGAGACCAAAAGAGATATTTAGAGCGGTGCCGTCAACACGTCTCACGTCTTACAATGTTCAATGCCAATTACGCTTTGGACAGGCTCGAGGCTGTTTTATCTTCATCGCGAAGGCCGTAGTCTCGTTCTCAACTTAGACACGCGTAACGAAGCGTCAAGTATTCGCCTAAAAGTTACGTCGGAATAAAATCAGTGGGAGATTATGTGTTAGACAGAGTCAGAGATGTTTTATGTTAATTGCTTAGATCGAATGTGTGAGCCTTATCGTGAAACTGAACACGACGAGCAAAGCGTCAATGCCAAAAGTTTGAATTGAATTGAATTGAATTGAATTAAATTGATGCCTTATTTTACGTGGCGAGACTCAGACCATGAGGCCTGCTCTTCCGTCTGAGCACGCAAATTTCGCTACGCTCCTTTCACCATCTAGCAGAGAAAGAAGGTATTATCTCGGGTTACGAAACAGGCGATTTTGAATTTAACTCAGAGGCTTCATTTAGGCTTGAGGATCTTTTACATGCAAGTAAATCTACTAACATCAGACAGCGGCTTTACTTCCCCTCCGAACGAAGGATTTTTTCGCCTCCAGGGCTTCGATCGGGTTTGAACCCGCGCACTTGGGTACAGCAGTCCGTTACGCTAACCGCTACACCATCGAAAACCGCCAAAAGTTTGATGCTATACGTAAATACGACGCCATTTCGCTCGTGAGTATTCGCTTACAAAAATACGTTCGCTCTTGTGTGTTGTGACCAAGCGAAGTGGCGGAGGGCGTAACGCGCGGACTGCGCAGGCGGGGAGGCCCGGGCTCGATCCCCGGCCGGCCATCCTGACCCGGTTTTCGTGGTTTCCCCTCGGTCACACAGGCCAATGCTGGGATGGTTCCAAAATGCTACCATCATCTCTCATCATCATATCACCTCATCATTCACAGTCTGGTATCCACCTGTTTGAATATCCTCTTAGGGGGTTACATAGGATCGCACGAGATCTGAGTGTTACTACTACCGTATGTTGTGTAACATTTCACTTTTACTATCCGTGAGGTCGGTACTGTGACTCAGGACAAGCAAAACTAGCATCTAGTCTCAGTAAGTAACCAACCACTGAAAATTATTCTTTTATAGCTACGTTTTGGATCAAAGCTGTATAAAAAATAACATTTCACAAAAAAAATCATTTGTATCAAATTCACATAACCAAAATTGTTTATACCTGTAACAAACACTGTAAAGCTTTCCTTCATACATCCGGATCAGGTCTTTCGCACATGACCTCCATTTATTAAGCAAATTAGTAAATGAACCCTCCCTTTGTGCCTGACTACAAAATGTCACGCAGGATGCTCTATTAATTTGCCGGTTCTTCTCATAATCATGAACCACGCTTACTTTCTTCTATGGGCTTTACGTATGGTCAAGCTATATTTTCGCCGGAGATTTAAAAACATTTTCGAGTCACTTGCTTTATTCCTTTAAAATTTCATCAATGCGAGGCTGCTTTCTGTGTCTTGACCGCATCAACATAATATCTATTAGTAAAGATAATCGATTTCATCATATCATCTAAATCTTTCACAGTGTCTTGGAATTTTTCATATACTATGAGATTCTCACCTCCTCCATCAATATAGACAGACTTTGTAAGTTTGATAAAGAACTCAATTCCAAATCAGTTTTTTCAGTGTCCCTACGACTCCGAATACTGTCACTCTCAATTACGCATATTTTTGTGCCTCGCCTTCTTAACAGGGCTGCCACCTCCACTCTCTTTCTCTGCCGAGCATCTCACCAGTGGGCCGACACAAACTTTTTATTGTGACAAAGGGTTTTATATCACATGGTAAGCTTAGTTCTCAATGTATCGTGAATTCACTTTCTTGGTCGCCCCGCCCTCCACGTCGGAGCTTGACTTGACTGGATGGCAATTCTGCGAAAGGAGAAAGGGATTTCAACGAGAAAACGTGACGAGGCTTTTTTAACAGATCAAGGAATACTTTTCAGAAGTAATCCAAGAGTATTATCAGAACAAGAAAAATATTTAAATCTGTGCAGTCACAGTGAAGATTTTAATAATGCTTCTGAATGGAAGTTTATGCCACTTTCAACTAGAAAACAGCTTTGAGAGGGAGTAGGAGGAACAGTAAATACAGTAAGAAATGTTTCAGTGGGCTCTCACTGCACGTATTTATTCATGTTTTTTACTTTCTCGCGCTTAAAAAGGAACTTCTTAAGAAGATAAAATTTGATAATGCTGCGCGAAAAAAACTGCGAATTTTCGGCAGGAAAAACTTTTATTACAGGGCCCTGGCAACAGAAAAGTGAATAAATCCAGTTACTAACTTAGAAAAAGATCCTCTAACACGTGGTGCAGGCAGAATCCATGTTTATGGGTCCTAGACACCGAAAAATCGATTGACTGCAAAACGTCCGTCCGTCCGACGTCCGTCCGTCTCTGAACAACGTTAACAGCTAAACCGTTCAGCGATTTTCTCCAAAATTGATATTCCCAGATCGATCTGGCTGAAGTCGTGGCCCCTTGAATTTGAAATCGATATTTTAATTTTGGGGGGTACTTTACATCAAACCCCTGGGACATTTTCAAAATTTTCAAAACATGGCGCTAGCAAGTTCGATAAAATTGTCTTGTTGGATAGTCAAAGGAGCGTTTAAGAAAATGGTGCAAGTCTTATGTTGGTCAAAAACCCTGATTTTCGAAAATTGAAAAAATTCAAAATTTTTTGGGCGTCTTCCTACAACTACTATTATGAAGATATATTTTTTTCTTAATGAAATGTGTTCATAAAAACAGATCTTCAAATAAGGTCATGTTCAATTTTTTCAGAAACTATTTTTTGCAAAATTTTATGTCAAACATAGAGAATGTTTATTTTCTTTATGCTATGCACTATACTATGCACGAAAATAGACGAGCCGAAAAAAATAATATGTTGTAAATTTACTTTTATTGCAAAGCACAAATAAAACCTTTCAATGCAAGGTCCCGGCGGAGTTTTCATCTTTGCAGAGCGAGTGCAGCAGCACTATACTGCGATTTCTCTAACTTTGCCCCTCAAGGCCGCTCAAATCCAATCTTCGCGATGGAATATGTCACGGTATTTCGCGTCTTTCTCGGTCTTGCCGGCAGAAGTCGCATGATCGCAAGCACTGCTTGATACGGTCGCGATCATGCGAAGTCTAGCACAACGACTGAGAGAGATGCGAAATACCGTGACATATTCCATCGCGAAGATGGAATTTGAGTGGCCTTGAGGGGCAAAGTTAGAAAAATCGAAGTATACAGTCTCCTTACAAGCATCACCAGCCACATCTTCGAACCTATTTACGCAAAAAATAAACAAAACATTCAATTTTACGCTACGATCGCACGTCAATAGTAGTTTTAATACGAAATAATAAAGCTCTTTTGTGTTAAAGAATGATATTATAATGCACATTATTGCCGACGTTAGTAAACTTTGCTCTTACAAAACAGAGTGCTTCTGTTACAAAACAGGGAAGTTCAGAGAAAACAAGAATTCTGGGGCGGTAGATCCACGGGGCTATTTGGTTACGATACGAGTGGAATAATAATAATCAAGGTAAATCAAAAAGAATATATCAAAATGCATTGTTATAAAATATGTCACAGTTTGATTTCATTTTTAAAAATTATGGAGCCAAAATTAATGGAAGAGAATCTCTATGAAAATCTAAAATTCTAGGAATGAAAAAGAAACATACTTGTATGTAAAATCAAAAATTATTTCTATTCTTTTGTACATTGTAGGTCGAAGGGTGCCTAAGGCGATTCTTAACATGTTAATACTTTGACAAAGACACGAAAGAAGAGGTAGCTCCCTGTAATCTCAGTTTAAGCTACTAACCTTTTTTTAAAATTTTAATGTTGCAAGATACAACCGGTAGATTATAAATGGCAAGTTATATCACAGCTATTCATCAATTTATAACAATTTCCCATGTCCTTGCGATTGCAACTCGTTTTGAACACCTGGAGCAAGATAAAAAATATTTTTTTTGCATTTATTATATACGATTAAAGGTTTTGTTGTTAAAAAAGATGTTTCCGATAGGAGTTCCCATTGGCAATAAATTTAAACCAAGCGGATC
>JAHLJT010000631.1:233342874-233374454 GCA_031308135.1 Acheta domesticus
TCAGATAACGTAAAGGACGCTTAAGATAATGGTGCAGGTATCACGTTCGTTGAAATCTCGCTGATTTTTCGAAAATTGCGAAAGTGAATTTTTTCGCCTTCTTCCTACAACTACAATTAAGGAGTTTTTTCCTTAATGAAATCTGATTTTTAAAGACATCTTAAAATAAAGCCATGTTCAATTTTTCCAAAAGGTGATGAGTAGTTCTCGTGCAATTTTCGCGAAACAGACAGGTTTCAATTATTTATAACATTTTTTTCTCAAAAGCCACTCCAAATTTTTCTTTACATTTTGTCCTCATATGTATCAAGGGTCGGCCAAAATATGGTGCTATTTCCATTTTCGGCGAACTCTCCCTATTTTTCGAAAATTGCAAAAATTGCGTGTTGGAAATATTGGGTTGAGACAATTAGATTTTAAGCGTCTTCCCGAGTTCGAGCCTCACGGCGTTTCTACAGCGTAATGGTATAGCTGACAGCGCTTTAACTCTGACTACCTGGGTTCGAGTCTCGGTGCGAAAATAATTTTTATTAGTTGAAAAAAATTGTATGTTTATGTAATAGTGTATTATAGCGGAGCAGTTAAAATAATGCGAGAAATTATGTGATGTAGCGCCACTACTTTATACCAGGAAATTGATGGAAAAAGGAGGAAAATAGAAAAAATAAAAGACGAAAAGTTGAAGTCAGAAAGGAAAAAGAGAGAAAGGAGATGAAAAGAAAAGAGGAAGATTTAATAGAAGGGAAAGAGAAGCATCAATAAATGAAATAA
This sequence comes from Acheta domesticus, assembly GCA_031308135.1. Classification (NCBI taxonomy): domain Eukaryota; kingdom Metazoa; phylum Arthropoda; class Insecta; order Orthoptera; family Gryllidae; genus Acheta; species Acheta domesticus. Next base: position 233,343,646 of record JAHLJT010000631.1, read on the forward strand.
ATATGAAATGTGAAAACAACAAAGAGAAAAGGTGAAGGAGCTGGTGGATGACGAAATATAAGACAAAGAGGAAATCGTATAATATGTATACGACAACTATCAGAAAACACTAGTTAATCCAATACAATACCACAATCATACCAATAAAAATACTAATAGGTATTTTACCGATATTGCCGTCCGAAAGAGGAAAAATACTTAAGAAAACATCGGTATTAGACTTCCTGTAATGGTATATAACACATTGTCCTTTTAGATATCTTTATCGGTGAAAATTACTACTAGCGTACCCGTGCGAGAACTCTCGCATGCTATACCCCAACCTCTTCCTTATTTTTTTATTTTTATATCAAGTCTGTAATATATATTTTTCAAGACCCTCTAATCCTCCCTAACTTTTTCTATACGTCATCATGTAATTGATAACAGTATAATTCACCCTTGTCAATACGAAGTATTCTTATTGAACTGCATTATCAAGCAGAGGTGCACCCATGTAATTCAACAGCATAGAATATGAAGTAATTACAACTTCATATACAGTTGTAGATTCTACAGACTCTGAACAGGAAGGGAAGAATCGAGAAGCGTCGAACCAGCAAAAATATAATAGAATGGTCAAGAAGATCTCATCCTGTAAATTACGGTATGGGGAACGTGTCTTTAAGGCCTTTCATCTCAAAATTTTAGTTTTTAATACTCTTCAACGCTTCGTTTAGGAGTTATTTAACGATATAGATTAAAAAATGCTGACGTGCTTTACGGATTGCATTTTACCGGAATATTTAGATGCGCTATTTAAACAAATCCTTCATATTTTTAAAGTCGAAGTGCAATTCTTCAGGTCTCCGTACTATACTCTTTGTTTAGAGACCTCATTTATAAAGACTGGTTGCGTGTGAGAGCCGCAAAGGGCCGCATACTACTGACATAATATACGAGACGATACTACCAAAACTTGCGATATTCTGTCACGGGAATATGATGCTTATATCGAGCCAAAATATTGTTCGTATAAAACTCTAGACATTGCTGGGTTGATTTCACGAAAAGTGAACATTTCATAAAAGTGAACATCTGAGACGGAGACAAGCAGAACTTGTGAAGAAAACCAATGCAGCGACGTAACTTCTGCGTCGCAGAAAATGTGGCTCGAGTGGCTGGCGCGAGACGAAACTGGTTGTAAGAAGCGCTCCTCGCACGAGGCGACTCATCAGCGAACGCAGAAGAATTGCTCTGGAGCTTCTGTATGCATTGCTCACAGAAGCTGGTTCGCTTTTATATGCTTTTTTGTGTAATAGTGAATTCCCTTGAATTCTTTGCTACTCCTCCAAGAACAATAAGTTTGAATTTAATTCTTTTATTTTTATTTCAAAATTAATAAATAAATTAACAATGTTTTACGAAAACTGCTTAACATTTTATTGAAATTTGTGGTTTTCAGTTATAAAAACTTCGATGAGCCATGAAGAATTAAATATTTCATTTACAGTAATTCAATAGATCTTGACAAACAATATTTTGAACTCTTGCTTCTGGAGCATGAATGAATTTTGACAGCTGGTATTCGCTTCTGAACGTCATCTAGCGTAATGCACCTTAAGTTTTTGGATCGATATGAAAGCATCATCACTTAAAAATGGCAAAGACTTTATTGGCTACTTTCCCATTCTCTTGCGTCTGAGCTAGATTTTCAGTTTTATCCCATCTTCTTTCCAGCTGCAATCTATTGGCACTTAAATGACGTTTTTTCACATTTTCTAATTTTTTAATAGTAGACTTTAAATGCATTTTACGAATATTATAGAAGAGTAACACTTTATCCAAAAGGCAAAGTTTTTTATCCAAGTTGACAAATACATTCTCACAACAATTCTTCGTTTCACGATCAAATGCAAAAATGTTCAATCAATCAAAATCTTCTCTTCAAATGTAAGTGAATCAAATAGTTTTATTTCGGCAAAACTTTGGTATCTTCATTTTCCTTCACAGCGCAACAGAGGCGTATCTAGGTATTCAGGCGCCCATGGCAAGCATCAAATTTGTGCCCCTGTGAGGATACTTCAAATTAGGTTTAGTGCTATTTGTTATGGCGGGTATTCTCTAATTAGCGCCCCTTGTGCGTGGCGCCCATGGCACGTGCCATGTCTGCCATACCGTAGATACGCCTTCACAGCGCAAACCAACCAAACAATCTAGCAACCCCCACAAACCGAGCAAAAGCACTCGATCAGGACGCACGCGAGTTCACACTACGTCGTAATGGCGCGTTTCCGCAAGCACGGCCGGGAGCAGCCCACGATTCTATGAAAACAGCTGTGACTGGGGCGCTTATCTCCGCGCCAAGGAACACGGCGCGGGCGGCGGCGAAGCCCTCGCTCGCTTCTCCTTGGCTCTTTCTCAGCTGCTTTTTATACTAAGACATACAAAATATCTGAAATGTTTTCCCTTAATATTGAATTCTTCTCTAACGCTTCTCCTTGGCTCAAGGCGCTTTCTCAGCTGCTTTTTATACTAAGACATACAAAATATCTTAAATGTTTTCCCTTAATATTGAATTCTTCTCTAACGCTTCTCCTTGACTCAAGGCGCTTTCTCAGCTGCTTTTTATACTAAGACATACAAAATATCTGAAATGTTTTCCCTTAATATTGAATTCTTCTCTAACGCTTCTCCTTGGCTCAAGGCGCTTTCTCAGCTGCTTTTATACTAAGACATAAAAAATATCTGAAATGTTTTCCCTTAATATTGAATTCTTCTCTAACGCTTCTCCTTGGCTCAAGGCGCTTTCTCAGCTGCTTTTTATACTAAGACATACAAAATATCTTAAATGTTTTCCCTTAATATTGAATTCTTCTCTAACGCTTCTCCTTGACTCAAGGCGCTTTCTCAGCTGCTTTTTATACTAAGACATACAAAATATCTGAAATGTTTTCCCTTAATATTGAATTCTCTCTAACGCTTCTCCTTGGCTCAAGGCGCTTTCTCAGCTGCTTTTATACTAAGACATAAAAAATATCTGAAATGTTTTCCCTTAATATTGAATTCTTCTCTAACGCTTCTCCTTGGCTCAAGGCGCTTTCTCAGCTGCTTTTATACTAAGACATACAAAATATCTGAAATGTTTTCCCTTAATATTGAATTCTTCTCTAACGCTTCTCCTTGGCTCAAGGCGCTTTCTCAGCTGCTTTTTATACTAAGACATACAAAATATCTTAAATGTTTTCCCTTAATATTGAATTCTTCTCTAACGCTTCTCCTTGACTCAAGGCGCTTTCTCAGCTGCTTTTTATACTAAGACATACAAAATATCTGAAATGTTTTCCCTTAATATTGAATTCTTCTCTAACGCTTCTCCTTGGCTCAAGGCGCTTTCTCAGCTGCTTTTATACTAAGACATAAAAAATATCTGAAATGTTTTCCCTTAATATTGAATTCTTCTCTAAAAAATTGAAAATGCATCTAGAGTAAATTCAACGACATGTAAATGAAATCGGTACCACAAAAAGTAGAGTATGAATAGATACGATGTTCTTCTTCAGGATTGTCACAATATCCTCGCTAAGTTTGTTAAAGGTTAATACAACACACATGCGGAAAATAAATAATTAAAATAATATGTTGGCAGATGCACAACGATCATTCGTCTGTCGCTAAGAACAGATTGGTTCCTAATATATTTCCCCGAAAGCCCGTAGCGGTGCAGCAGAACTGGTAACTAATAGTTTCGCTAGAGGGCAGTAGAAGTACGTTATATACATTTTTTAAACCTAATAGCAATGTACTGTAAAATAAGAAGAAAGAAAATTATAGTATCTTATTAACATTTGAACCAATTACATTAAAAATAAGTTTACAGGCCATGGTTTATATAAAATTGATATTTTTCCTCTTTCACAAGGATTGTGACATCAACTAATTTTAAAAATACAACTGAAGTAAGAAACGTACTTTGCATGGAAGAGCCAATCGATCTGTAATTCCTGCATTCGTTGACAATAAGATTCGCAGAACTTTTCTTAAAATCGATGAGGTATATGTGGGTTATCAACTAAATGGTACCATTGATTAACAAAATAGCTTACGTACATAGTAACATATTCGACACAGAATTCAGGTTATCATCCTTCCCATCTCCCCACAACCAGAAGATATTCTGTGAGCGACGATTACTGATATTTTTTCTCCAAGTCACCCGCAAACATCTTTAACGACGGTTCTGAAGAATTGAAACAGGTTTCCTTGAAATGTAATTCTAGAAAACATGCTTAACATGCTCTACAAAAATCATGAACACTCTAAATTAATTTTCAAACATTAGAGAGGCAGGAATAATACATTACATAATGGTAGTCTTCCATGCAATTTCGAGAACTACATAACAGCTGATAATCTTTCTTAGATATTATGTTTCCCCAAATCAATCCTTTTGTGTACGTTTTCATATTATTATTATTATTATTATTATTATTATTATTATTATTATTATTATTATTATTATTATTATTTACTAGAGAGAACATAGCTTGCTAATTTGAAGTTCATTAACTAAGGAAGTGACAAAAATGACAAAAAGACACCCAACTTCACAATGTTTCAAATTTCGTTTTCACACTCGTCATCACTATTGCTGCAGGAAGCGGAACGCTGATCATAATTGTATTCTTCAGATCGATTTCCCCCTCTCAGAAATGAAAGTGCAAAACACGTTCTGAACATTTCAACCTCCATTATATCTTCCAGCTCTGTACAATTAATTTGTTTCTTTGGATGTGTGATAGATTCATCTCTCTTAAAAATCGAGGAAAGCAAAATTGTGTCCACGCCACGAATATTACAGGAAAGTAATTAACAAACGAGTACTTTTCTATCACATTTTAAGCGCCTTTTTGGATTTATCACACACACTCTTAAACAGAGCATTAAAGTTTTGTATTCTCGGCTGTCTGGGATGAACCGCGTCTCAGTCGACGGTGCTGAGGCCTCATTCACAATGCAAACTTAAACGTAAACGTAACGTAGCCGCAAAACTTAGAAATGTGTTATTAAGCGAGACCATTCACAATGCCTTGACGTAACCGTAGACTTAAGACCGTAAACTTAAGAGTTCGCAAGCTCCAAGCTTTTACGTTACGTTTACGTCGGAATTCTACCGAAGACCAATCAGAGAGCAGCATGGAAGTTCAATTTCAGATTAAGTTCAGGTAGTTTGTGGTTATGCCATTGTTATTGTAATGTAGAGAACTAGTTTACGAATGCTTTTGATGCGTGTTGTGAATTCAATGTAAGAATTTGGACAATTTTTATTGTGACTTTAACCTGAGATGGCGAATAAACTAATTATGTCCGACGAATTACTCATGAATTTGGTTCATGAGAATCCTTGCTTATAAGATGAAGGAAATGTGAGCACAACTACATCTACTCGCATGTATATAAAGACAAATCGATAAGAATCTCGAAGAAAAAGCTAGAAACCATGGTGGAAAGATCTTTTCACCATGTTAGAGACGAATCGATCAAGTTTCAGTACATTGAATTCTGATTGGTTCAGGCGAAACTTACGTTCGTCATTGTGAATGCTTGTGTTTACGTGGAAATTTTGCGGCTAAGTTTACAGCATTACGTTACGTTTAAGTTTGCATTGTGAATAAGGCCTGACGTTTCGGCCACCTTCCTCCGGCTCATGACGAAGCCAAGAGCACAGTGAATCGCGCCGCGGAAGCCTGCGAATCGCATTCACGTTTTGTCGGAAGGAAGAAAGAAAAGCAGCGCTCGATCGGAGACACGAGTCGCGGCACAACAGAGCACGTTTTCCGCGCGGCGGCTGGTGATTTCACATCCCCTTTCGTTTTCTTGGCCTTTCTTCGCAAGACGAGAGGGAATTGTAATCGTGCACCGTAATAATGGGAATTTTCGACAGATAAACTCTTATTGCCTGGCCCTAGTAACGAAAAATTGGATTTATCTCATCATTATAATAAATTACTTTCTCTAACACGTTGTGTAGTCCAAAATCGTGTTTTGTGAGTCCTCGATACCGAAAAATCGATAGGTGGCAAAACGTCTGTCTGCCTGAGTGCTCTCAGTTTGAAACGGATATTTTTATTTTGGGGGGTACTTTACTTGAAATCTGAACATTTCCAAAATTTTCTCAAAAGTGGCTCCAACTTTTTTATTACACTTTGTCCCCAGATAGCATAAAGGAAGCTTAATATAATGGTACAGGTCACATTTTCGTTAAAATCCTTAATTTTTCGAAAATTGCAAAAGTTCAATTTTTTTCGGCGTCTTCTTACAACTGTAATATTGAAGATAGGTTTTTTAATTTCTTTTATAGGGACGTATAAGGAGTAATATACACAGTACAGAGAAAGTTATGTAATGCTTCGGAAAATCGACCTCGAGATTTAGATAGGTCACCTTTTGGGGTCCCCTGATACCGAAAATGGGTTGTTTACAAAACATTCATCAGTCACTCCGTCACTTCAAATTTTTTTTTTTTGAAATATCTCTCCCGCCGTAAATATACATAATACCAGCGATGTGTGTACATTGTAGCATTGGTGAGCAAAAGTGCTTCTGAAGAAAACTCAGGATTGGAGAAAAAATTGATAACACCCAAAACACCGTGAAAAAACTGAATTTTATTTGGACGTTTAATAGTCTTTGGGCCCCATTTTAATTGTCTTAAAAAGGGGATGGACAGTAAAATACGGATAAATCATTAATATTAATGAGAGCAGTTTTATTTGCATGCCACCATCTCTGCCAGTCCTGCTTCCTTCCACCCCTCAGCATTTCCCATCGGATCTCCGCTTACGTGCTCAAAGCCTAATTGCTCTATTGGAATGAATCAAAGGGCATTTTGTTGGAAATTTTATGGGCTTTCAAACAATGCGGACACATTCGAAGCCAATTTCCTTGACGTTTTTGAAGTATTCGCGAAGAACTGAAAGGATGTGCGATTAAATTCTGTTTTAAATTACGGAGATGGGGGAAATAGATGAAATTTCGAATTTCGAGATGAAAGTATCATGTTGAACATGAAGTAAAATAGTGTCACAAGAATTTACGAGCTTACGCCTGCAACAGGTCATTTCTCCCCATTTCATTTTTTTGCAGTGTCTGTTTCTCTCGCTGGTTCTCAAGATCAATAACGTTTCTTTTTAATAAAAAGAAATCACGGTCTAAATCACAGTTATCCCCGGTTGCGAACACTCATTCGTCTGAAATCATTACGTATATCGCTTATCGGTGTTTTGTAATAGTACTCTAAAATGGAGCCGTGATCAATCTAGATATTTCTGATATACACTGATACTGAGGAAGAGATAAACAAATACAGTCGAGTAGTTGGTTTCCAGATTGGTGTTTGAGGTGGACCGAATTCGCAGGCACGCCCATCTACAGCACTTGAGCCCTTGTCGCTCCGCCACTTGGGGCGATCGGATCCGACGTCGATGCCCATGTTGGCAAAACATCCATGTTCCTATGAAAACGTCGGCGTTGTTAAACACAGATGCATTTAAGTCTATGGTTTTTGAATGTTCATGTTTTGTGTTGGATGTTTTTAGGTTTTCGAGGTTTCGTTCGTGGATGAATAATTCCCGTAATCACCATTTTGTAAGGGTTAAAATATGAAATAATATCACCGTTGTGATCGAACTAGACGAACGCGGTCTGAACCACCTTCAGAGCACCTTCGAGCTGGCCTCCCTCGCCCGACATGGTCCTGCTGCCCTTGTGGTTTTTCGTCTTTCCTCGAATTTCGCACTCGGAGATGCGCTTTTAACATTGTTTTCGGTTAAATTTTAATTATAAATTAATACAGACGGCCACTAACAAATTATTTTCTTGTTGCGCACTAATTTCATGTTACGGGGTACTAAAAATTTCATGTTGCGGGCTATAAAATAACGATGTTTAAAATCATCGATGGATTTTGGTCGATGTATTATTAACATCGACTGATTGTACGAGAATTTATCGACAGAATATCGATGTTTGGCAACATCGATGTTTTGTTGTCGGTGTCGCATCACTACCACATCGATTGACGGGGTGGAAGAATTTTTTAAAAGTTCAGTTTCCCGTAAGGGCGCGCGCAGAAGGCCGTCAGGTCGCAACGGGGCGATCGCAGCTTTGCAAAATGTCCGACGGAAAGTTCTTCTGGACATTCCCACGACCGCATGACATCATCGGCGTCTTTCCGTTTCAGTTGTGAGGGTATGTGAAGCAAACACGAATGCGTCCAATTTAATTATGTTGAACCAGAATTGTCCCGAGTTGTTCAACGTGATATTGTGTTATTTAATTATTATCTTATTAGAAAATGTAATTTAGTTGGTTAGTCAAATTATCTGAATTAAAGAGTAACCTTTGGCAAATTTTAAATATTGTAGATACTTCTACGAAGCTGTGCAGTATTAATATGAACCTTGTACATTTTGTGCACAGTGAATACGTTATACCATATTTTGGAATGATACATTAATTCATTAATCAATGTAAATTATATGTGTCTATTTTTCCTAAATTATTGTGTCTTATCTGTGCGGATTGTTTTCTTCAGTTTCTAAATATGGTAATGCATTTATGATACTGTCCCTTAGTTCAATTTCATTGTATACAACTACAAAATTTATCAACGTATCTATTTTTCAAAATATCCAATTTAGGTTCAAATTTATCGTGAGATATGCTAAAGTTTTAAAATTATTTCATCTTACACCAGGTCGGGAAATAATATGTGAAATTTCCCTTTTGTCAATCACGTTCTGTTTAGAAGATAATCCGGCGTTTCTTTCACTCCTTGTCTCATTTTCTTCATCCGCTATTAAAAATGAACACGATTGCTTCTTTACTTAACATTATGAAGCCGTCGCGCACAATACGAGCACAAGGGACGGAGTGGGGCGCCAAACTGACTCAAACTGTCCGAAGGACCCGGCATGTCCCGTGCCGTGCCGTGCCGTGCCGTGCCGTGCCATGCCATCCCGGGCTAGTGCTGCGACCCCACACAGAACCGTCCGTCCGTGCCGAACCGTACCGTACCGAGCCTGTGCACGCGTAGCTAGACACGCACGTGCGCCGGCGGGAGGGGGAGGCAGTTACAGGGAAACGTGATTAAATTTTAAAACGTCAATATACTGCAGGCAAATTGAAGAACAAAGGGAATTGAGAAATAAGGTCAGAAAAGTGTCTTCCGCCACTGCTCCGATCGTTGAATGAAACTCTTCTGCCTGCATCGAAGCCAAGAGCTACATCAGTACATACTTTCTCGCGTTATTTGTAACTTTTCTTGTTCGACGAAAATGAGACCTATGCCATGTTAAAGCGTGCTCTCGTGACGTCACAGAATTGGGCTCGCAGGGGCGTGGGGCAAGGGCCCGTCCCGCTGGCGCCAGTGGCGGCGGCCGAGGGAAGCCCCTGGACAAAAGACGGGCAGCCCGGGGGCGGGGCAGGCGCGCGGGCGCGGAGGCGAGTCTGGGGGGTGGGGAGTGCAGCTGGCCAGCGGGCCTTCGTGGCACATGGCACGCAAACGAGAACGACTCTTTGGGCTCTTCATTTTAAAGACAGGAAGTACTATTTTAAGTGGTGAAAGTGAACATTAATGATCGTGTTCTCCAAGTTGTGTTATTTCTTAACAATGATTCATTCAACATTAATTTTGAGAAAAAGGTCTGTCGAAGTTTGATAATTGAATTATCTTGTTAAATCAAAAAATTCATCTCCTAACCACACGTTACATTACACGTTTTGAGTTTCATGTTTACAAAACGAGTTGCTATTCATCTCTCATTTATTTCACCCCTCGTAGTTAAAAAATCAGTTCCAGGCTCATTTGTACATCAACAGACCTCGATAAACATCTCAAATACGCGTGTTCTCACAAGCGGCACAAGAACCGCTTATCTTTTCGGGAGCGAGTCGCAGCTGACACTTGCGTTTGGCGCGCCGCGCCAATGACCAATCAGAGAGCTCTAAAAAGTCCCATTCACAGTCTACAGGGCAAAGTAAAACCATGCTTATCAACGAATATCTGGGTCTCCTGACTCGGCTGATGGGGTTATAATACGTGCTTGTTTAAGTTATGATGAGCATACAACGATTTATTCCAGGTTATTGTAATTTTTTATGCAAAACTATTTTTTTAATTAAAAATGCCTTTGAAATTTAGTCAGATATTTAAAATCCATCGTTTAAGGATCACTGAAAGATGGGAGAACAATAAAATCATTAAGTCGTTTGAGAGAAGAAATATCTTTAAACAGTTCACGAATACGAAATAGGTGATAGAAAATCTGAATGCATTAGATTCAAATTCACAATTTCGCATAGAAGCTAGATGGACACGATCTAATAACCTCATCTAGGCGCCACCGCCTTCTACGACTCCAGCGCGAATCCAGCGCACATGCACAGGAGCACGTAGTGGGAACAAATGTTCTCAGCGACAATTACAGTGATACATGGGACGATTCTGCCAAAAGCAAAATCGTTTTACTTAAAAAATATATAAGGGGAGAGCACTACATATTTCCCACAAAATAATTATGAATTCGTATCTTAATTTGAACACGTATCAGGTATTAGAATACTGTATTCATTTTTTAGTTTCGCGCCTACTGCTTTCGCAGAATAGAAGAGATATTATAATGCTGCGGGGCAAAATAGCTATTTTTCGACAGAAAAAAATTTGATTGATTGATTAGTGATTTCGGACGCTTCAACTGCTAAGATCATTAGTCCCGTACGTGTAGTACAGGATTTCATCGCGGGAGGTAGCAGTAATCTTATAAAAGCCCTGGTGAAGAAAAATTGATGAATCTTTTTACTTTCCCGAATAAGTACGTATATACGAAGTATAGGGAAAGTTACGTAATGCAGCAGAAAATCGATTTTAGGATTTCAACGGAAATACACTTTTTGAGGTCCCCTGGAAGCTTTTTTTTTCTTTTTTCTTTTTTTTCTTTTTTCTTTTTTCTTTTTTTCTTTTCTTTTTTTTCTTTTCAAAACGTCCGTCCGTCCGTTGCGTCTGTGAACACGACTACCGATCCAAACCATACGTAGCATTTTTTTCAAAATTGATACTCCCCAGGCGATCTGGCTCGACTCGAGGTGCTGCGATTTTGAAAAACTTTCTTCAAAGTTTGGAGATACTTTACATAAAGCACCCGTACGTTTTCAAAATTTTCTCAAAAACCACTCCCAATTTTTTTCTTTAAATTTCTTGTAAAAATAGAGTAAAATACAATTATAAAAGTGGCATGGTCCTATTTTCACGGTTATCTATGAATTGACAAATTTTGTTTTTTTTCGGTCTCTTCCTACTACTACAAAAATTGAAGATAGAGATTTTTCCTTCATATAATCTTTGTTCTCCGCAGTGAGTTCTTTAATTAAGGTTATGTACATTTTCTTTAAAAAATTAGTACTTTTCGCGCAATATTGCGTGAAAAATATGCAATTTAAAAAAAATTACAATAACAAGATTTTCTCAAAATTGGCTCCAAATTTTTCTTTAAACTTTTGGTAGGTATAATGTTAACTGTACTCGAGATGACGTAAATATCAGTTTGCTCCATTCTTTGTTTTTTCAAAAATTACAAAAAATTTAATTTTTTTGACTTGTTTCTCACGTCGTTAATATTTACACTATCGGCAATTTGTTCACCCTATTATATTTGTAAGTACATGTGTTTAAAAAATGTCAGATTAAGTTTCAGGAAAACAACTTTTCTATTACAACGAGCCCAAAATTCTGCATTTTCAGAAACGCTCAAACGCCATTTTTTGATAAATAGCTTTCAATTTTTTCTTCAAAGTTTTCGAATGGATCGTGCTATTTGCACTCTATAATTTGACGTAGTTAATTTTGTTTGTTTTCAAAAATCTCACAAGTAATTTTTTTGAAAGACCTCTCACACCGTTAATATGCACATTTCCAGAAATTTGTAAATACTATTGTATTTGTGAGTTAATGTGCCTCAAATGAAGTTTTTTGAAAACTCAAAAATATTCTGTGAAAACGAAAGCGTCAATTTCTTAAAAACGGCCCCAATTTTTTCAAAGAAAATTGCCATTTAGCACGAGGTTTTTTGTTCTTTAATATTCTTAAAATAATACTTCCATTCCATTAGGAAACTGAAAAATTAAGAGAATTTTTAAAAAAATGTACTTTGGAAGACGATAGATGGCAGCTAGCAAGAGTATGTGGCAAATCCGAATAAGTAGCCGAGGCCAAAGGAAATTGAAAACTAATACGCGAAAGTCTGTGCCATTCGGTGGCACCACTAGTTATACTTTAACTTCCCGCACTTTTATTGCTAGAAACTTTGAGGAGATATTTAATCATGTAGAGTTATTTAGGAAGAGTTCTTTATTTAGTTAATTAGTAATTTAATTAGTTAATTAGTGGCAGTAACTTATTTATCAGGCGATTTCTTCCAAGGGGCGCAGCCAAACAATGCGATCGACGCGACATGGTAGTTTGAAACTCTCGGAATAAGTTCTCATTGTTGGGTGGAATAGAATAAGGAGGCTTTATTTACTTAACGTCAATGCACAATGTGTCCACGTTCAAGAAAATGAGATATTCAACTGTATATTCATGTTGGTATTACGTACGGTACCACATTTGCATTCATAAGGCGATATATTGCATGGCCTTCAGTTCTAGATGTTAAATTTGTTTGTGAAATTATCCTTGCATGTTTGTATAATGTGTTGCAAGTATTGTAACAAGTGGGATTGATTCATGTTTGCTTATTTTATAACATGAAGAAAGGGCTACTGTTCCTAACTACCGAAATAATTGCAGATATGCACCATAGTCACTTCGTTTGAATTTGTTTGGACTTCTAGACGGCGGAAGTGAGAGCAGAAATAAAAATATTATAATGTTAAGTAATCGTTCCCAATTATGCGAGAAAGTGAGTGCTCTTGAGCACGTCTAGTTATTTTAATCTTGATACAGGATATAGCTCTAATTATTGTTTTGGTAGAAAATTTATTTTGTCTTAAAACAGGTTTAAGAGGAATTCAAACAGTCAATTATCGGGAATGTCAATAATTCATTGAACTAAAAAACATATGATTTATTTTGTTATATTTAATAAACATACTAGATAATATAAAAATAAGTGAAATATGATATGTAAATCATTTCATTTCATTCGTTATCGTTCGGTGATTGATTTGTTATCATTCCTGATGTAAAGTCAAATTATGTTCTTGGTCTCAAGAAAATTTCAAACGTGTGAAGAAGTACGGGCAATGAGCGTAAATAAAAAAATAGTATGTATGTTGATAGCAATGCAGACAATGCAGAAAATAAACAATGAATAATGAGCTTGAGAGCCTGGATATTCGTATAGCTCGACCAACTTGAGAATGATGTTTACAGGAGCGCGCCACTGTCTGTGTTTACAACCGAAACGACAGAGACTGAGATAAAAGGATACTAAATTCAAAATGAAAATGGTACCATGCCAAACTATTGTGAAAGAAGCGAGATTTATTTCGTTGCAAATCTAGTATATTCCCAATTAATATTTTAACTATATTTGGACATGTCTGCACCTCATATTGGAAGAAATAAAAGTATACTTTTCTCTGCAAAACGATTCAAATTTTGAAACTAATTCTTTCGATGAGCAGTAACATCGAAACTAATTCTTTACCAATATATACCAAATAAAATTCTTTTTTATGTAAGAAGTAACTACCACCATAATGAAGAATATTGTAGATACTTATGACAGTAAAGTTAATGTTTTGGTACTTTATTGCATATCTAATAAACCGTCTAAAGCCTATGGAAGAAAGGTGAATGAAGGAGAATACAAAATGTTTAAATCCAATGAATAAGTATTAAAAATTCAATATAAACAAAACTTTTTATTATAGTCTTGTACTAGAACGGTGAAAAGTAAAATCAGTAACTTAAAAGGACAAAAATAAAACAGTCGGTGCAAATCTTGCATGATGTGTCTCTGAAGTTATATTTCATCAGCTGATTCACAACCTCTATGAAGGAGGCCATGGTGATTCCGTAGAAGCAGTCTCTGAACTTGCTTCCCGCTCCTGGCGACATTTTTTTTTAGCGAAACTGACTGTACAGATCCGTGTTTTCACTGTTAGTTCCACGACGCGCCGCAATCGCAGCCTTCATTCTTCGCTTGGTCGAGTTATAATTAACACTTGCTTTCTTAGGAGGTATCGATGTACCAGACGCGCGGGTATTCAATCTACGCGCCGTCGTTTGCATTTCCCCTCCCCTCCCCCCTCCATCTTCCCCCTCCCACTCGCGCCGCGATCCTTTCCGCGCGCACTTCAGAGCGCCCTCCGCGGGCCTGGCCGCCTCCAGCGCTTCGCAAGCACAAAGCGAAAATTCCCTCGCGGGCACAATTTTAAGTTTTGGTTATTAAGACATTACTTCATGCATACTTCACGAACAACTTATTTGTTTCATGCAAACTCACAATTCAAGAAACCAGCACTAAGGGGTTTGGATGGTACGTGATTCTTAGTTGAATTGCGAATACTACTAATATGAGTACTGACAACATACGTGTGCAAAGTACAAAGTTTCCTTTAAAATGAACGCTAATATTTTCTATTTCCGTAATGTTTCGGGGAACGGCTTCCATTCCTAAGAGTAATTCCCATTCTGTTAGTATTTGCTGGACTAAGAACCATATCAGTCAAATATTCTGAATACTTCATTTAATATTCAAACCTGTGCAGCACCGAAACTCATTAACCTCAAGATAAAAGAAGCTACGTTCCAGGTTTTTAGCATTTGCTGATGTGGTTATTTCATTTTCTCTACAAGGCAAGAGAGTTTAATGATCTTTGATTTCCCAGATCTGTGGTCTACTTTCAGAGAGTTAAGAAACGGCAATTAAGAATTTACTGCATACTAACTTGAAATGATTATGCAGTTAATGCGTTTTGAAGTGTTGCTCCTCACTATCTTCTTCTCACAGTATACTATTGTCGTCAGTACTTTGCCATATTGGGTCAAAGTGTACAAAAGTAAAAAGAATACGATGTCGTAAACAAATACTTCTATTGGTTTGTTTTGTTTTTCTTCACCGCGATTGTTTCACTTTTACTTTTAAATAGCGTGCTTTTATACTGAATGGGAATCTTGAAATGAATGTTTTCAAAAACGATATGTCCAAAACATCAGACACGCTAGAAGAGCAAATTGAAAGTAGCATTCTCACAAATTATTCTCTATGTTGGTTGAGAATTAGACTGTTCATAAGTAGAAATAAAACATTTTCGAAATAAATGAAAATTTTTAATATTCTTTACATGTGAAAGTGATGTACGCACGCAAACATACAGGCTATTGCACTAAGTAAAAGCTGCTCACGGAAACATATTGCATGCTCGGACGCACGAATACGTGCCAGCTCGTCTAGTTGCGAACAATGTCTTATTACAAAACGTTTCTCAGCACTTACCAAACAATCATTAAAATGGATAAATCTGATGTAGTGAATTGCTTGGGAAACGCAACGGGGACGGTGTGTGAATGCCAGCTGCACCTGTGCTTAGTAATCGTGCGCGGCGCGATAGCCGCGCGGGGCGATACGCAAGAGAGCGTTGGACTGACCTCCCGGGCGACTTCCTGGTACGCCGCGTCCTTCATGGCGGCGCGTTGTCGGCGCGGGGCGGCGGGCGGGCGAGCGGGCGATGCTTCCTCGTGCGCGTGCTGCGGCGGCCGGAGCACCAACTGCCGCGTGGCGGCATTGTTGGGCGCGCGCCCAGCTGGCGAGCCCGCCCTCCCGCGTGGGGACGCCCCCCTCCCCACCCTCTACTCGCCACGTGCCGCGCAGTGCCGCGCCGCGCCGCGCCGCGCCGCCACGCTATCTAGCGGCGACCTTGCGACTTTCCAGGCGCGCTTCTGAAACACTCGTTTGAAGCAGCGCGTTGCCCAACCATCAGTAAAGCCTTACAACAGTTGACACGCTGATTGAGTAGTATTAGGTAACACCATTACCATTATATTATCATAGGTAATACCATGAGTGCTTTGGAAATTATCGATAAATCCCCGACTCGCGAAGCGAAGAGGGGATTTATCCCAGAATTTCCACAACACAAGTGGTATTTAATAGTACTATTCCACGAATGAAATTATGTCCAATAGAGTTCCAAAATGCGCCAAATATTGAAAATAACTGAAAGCTACGTTAAAATCCAAGATGTTATGAAATAGGACAAACGCGGTTTATTGGACGCCGACAAAACGATCGATATATAGGTACCGCCTGCAAAGATAAATGAGTCACAATTTATGATTGGTCAGTTGGGAGAAACGGTAAGAAAAATCCAATAAAAAAGGAATAAACGTTTTGGGATACACTGCTCTGGTTGAGGCATTTTGTATAGTTAAACACTATTGATTTTAATTTCACGAGTGGAATACACATTTTATCACACTACGTGCAAACAGTTTATGATTATGTATTTACTCAGATAAATGCATATTTCAAACTTTTGCAACTTTCGAAAATTCAGAGTTACCTGTGAAAATTGGACCTATGTCACCTTTATAAGTGTATTTTACTCTATTCGTACTAGAAATTTAAAGAAAAAATATGGAGCCATTTTTGAGAAAAAGTTGAAAATGTCCGGGATGCTTCATTTATAGTACCCCCAAATTTCGAAGAAAATTTTTTAAAAGCGCGGTGCCTCAAGTGGAAGTAGATCGACGGGAGAATATTTTAAAAGAAATCGTACTTGTGGTTTAGGCGCTAGTGTTGTTCATAGACACCGGACAGACCACTAGTTAACATCGTTTTCAGTTAAACTTTTATAATAAGTTAATAACACGTCTGGTCAACACTCATTTTCTTGCCAAAAAAGTTAAAGTCATTAGGGTATGTTTAATGCACAGATTCAAAATATGGCATTGGTTTTGGTAGATTGGCTCTAGTTTTTGAGATAATGAAAATTCCATCGAAAAATATTATTTTATTTTACTGAGTACAGGCTATTGGTAAATTTTATAAAACATGAACTAAATGTAACTAGATATGTCTATTGATACAAAATTAAACTATTGAAATATTTAATATTAATGTAGTCAATATATTTATATTTACAGCCTGCAAAGAATCACAAAACATTGTATGATATCATTTTATGCGGCAAATCAGGGCAATCACGTTGATGGCTCCAGTAGTATCTGTCATTGTGTCTATCGCATCTGCCCTGATATCTAACTTCCATTACCGTTATTTTTTGATGGAAGTGCTCCCTTTGTTCTTCATACATATTGCCAAGAACTTCTGGAAATTTGTTTAGGTTATTATGGAGGTAGTGTACCTTAATGCTCATAGTTGTACCCAAATTTTGAAAATTTTAAAGCAAACCTGGCACCAGTTTTGCATAATTTTCTGCTTTATGATAACCCAAATAGTTCTTGACAACTATGACAAAGCCTGTACCAATAACCTGTAAAGTGTTATTTTCGCTTCCAGTGTCAGACATTTTTCTTTTAGTCACGATGCTAATAGTTCAGCTGCTTTGTTTGGCAAACTGAGATCACGTATTAAATCACTGAGCTTATCTTGGGAGAAATACTCTTTTGTAACAACACTTCCATCGTATTCACTGTCACTGCTAACTCTTGAATTGCATCCCAGAATCTGTATATCCTCACTATCAGACACAGGACTTCCAGTGAGTATGGTGAACATCAGGTCCATGTGGCTCAGGACTCTTTGCTGATTCCAAATCAGGGTACTCGCTGTTCTTTTTCTTGCAACGATTGTAGGCCTTGGCGTTAACAGAACAAAAATAACAATCATCATGATTTTAAGGCTCTCGCCATACCATCAGTACACCCAATTTTAAACTTCAGTTTTCCACTGACAGAGACACTCCACACAAATTTTGCATACCACATCAGGAGACCGTGACTTATCTTGATCACCCAGTTTTATACCAAGATATGTTTCATCTATTTTTCTACGAAGATTGTAACATTTATTTTCTGTTTTTGTGGTGTAAATTCCCCACAAATGTAGTCAAATCCATCAAAGTCGTTCAAGGTCTTCCTGAAGAACTCATTGTTTTGTAACAAAAGAAAATGTATTAATAAAATGAAGCTCAATTAAAGTATCCTGAAAATAATGCGATATTCAGTGTTTAAAATAAAAAATAACAGTGTTTGTATAAAGATAGATATTTGCATTAGATGCTGTGAGTTTTGTGATAGAATCATTCGTTACAATGTTCATAGCACAAAAACTAAAGCCAATTCAGCAAAATTAATGACATATTTGGATTCAGCGTACCCGATTTACTGTAAATTCGTTGCGAAATCCTGGGCAAGTGAAAAACAGTTGTTTTTTTGTTGAGCAGTGTAATCGCGGCCATTGTCAAATGAAATTTTGTTGAGCCCGAATTCAATATTACAGGTTACTCAACCTTTTTTTCAAAATATCAATGTTTAAAACAAAGATGTTTTTTGGTCGATGCATTATTACCATCGGTGGTTTAAAGTTTGACATCGATGTTTATTAATTGATTGACTGAATGATTAGTGATTTCGGGCGCGTCAAATGCTAATGTCATTTGTCCCGTAAGTTAGGTGCATGTTTATCGCCGGACGTGGCGGTGATATTCCCCCGCTGGAAGCTGACCTCCCTGTCGGCTTTCGGAGTTTTCCGCTACCAGGTATCTCCCGCCAACGGTCCACCGCTCCATCCGGGACAATCTCTGAGCTCTCGACTGATGCTCACTCGACAGAGTGCTAGTGTAGTCTATGTAAGTGAAAGTGTGTGTAAGTAAGGAGAGAAAATAATTCACGGAAGAGGAAGGAAAAATCGCGCGCGATCCGTGGCCCATTTGTTAAGGTACTTCTCCTGCATTCACCTAGTATTGATAGGAGAAACCACATAAAACTGCTCATCAGAGCAGCCGCTCGCTAGAATTCTCCTCCAGATAGCGGCTGCATTGGTGTCGAAGCCTGGAGCCGTAGGCCCTCCCTGTCAAAGGCTTTACAGCAACGTCAATTGATGCTCTGAGCCGCCTAGTCACTTTCTTACAAAAAATCTTGAAGCATGCACAGCACATACATCAACTTTCAGATATTCGCCAGCAAAATTGAGACCTTTGCTGTGCTGTGGGCTTGTGTCGCTGCGCCGTAGAAGTCTGTCTCCTGCGCCAGGTAGCAGCGTTTGGCAGCCGCCTGCATTTCAGTGATATGCGCAACGCTGACCGGACAGGAGAGTAAGGTAACAGCAGAAATTTTAAGGAATATATTGTCGTCTGGCATCTCTCATTAACATTAAAACGATTCTGACCTTTAAAAAAACATATTAGTATTATTTTCCAGATATTTATTTCATTTAATTTATCGTTTAGTCCTTTATTGGGCTTTTTTTTTAAAAAGTGTTTGGGTTCAGGACTGTAAAAGTTTCTGTGAAAATTTAAAAATTATTCAGTGGCTTCTTATAAAAAATGTTAAGAATATTGAAAATAACACTGAAAAACAAATTGCTTTAAATACACATTTGTTTCAATAATAAAGGTTAAAGAGAGATTTAAATAAGAGTTTTGCAAATTCCGAATATTCATGTATTTAAATCGGAATTTCGCCGCTTTTATTAACTTTGTTCTACTTGAACAAACAATTTAACGAAAGAATTTGAAGCAATTTGATAAAATTTTGAAATTGAAGAAAGATATTGATAACACTAGACAACAAAATAAAACCTTTTTTGTCAGGTACAGAAAGAAAACATGGTGATCGTCGTTATTTCGAATCTGGAGAATCCGAAAATGCAAATATATATGCCCCATCACCCTCCAATTGAGAGTTACAACAATTAAGAATTAATTTTATTAAAAAAATGAATGCTGTGAAAAAATAGAAAATAATGACTGAGGATGAATTTGAAAGAGTACTTACAAGTGTATATATGTTTCTACTTTATGTTTAATATACAGTGTATGATTACACAGTTCCTCCATTTTGCATTTATTCAATCAAGCAAAATAGTTGATTAAGTGCTTGATGGAACAGGCCTAGACTTCTTTGATGAAACGTCCTTTTATGGAATGCACAAGATTTCCGCTTCAAAAACAAACAATAGTCACTTAACATTAAGGGTAGGAAATGGTGTGGTGTATACGATGCTTCTATCATCGACATCAATATGAGGTGTTGGCACTCCATCGTAACTATTTATTCTAGCATAAAGCATTTTCGGCCGCATTGCAGCTATCTTCAGTGCCATTAGAGGCGGATGTGGTCCTCAGTCCTGTCGCTGTCTGTCTGGACTGAGGACCACAGCCGCCTCTAATGGCACTGAAGATAGCCGCAATGCGGCCGAAAATGCTTTATGCTAGAATAAATAGTTACGATGGAGAGCCAACACCTCATATTGATTTTGATAACATTAAGGGGTTTCATCTGCGTTTATAGCGAATTTCTATCCGCAATATGTCCTGGTGGAACCTTTCTCCAAGTTCATCACTTATTGCCCCCATGTTGGGAGGGGAAAAATCCAAATGGCTGTGGAGGAAGTGCATTTCTAGGGACATTCTACATCCAAGGGTTTTGTAGTTCCCTAAAAGATTTCCTATCAATACGTCACTGTACTCTGCTCTAGTATTCCCAAGAAAACCATGGACAACATCCTTGAAGGAACGCCAGGCCGCAAGTTCTAATAGACGAAACTTCGCTTCGCAATCTCTGTCATTAATTAACTTTCTGATCTGTGGCCCTATGAAAATGCTTTCCTTCAATCACTAATTTCTGAAAACACTGAATGTAAATACTTGAAGCCATCACCACTTTTGTCCATTTCTTTAAGAAAGTTTTTCATATGACCTAGCTTAATATGCAACGGAGGAAGAAAAACTTTTTGAGGGTCCACCAGTGGAATGTTTCACATTGTCTCGCCCAGGAGCAATTTTGTTGTTGTTGGGACGAGTGTTTGCAGGGGCGGCGGCCGCCGCGGCGGCGCGCCGCTGCGGGGCGTTGCCGCAGGCTGCGACGGGCGGGCGCTGCGCTGTGTGGATGTGCGGAAGAAGGTGAGCTGCGTTTCCGCCGCTGCGGGGCGTTGCCCTCTGCCCCTGTGGGGGCGCGGGGCAGGCGCAGCCGCCGGACGCCGCGTGGCGCGGGCGAAGCGCCTCTCCGCCCCGCCACGCGAGCGCTACTGCCGCCGCTCATCCCTGTGGAGCAGACCTGCACAACGCCTGCTCCCGCGGGCATTCTGCACTTGCGAGCCGGTCGTCTGCCCGCGGCAGCGCCGAAAGTGCAAGTAGTGGGGAGTAGGAAGCTTTGCGGGGAGGGGAGAAGTCTGACGTAGCACGACGCGGCGCGTAGATTCAATGCCTGGGCGTCTAATAATGATCCATGCTTCAAAATTAAATGCCCATTTGTTTAAATGGATTAGGTCTAGTATTTCAAGTTACCAGGGTCATAATTCACTGTTTACGTTCTGTGCACTACTGTATATCCACATTTGTATCCACCACTGTATGTATTTTCATTTTCTAATTTTTTTAAAGAAAATAACATGCTCATTGTAACTCGTAAGCAATATTTTAAAGCAATAGCTTTAAAATATATGCTTATATATAAGAAAAATATTATTTAATTCTATATAACACAAAATTGCAATTTAATAATTGATTGTTCACCAGCAATGTTATATTCTCCAAATCATACAAAAATGAACAAAATCATGAGAGCAATCTCTCACATCAAGATTGATATAAAATAGAATAAGTGGCAATTCCAAGAAGGGTAATGTTTAATAACACATTTGTGACCATTTTTCCTCATTATAAAACTTAATACAAGAGATCAACGAGCAAACGTTGTTACGATATGTTACGGACAATCATAAGATAATCATGGGTACTGGTTAAATAGAATGCAAAGGGCTTATATGTTTATACGATCTTATACACGACTGTACTCTCTTGTCAGAAATTAGAACAGAAAATAATCATGATTTTTTTAAGAACAATACGTTTTTGCTTTGAGATAACCGTCTTACGCAATTAAACATAGTTAATAAAAAATAGGTTATTGCTGTCATCATCAAACAAAAACAATTCTGTATCAAAATTTTGTGTTTAGCACAACACTACATTTGTAATTACATCGTAGCAAAGCGAATTACATTATGAGCCCTGCAAGCAATTATAATACTTGGTGTCGAAATGTAATGTGTATAATTCGTTGTAGTTTCATATTTCGCCGTCATATATCGAGAACAAACATTTGCAATATAATACAAAAGACTATATTACTTGAACTGTATGTGACCGTCATGTTCTTGCCGATTGCTCTGTAAATTTACGCGCTATCTTTCGAATTGCGCATTCTGATTGGTGGTCCCCACTCCTAGATTGTGTCTCATCCCTACCCTTCATCGATTTTCTCATTTGCACCCGAGTTGCCCGCACGCAGCTCCTGAGGCCAGTGAAAGTGCAAAATGCTGCGCAGGTCTGCTGTAGAGTATTCGAGGAACCTCCTCGCGTGCGCCACTCACGGCTAGGCCCCTTCCCGAGCACCAATCGAGACACACGAGGTGTCATTCGACGCATGAGGCGTGTGTCACGAAGTGTCTCCTGAACGGGAACCGATGATTTATTTTCAGATTCGCCCATAAGATTCTAAGACATTTCCGAAAACGTGTTTTTTCGAGTTTTGGCGCTGCGATCTTTGCGTGTCGGGAATTACACCAACTCCACCTAATTAGATGTAGGTGGCGTTGATTAAACTCCAGTCCCAAAACCGACGAAGAGAAAGAGAGAGAGATGAAGAACACGCAGACGAAGAACAAGACGAAGAAGAAGACAAAGAAGACGAAGAAGAAGAAAAAAAGAAAAGATGTGAAACAAGCGAAGGTAGTTTAAAGCATCGGCGATGTCACATTCGCTAGTATTCGGCCAGTACACGTCTGCGGCGCATAGGGCGGCCAGTGGGCGCCAGTCCACTCATTTGGAGAGGAAGGGAGCGCGCGAAGAAATCGAATAAGAGAAAATTTTGAACTGCCATTCCAATCAAAGGACCGGTCATGACCAAAGGTTTCCAAAGCTTTAAATTTGCATTGTGACAATTGTAATCATTCAGATTCATTTAGAAGCATAAATGATTATAATAAACTCCAATTTGTTTATATGAAAAATAACTGAACCATTTAAATAAGTGCAATCCAGATTTTTTTAATGGGATTTGCAGACTCCTCGCTACTTCGTAAGAAGGGAAGAACGGGTAATTGATTGCAGATTAACTAGGTACCAATTACGAATCAGAACCCAATAGACTGAGCGAGCGCGGCATTGCCTTATGTTGAAGATCAATTTGCATACTCAATAAAAGTTGACGTAATTATTTCTTGGTGCCCAATTCAAACTAAATAATTATTTATTCGGAAGTAATTACGATCATAAATTAAAACAGCAAGATAAGAACCCATATAGCATAATTCAATATGGTAACGTTACTGACCCGAATCATGCAAAGGGGAAGTTACCCATGTTTCAAAGTTAATTACAATAATTTTAAAAATTCTCAAAAATAGCTCTAAATTTGTTTGAAAATTTCTTTCACGGATTGAACATTAAACTCTTAAAAGAATGGCGGCGCTGGCACAGGCTCTTTTGTTGAACTATCTGAACAATGGAAATTGGTCATTATTTGCCAGTAATGTGAAAATGTATGTGCTGTTGCAACACTACTAGTTTAAACAATCGTCGAGTGCACAGACATCTTTTACGAAGTCTATATTCTCATATTTTCTTCACATGTTTAGTATTTTAAACCACAAACTTGATTCATTCAACGTCATTCCTTTAATTCGCTGCGTTCACTGTCACTCTTATTATATGGCTATCACGTTGTCTTGCCTGTTGTCTATTGTATGCTTCATATTGTATTAAAAATTATAAGTTTTGGCATAAGTAGTTCCAAATTTCGGACACTTCGCAATACAACCACGAATAATAATTCACGGCGTGTGCTTGGACAACGATTATCATTCTATGGTACAGCTTCTTACTTTCATGAGACTTCCGTTCATCACAAAATGCTTTAAATTAAAGGGTTTCACAATTTTCTCCTTGAACTCATTGTTAATGTGATTGCAAGTACAAAATAATTATGTAATTACAAATAATTCATACTACATTAAAAAAATGCAATTTTTATTACAAATTACATCCAATATTTATTCCAAACAAAATATTTATTAATTTGTATTCATCATCACATAACTCTACTCTCTTTGGGTAACCAAAATCAGTTAACTCCATTTAATCTCACAAGATTTCGGAAAGATATTTTATCGCCCTCTTCAACTTTTGTTCCAGCTCTTCAATGGTGTCGATCAGTGGTTTATCTTTCGTTTCAGGCACAAGGAGTATAAGTACTGCAATTACTAGGGTGGCACGCCACATATTAGTACAGCGAAACTTTTTCCCAGCGGTCCCTGAAAAATAATAATACATTTTATAAGAATAACTAGTGTTGCTACAGAATGGCACAGACTTTCCCATATTAGTTTTCTATTTCCTTAGGTCTGCGCTAGCTATTCGGAATTGCCTTACACTCTTGCCAGCTGCCATCTATCACCGCACAAACTACATTTTTGACATTTTCTTAATTTTTCGGTTTACTAATATTATAACGGAAATATTCATTTTAGAAAATTAAAGAACACAAAAACCTAGTCCTAAATGACAATTTTCTCTTAAAAATATTGTGCCGTTTAAAGAAAATGGCGTTTTAGCGCTTCTAAAAATGCAAAATTTGAAGCTCTTTTCTACAGAAATATTTTTAATAAATAAGTTTTAAAAATACTTCATTTGAAGTCATTTGAAGCACATACACTCACAAATATAATAATGTTTACAAAATGCTGGTAATATGCATATTAAAGATGTGAGAGATCATTCAAAAATTACTAATTAATACTGTAATTTTTGAAAAGACAAAAAAACTCAAAATAAACCTTACGTCATATCAAAGAGTGCATTCAGCATTATCCGATCGAAAAGTTTGAAGAAATTTTTTCTAGCCATTTATGAGAAAATGACGTTTGAGCGTGTCTGAAATGCGGAATTTTGAGCTACTTTCACAGAAAACTGTTCAATATTCGAGAAACTTTATTTGACATTATTTAAAGCACATGTAGTCATTAATATAATAATGTGAACAAAGCGCCGCTAATGTAAATATTATCGACGTGAGAGACAAGTCAAAAAAATATATTTGGACAATATGGAGTTCATGTCAACTCAAAGAGTACATTAGGCACTATCGTTTTCAAAAGTTTAAAGAAATAATTTGGAGACTTTTTTAGAAAATCTTGTTTTTGTATTTTTTTAAAAAATTGCATATATTGTACGAAAACTAATTGTGCAAGACCATAGTGAAATAACTCAATATGGAGAACAAATTTTCTTTGAAGGAAAATTTCTATCTTTAATTTTGTAGTAGTAGGAAGACGCCGAAAAAAATTCAAAATTAAGCAATTTTCGAAAATTCAGAGTTAACAGTGAAAATCGGACTTACGTCACCTTATTAAGTGTATTTTGCTCCATTCGTAAAGGAAATTTACAGAAAACATTTGGAGCCGTTTTCGAGAAAATTTTGAAAACGACCGGTGGGCTTCATGTAAAGTACCCCCCAAATTTTAAAGAATTTTTTTCAAAATCGCGGCATCTCGATTAGAAGAACGACCTGGGAATATTCATTCTGGAAGAAATCGTACGTATGTTCGGCGGTAGTGGTGTTCACAGACGAACGAAAAAACACTTTTTCGATATCAAGGACCCACAAAACTAGGATTCTGGCAACAACACGTGTTAGAGAATTTTTTCTTAATTTACCAACTAGATTTATCACTTTTTCGTTCAGGGCACTGCAATGAATTTTTTTCTGCCGAAAATCCAGAGTTTTTTCGCGCAGCATTACATAACCCTCCCTATACTACGTATATTACTGCGTATATACGTATGTAAAGTAATTTTAAGTATACGTATATACGTAAGTAAAATTAGATGTACAGCAGCAACTGTCCAACTTAACAAAACGAAACAATACGCATTACGTCCACTGAGAATCCGTTCACAAAACAACTCCAAAAATAATAATTTTGTTAATCGATTGTAACTCTGTTTAAGTAAATGAATTAGAAGATACCTTACTCCCCCAGCAGTGAATCAGTTCATGTTGCAGGATATAAGGAATTAGCAAAAAAAAAAAAAAAAATTAAAACTCACCTCTTCGTATTTAACAAGAAACGAAGATAGCATTCCTGCAATATGCGCCGTGGCTGAACATATTCCAAGAGCAGTAGCCCTCTCTCCGTTGAAATAGTTCAGCAGTCAAAACTATTATTACAGCAAAACAGCGGAATTGGTGACTCGGATAATCATGATTTATCATACCCAAATATCAATCCAATAAATGTCTGAAAATAAACAGATACTATCTTAAATGAATGTAAAAAGTTGCAGAGAAAACAATTTTATAAAAATATTTAGACACACACATGTAATTTCGAAGTATGTTTACTTTTTACTCAGCTTCTTCCTGTAACATTCATCTACTTACCAAAAAGTTACTTCGAGGACGAATTTGGACAGGCAGAGTGGAAGCGCAACGTTGGTTTTATAATGACTGAGATATGTGTTGTATTTGCTTAATTATGGTGAAATTTTGTGTTAATCTCGAGGAAGCGGCAAGAAAACCTAGAACGTTATCCCTAGTGATGACCAGGCATATTGTGAAGATTTTTACTTTCTCATTTTACCGAATGTAAGAAAGAGATAGTATTTTATTGTGGCGCCGGAAAACAGAAATTTTCTACAGAAAAACTCTTATTTTTTATATTTTTTATTTATTTATTTATTTATAGTTGCATCAACTGCGAGGTTATTAGCGACTATTCTGTAATTTTACAATAGGTACATACATTAAGTTTACAAAGTTCTGTAAGTTTACAAAGTATGGTTACATTTTTTTTCTTTTTTTTTACAATTATACATTTTTGTTCAGTGAATAGTGAGACATTACAGTTTATATTATACCAGGGGTTGGAAATATTTTACTACATGTGATAATTTACACAGTACGTATGCTTAAAAACATATTACAGTTCGTTTTACAGTTCGACATTAATTGATTGCAAAATTTTTTAATTTTTCTTGTAGGGAGCTTGAATAAAGTAAAGCGTCAGAATTAAAGTTCTGTAAGATTGATTGGCGGGATTGATTGTACATAGGACATTCCTGAACAATATGTATTATTGTTATTTGTTCATTACATATATTACAAATTGGGGGAGTATTGTTTGTTTATTAGGTAGAGGTGAGTAAGCCTCGTGTGTTTCTGATCTAATTCTGGTGATTGTAACTTGATCTTTTCGGCACAGTTTTTTTTGAAGAAAAACTCTTATTGTTGAGCAATGGTAACGAAAAGTAGATAAACTCCTGTACCTATATCGAGTGATTGAGCCCTCGTTGCTAATGCGCGTGGACCTTATCCCATAAGTAATATACAGTCCTAAATTTGCCAAAATTGGATTCTCTTCCGCGTTTGGGTTTATATTTTTTATTATTATTAACGTTAAATAATTAACGTTAACTTGAACTATGCGCTCGTGCTCGTGTAACACGTGCTACGGCAAGTGAGTTAGCGGCTTCACCTTGTATTAGGGTTCGCCACACTCCGGAAAACTCAGAAAAACTGATACTACGCGTATCAGAGAAGCTCGAAGCGAGCACAATGCAAGTAGCGGTCGAGGTCAACGCATTAGTCCTCGTCTGGCGAACAACTCGTGCGGAGAGGACCTACTACTAGGAGGACCTACATTCTGATTTCGGTGCGGAAAAAAAGTTTTGTCCGTTGAAATCGCTTTGTCCAGGTTATAAGTAGTATATATAGCGGAGCAGTTAGAAACTATGCGAGAAATTAAGTGCTGTTTTAGCACCACTAGTTGACCTTATTGATTTACACGAGGCTCATGCATAAAGGAAACGCGTGGCCCTTTGTGGTGGAAGTTAGCACGACCTCATGATTGAATGGGGTCTCTTCGTGAGTAGCAGGCGCAAACACCGTTTGGCGTTGAGGAATTGCGTTTTCACTTTTTCTTCTCGCGTTCACTAGCAATGCGAGAAAGATAAATAGTGTTTTGCTAGACGACTGTATTGTAATATTTTTTAGAATGAGCTAAGTCTGTTAAATGAAATACGGAGGCTCCATAGAAAAACTGTCAAGGACATAGCGTACAAATTATCATTACAATAATTGATTTAATATGTAGACTCTCATCGCGGGAAGATTCCGCATGTTGTAAATCATGTTCAGTGTTTTTTCGTCATTCTAAAACGATTTTAAAAGTTTCAGTCGAATCGGAAGATGGTCGGGAAATTTTGGCCGTTTGACATGGAATGACCCATTTAAAACACTAACAGTTTTGTTTGTAGAGAGATTTGAACTATCTACTTAACCAAAGGCTGTAGCAGGAAAAGGGGGTAAAAGTGACCTCCAAATTTAATATAGTTTTTTGAATAGAGGGCATGTTTAGTGTTATTTTTCCCAAAATCTCGGAGCGACAGCCTGATTAATTTGAAAGATACCAGAAAAAATTGGAATTTTCTGTTTTTGATTTTTTTCATTACTCGGAGATATATTCTGAAAAAGTTATGACACATAGTTCACATCTATACAAATATAGAGAGCTAAAAAAAAGCGGACATTTAATTTAATCTAGTGGAACTACAGAATGGTACAGGCTTTCCGTATAACTTTTCTGTTTCCTTTAGTCTCGGCTAGCTATTCGGACTTGCCACATACTCTTCCAGCTGCCATCTATCGCTGCCCAAAGTACATTTTTTGAAATTTTCTTAATTTTTTGCTTTCCTAATACTAGAACAGAAATATTGTTTCAAGAATATTACAGAACAGTAAAACCTTGTCCTAAATGGCAGTTTTCTTTGAAATATTTGGAGCCGTTTTTAAGAAAATGGCTTTTCAGTGCTACTATAAATTCGAAATTTGAAGATCTTTTTCACAAAAAATGTTTGAGATTTCGTAAAACTTCATTAGACGTCACTTAAAGAATTTTAACTCAAAAAATACAATTGTGTTAACAAATTGCTGGAAATGTGCATATTAACGGTGTGACAGATCTTTCGAAAAATTATATTTCTGTAATTTTTTAAAAAGAAAGGAAATACAGCAAAAAAATTCTACGTCATGTTAAACAGTGTAATAACCACTATCCGTACGAAAAGTCTGAAGAAAAAAATTGGAGAACATTTATGAGAAAATGGCGCTTGAGCTAGTTTTGACAGAAAACGGTTTGAGTTTTCGAGAAACTTTGTAAGACATTATTTAAAGCACATGTACTCATAAATATAATGATGTGAACAAATTGCGGTTATTGTAAATACTGATGACGTGAGAGACAAGTAAAAAAAACATTTTTGTTAATACTTGGAAATAAAAGAATAGAGAAAAAATGATGTTTATGTCATCTTATAGAGTACATTTAGCACTATCCCTACCAAAATGTATAGAAACATTTTGGAATGGAAGATGGGGATAATAATCCACAACAATAAGTTATAATATTTATTACAACATGCCCAAAGCTAACTTCGGGAAACAATTTCCCATCTTAAGTGGGTCTTGCCCAAGAAATTGTTTTCCCGAAAGTAACTTATTGTTGTGGATGATTATCCCTTATCTCACGTTATGGATTACTACAAGATATTTGCCACCACCACGGAATTCAAACATTTTGGAGCCGGTTTTTTTGAAATTGTACATATTGCACGAAAACTACTAAAATTATCAGAAGAACATATATGACATTCATGAAACATCATATATGACACTCTGAAGAACAATTTATTTTTGAAGAAAAAATCTATTTTCAATTTTGTAGTTGGAGGAAGACGCCGAATAAAATTAAAAGTTTTGCAATTTTGGAAAAATTCAGAGTTAACCGTGAAAATTGAACCTTTGCCATTTTTGTAAATGTAATTTACACTATCCTTACAATATATTTAAAGAAAACTATGGTGCTACAGAAGGGCACAGACGTTCCCGTTTTAGTTTTCTATTTCCTTGGGTCTTCGTTAGCTATTCCGAATTGCCATATACTATTTCTTGCCAGCTGTTATTTATCACCGCAAAAGTACTCTTTTTGTCATTTTCTTATTTTTCGGTTTCCTATTGGTAGAACAAAAATATTAATTTTAGAATATTAAAGAACACGAAAACCTAGCCCTAAATGGCAATATTATTTAAAAATTATGGCCGTTTTAAAAAAAGTTGCGTTTTAGCCCTACAAAAAATGCGAAATTTGAAGCTCATTTTCACAGAAAAGTTTTGAGTTTTCAAAAATACTTTATTTGAAGGTATTTGAAGCACTTACACTTACAAATATAATAATGTTTACAAATTGCTGGTAATGTGAAAATTAAAGATGTGAGAGATCCTTTAAAAAAATACATATGTGTAATTTTTGAAAAAAACAAAACAAATCCTCAAAATAAACTTTACGTCATATTAAAGAGTGCAATTAGCACTATCCGTTCGAAAAAGTTTGAAGAAAAATTTTGTAGCCATTTATGACAAAATGGCGTTTGAGCGTTTCTGAAAATGCGTAAATTTGAGCTAGTTTTACACGAAAATGGTTGTGTTTTTGAGAAACTTTACTTGACATTATTTACAGTACATGTCTCGTACTCGTAAATATAATAATGTGAAAAAATCGCCGCCAATGTAAATATTATCG
>JAHLJT010000631.1:233375454-233410454 GCA_031308135.1 Acheta domesticus
TGCGCTATTCTTTCTATAATTTTAAATTTAGTTGCTTTTTTTAAATTAATTCACGTAGTATTGTAGGCATTTTGATTTTTATTTTTCTTTTATTTCAAGCTATTTTACTTTAGCTAAATTAAAGATTGTTCTTTGTGTTGTGCCATAGCACAAGTTTTCCCCTACTACCTCCGCGTACCCGTGCGAGAACTCTCGCATGTTAGACCCCACACTTATCCCTATCCTTCTTTATCCCTTCTAAGAGGAAAAGTATTTAACAAAACGTGTTTCTTTATTTAAAAATATATAAAGGTAACTTACAATGTACTAACATAATATAAAATAAAAAAAAATGCAATTGATGTTTAAAAGAAATGTTCAATAAATATATATTCAGTATCGTGGAAATTTTCTTGGAACAATTCACAACACTTCCTTAAAGACAACATTTGAAGTAATTATTCAATATTCTTTGGCAGTTAGCTTTTAGCTTTTCGTGATAGTCACAAAAATATTATCTTTTCATTTTGAGAAAGCTACGTGTCTAAACCCGCTGATTTGAAAATTTCATTGAATGATAACGAAAATACTGGTACAGCTAAAACACAAACACAGTCTTCACTGTTCGCCCGTAAGAACCAATGTTAAATGTTTCTCTTTGTACAGCCCTCAGTTTTTTATTATAAACGCGGGGATAATTTTTTCCAAGAGCCTGAAATTATTCTTAACTTTTGGGAAGGGTTTCAGATTTTTTAATTAATTTTGAGATTGATTCTGGATGGGCACTGCTAGCTTTAGTCTAAAGGAAGCAGCGCCCACAATTTTGGGAAATCCAGAGGAGCCTAAAATTTGGGAATAGGGAATTTAATTAGCCTAAATTTTTGGATATGGTTTGGTTGAGATTGGTTTCTGGACGCTGCTAGCTTTAGATGGCTATTTTATTGCTGTTAACACATGTTTTCTTTGTTGTAACCGTATATAAGTGTGAGGAGAAGAAATCTGCGAATACGTTAAGAGAAAGTGAAATGGGAGATTGTGCGTTTTTTTTTCAATATGCAAACCACAAAATAATTTAGAAAACACCTTATCAAATTCACGCGGCACTGTTTGCCATTTCACGATTCAATGGATTTATGGAAATATTAATGCGTAATCAAGGATACATCTAAATTATTTTGAATCTTTTGAGAATCACTAGATTTTATTCATTCAATTTGAGTGTCGGCGTTGCTTCAACATTTACTAGTCACGCACTTTTTCTTCACAATCGGGATCACAGCGCTGGTCAGCATGCCACGACCGGGTCTCTCTTGCTTGTAGATTCCCATTCGGAAGTGGTGAGATAAGACAAGCCAATCTACGTGAGAATCAAGTTAACCCAAACTTCAATATTACATATTTCAAAAAACATTTGCGAAACTCTCATGTTCAAACAATGTAAACACGTGTCAGTGTAAACAATAATACAAAAAGAGATATTATAGAAGGGAAAAGGTCATGGAATTTTATTTTTTATTTCAAAGAAAGTATGTTTTCAAATATTTTTACACAAACGACTTAAAGAAATTCGTCATAGAAATAATTTAAAATGGTATCTCAAGGTAAGTGGGAATCTATTTTTCAGTAAAGTCTGTGTTGTTAGTGAGCTTCCCCAAGAGATCTGCTTGGCCTCGGACAACGTCTCATAACTTAATATAGCTGGGGTGTTTGTGCCACAGAATTATTGATATATATTTACCTTATTAAGTAATTGTTAACATAAAATACTTATTAAAATTTACTGCAAAAACATGTTGAATGATGAAGTATTTACCAGTCAATTTTTACTTTCTTGCCTTACTTGCGAGAAGACGGCGAATTTTTGATAGACAGGAAAACTCTCATTGTCGGGCCCTGGTAATAAAAAAGTGTATGAATCTTTTATCTATTTATCTGTCTATCTTATCTATCTATCTATCTATCTATCTATCCACCTCCCTCTCTAATCCAATTCAGTTGCCAATATTACAAACGCCCACATAATCATCCAAATTTCATACCATTAAACTTACTATATAATAGTCTAGACATAGAATATTGTGCTGATTTCACCCTCTGGATCTCTTAAATAGGTTTGGTCATGAAATGCAAAATATACGATCATACCTGAAAAATATACTTGTCTTGTGATGTATTAATAGTGCATACTATTTAGATTTGATTACTACGGAAAATGAGTCCATGAAGGACTGTGAATGCCCAGTTCCTTCACATGCCATTGTAAAACTTTGTCAAAAGATTTGCCTATTGTTCGGATGAAACAGATTAAAAATAAAAAAAATGTAAAATTTAAAAAATTAAATTAATTCCTTTAACACGCAGTGTTGTCAGAATCATTGTTTTGTGGGTCCTAAATACCGAAAAACTGATTGACAGCAAAACGTGTCTGTCCGTCTTCCTTCTATCCATCTTCGGTCAACGCTAGCGCCTAAACTTTTCAGACGATTTTCTCCGAAATTGATTATTACTCGATGGATTTAGCGCAACTCAAGATCCTGCAAGTTTGAAAATGATATTTTGATTTTGGGGGGAACTTCACATGAAACTTCAAGATTTTCAATTTTTTCAAAAATGACTACAATTTGTTTGATTAAACCTTGTCCTTAGTAAGCGTAAAGGACGCATACAATAATGGCAGGGGGTCTCATTGTAGCTGAAATTCCTAATTTTTCGAAAATTGCAAAAGTTTTTTTGGCTTCTTTCTAAAACTACAATTATGAAGATAAAGATTTTATCCTTAAACTAGTGGTGCTATAGAATGGCACAGACTTTCCTGTATTAATTTTCTATTTCTTTGGGTCTTCGTTAGCTATTCGGAATTGCCACATACTCTTTCTTGCCAGCTACCATCTATCACCGCCAAAAGTACATTTTTTTGTCATTTTCTTAATTTTTCGGTTTCCTATTGGTAGAATGGAAATATTAATTTTAGAATATTAAATAACACAAAAACTTACCCGTAAATGGCAATTTTCTTTTAAATATTATGTGCCGTTTAAGAGAAAATGACGTTTTAGTGCTACTAAAAATGCGAAATTTGAAGCTCATTTTCCCAGAAAATGTTTGAATTTTCAAAATACTTTATTTGAAGTTATTTGAAGCACTTACACTCAAAAATATAATAATGTTTACAAATTGCTGGTAATGTGAATATTAAAGATGTGAGAGATCCTTTAAAAAAATACATATGTGTAATTTTTGAAAAAACGAAAAAATTCCTCAAAATAAACTTTACGTCATATTAAAGAGTGCAATTAGCACTAATCCGTTCGAAAAGTTTGAAGAAAAATTTTGTAACCATTTATGAGAAAATGGCGTTTGAGCGTTTCTGAAAATGCGGAAATTTGAGCTAGTTTTCACAGAAAACGGTTCTGTTACTTCTTACGATAAACTTTACTTGACATTATTTAAAGCACATGTACACATGTAAGCATGTAAAGCACATGTACACATGCAAGTAAATATAATAATGTGAACAATTCGCCGCTAGTGTAAATGTTAACGAAGTGAGAGAAAAGTAAAAAAAAAATTACATTTTTCCAATTTTTGAAAAAAGAAAAGAATAGAGCTATATGGCGTTCATGTCATCTCATAGGGTACATTTAGCACTCCTACCAAAAGTTTAAAGAAAAAATTTGGAGCAGTTTTTGAGAAAATCTAGTTTTTGTAATTTTTTTAAAATTGCACATATTGCACGCAATATTGCGCGAAAACTACTAAAATTTTCAAAAGAATGTACATGACCTTCACCAAAGAACTCACTTTGGAGAACACATTTTATTTGAAGGAAAAATCTCTATCTTCAATTTTGTAGTTGGAGAAAGACGCCGAAAAAAATGCAAACTTTCAAAATTTTCAAAAATTGAGGGTTAACCGTGAAAATAGGACCTATGCCATGTTAATAAGTGTATTTTACTCTATTCATACAAGAAATTTAAAGGAAAAAAATTGGAGCCGTTTTTGAGAAAATTTTGAAAATCCCCGGGGAACTTCATATAAAGTACCCCCAAATTTTGAAGAATCTTTTTCTAAACATCAAAGCTTCGACTAGAACCAGATCGACCGGGGAATATCCATTTTGGAAGAAATTGTACGTATGGTTTAGGCACTAGCAGTGTTCACAGACCGACGGACAGACGGACAGACGGACAGACGGACAGACGGACAGACGGACAGACGGACAGACGGACAGACGGACAGACGGACTGACGGACTGACGGACTGACGGACTGACGGACTGACGGACTGACGGACTGACGGACTGACGGACAGACGGACAGACGGACAGACGGACAGACGGACAGACGGACAGACGGTCGTTTTTCTTTCAATTGGTTTTTAGGTATCAAGGACCTAGGAAAGAGGATTTCTTGCTACACCACGTGCTAGGGGATTTTTGTTTCTTAATTTAGCGACTGGTTTTATCCACTTTTTTCGTTTTCACGGCCCGGCAATTAATTTTTTTCCGCGGAAAATTCTGTTCCGTAAAGACAGTTCTGGAAGTAATGTCATGTACGATTTTTCAAAGATATGTGGTTTTCGCGAAGACAAAATTTCGAAAACGTTTTGAGCAAATTTTGAAATTGGAACGGTGTTTTGAGAAATGTTTAAAAAATTGAAAAATTGCCTAAACACTATCAGAGGACAAAGATTAATCAAAACATTTTTGAGAAAAATTTGAAAATTGTGTTTAGGCTTCGTATAAAATACCCCCCCCCACAATCCAAATATCCGCTTCAAACTCAATAGGTCTCGAATTCATTTAAATCAATGTGTCATATCTATTTTGAAGAATATCGGCTAAACGGTTTAGGCGCTAGCGTTGACTACAGACGGGCAGACGTTGTGCCTTCAATCGATTTTCTAACACACACAACATGGATTCTGAATACACAACTTGTTAGATGAGGAATTTACTATATATAGGAACAAGATTTATGCACTTTATCGTTACCTGGGCCCGGGAATGTGCGTTTTTCTGTCGAAAATTCTCCGTTTTCCAGCGCACGATTACAACACTTTATCTTCTTACGAAGTAAGGGCCGAAGCAAAAGGGAAATTACACGGTGTCTCTCTGATGATCCTTAGATTTCACAGTGACTGAAATCCAAGCGCTTGCGGGCGGCCAGCCCTGCGTTGGTCTAATTCAAATAGCTGAGAAGAGAAGGAGCTTTAGGGAGGAACTGCTCCCCCACGCCGTAACGCTGCATTAAAAAATCCTCTCATTTGGCCGCAGCAGCGGTGTGTCATGTGGACGATTACTAAACGAGTGAAGAAAACGTTGCGAATTCTTCCTCAAAGCGATATCGAGTTTTCGCGTTGCTTACAAATTGCGTGCAGTTTAAACCAGATCAAATTCAATTTCCTAAAATGAAGTAAACAATGTTCGCTATCCCTCGTCCATCAGAGCAAATGCGTTATTCGGTGACGACATTCAACAGAAGACGACGCGTGGGAAGGCCGTTTCTCCCCGCCGCTATGCGAGGGGTTCAGTAAAAAAGGTTGCGCTTTTGGAGGAGCAAAAGAATGAAGCAGAATAGCGCTGATATCTGTTACACTCCAATTATCAGTATCCTTACAAAAAGTTTGAAGAAACATTTGATGCCGTCGTTGAGAAAATCTTCTTTTTAATTCTTTTTGCGTTCTTTTTAATACTCTTCAACATTGCCCATATTTCATTCAAAATTGCGCAAAAACTAATAATACTTTTAAGGCAATAATCGTGACATTCATAAATTGTGGAGACCAATTTCATTCGGGTAAAAAAATCACTAAATTCAATATTGTAGTAGAAGGAAGACACCGAAAAAATAAAACTTTTTTAATTTTCGCAAATTCAGAGTGAGCAGTGAAATTTGCACTTATGCCATCCTTACATGTGTATTTCACTCTATTTTAAGACAAAATTTAAAGAAAAAATTGGAGCCATTTTTGAGAACTTTTTAAATTGTACATGACCTGTTTTCGAGATCTAATTGTTCAGAACTGATTTTTAGGCAAAAATATCTACCATCAGTTTTGTAATTTTGAATACAGAGACTTCGCCGAAAAAGATACTATCATTTTTATCGTTCTTTGGTACATGCGAGAAGAAAATTTGAAAAAAACTATTTGCAGCAGTTTTTGAGAAAATAATCATTTAAAAATTGACTGTATTTCACGCACAATTAAGCTAATATTTTCAAGAAATTTCACATGTTCTTGTATCAAGATCTGTCGTTAAAGAACAGATATCATTAAGGAAAATCTCTATCTTGGATGTAGTTGAAGTGGACGAAAAATTAACTTTGCAATTTTCGAAAAATTAAA
Source organism: Acheta domesticus (assembly GCA_031308135.1). Taxonomy (NCBI): domain Eukaryota; kingdom Metazoa; phylum Arthropoda; class Insecta; order Orthoptera; family Gryllidae; genus Acheta; species Acheta domesticus. Next base: position 233,381,782 of record JAHLJT010000631.1, read on the forward strand.
GATTTTAACGAAAAATATACCAAGGACATTATTTTAGCGTTCTTTAGACTATCCGATCACGAAGTTTAATGCAAAAATTTGATGCTAGTTTTGAGAAAATGTTTTTGAGGCTTCATGTAAAGCAAATATCAGAAAATGCGCTCCGAACACACAAGGCCTCAACTCGCTTTACAATGATCAAGGGATATCGAAGGAAAAAAATCCTTCGTAGGCCTTCCTTCGGAGGGCAAGTAAAGCCAGCTGTTCCATATTGTCGATTTATTGCATGTAAAAGAACCTCAAGCTTAAGAGAAGCCTCTGAGCTAAATTCAAATCGCCTATTTCGTCGTGCAAATAATACCTTCTTTCTCCGCTAGATAGTGAAAGGACCGTAGCAAAACATGCGTAGTCAGACGGAAGAGCAGGCTCGCCACGTAAAATAAGGCACTAACTATCAACTTTGGAGTAAATTGCCTGAACAGTTTAGGTGTTAGCTTTGACCAGAAACGATCGGACAAACAGTTGCGCAAGTTTGCAGTATGTTATTAACTTTTTTGTGAATATTAATAATTATTTTAAACCTTGAAAGGCCGAACAACCCGAAGAAAGATCAATAGATTTTTAAAAAATCCGAGAAGTATTGGAAGGCGAAATCATCAGTTAAGGTGAATAATAAAAGTCCTAAAGATGGTACATCAAGTTCTTGTCTGAACAAAGTTGAAATAATAAAACTACTCCCCCACTGGCATAAGACTAAAAAAAGTTGTTCTTTGTAAAAGAGGAAAGCATATCATCATCTGTTGTTTGTGCTCGCTCAGAGGCCGAGAACAAAGTGGACGCTGCGCTCGAAGTGGCCGGCAGCGGAACCTTCTGGATGTGGCGGACGTTCCTGGCCACGAGCGTCTGCGGAGTGTTCAACATGTGGTTGCTGCTCTCCTGGGTGTATTTAGCGCCGGAAGTGCCATTCCGCTGTACAATCTCAGAACTGGATGATGCTGGTTTTACTGAGGAGCAGCAACTGGCGATTACAAATACGTAAGTTTTATTTACTGTTATCGAAATTGCAGTCATTTCTTTATGCTAGTGCTGTCTTAAATACCTCATACTTAAGACTCCCCAGGAAAACAATAAAATATTTAATGTAACTGCAGAACAGAGGCCAAAATACATAAACAAATTCAATAACTGAGGAAATTTATTGCAAGAGATTATGACTGGTTGACACGGCTTAGGGCACTAATGACACTGCAGTGCCTCTGACCGGGAGATCATAAGCTCGTGTCTCAACGGATGCAGGATATTCAGTTCACTGGCTAGGTGTGATTCCTGTGATATAACAACAAAATTCTAATTACAAATAAACTTAAACATACTCTAAATTTACAATACAAACATCCACATTCATTCGTCATATGCCTATATTTGTGCATTTATCCAATGAATTTAGCTAACGGCCGTTGTTGGTGTATTACTTTTACTTTCCCGTATACGTACATATACACGGAGTGATATACGTAGTATAGGGAAAGTTATGCAATGCTGCGCGAAAAAATGGCCAATTTTCGGCCGAAAAAAATTAATTGCCGGGCCGTGAAAACGAATAAGTGGATAAAACCAGTTGCTAAATTAAGAAGAAAATCCCCTAACGCGTGGTATAGCCAGAAACCCTGTTTTCTAGGTCCTTGATACGGAAAACCCAATTGAAAGGAAAACGTCCGTCTGTCCGTCCGTCTGTCTGTCCGTCTGTGAACACTGCTAGCGTCTAAACCATACGTACGATTTCTTCCAAAATGGATATTCCCCAGTTGATCTGATTCTATTCAAAGCTTTGAGATTTTGAAAAAGATTCTTCAAAATTTGGGGGGACTTTATATGAAGCCCCCCAGGGATTTTCAAAATTTTCTCAAAAACGGCTCCAATTTTTTTCTTTAAATTTCTTGTATGAATAGAGTATAATACACTTATTAACATGGCATAGGTCAGATTTTCACGGATAACTCTGAATTTTCGAAAATTGTGAAAGTGAATTTTTTCGGCGTCTTTCTCCAACTACAAAATTAAAGATAGAGATTTTTCCTTCAAATAACATGTATTCTCCAAAGTTAGTTCTTTGTTTAAAATCATGTACATTCTTTTGAAAATTTTGGTAGTTTTCGCGCAATTTTGCGTGCAATATGTGCAATTTTAAAAAATTACAAAAACAAGATTTTCTCAAAAACGGCTCCAAATTTTTTCTTTAAACGTTTGGTAGAGATAGTGGTAAATGTACTCTATTAGATGACATAAAACCATATTGCCCTATGGGTTGGTTTTCTCAAAAATTACAAAAATGTCAATTTTTTCACGTTTCTCACGTCGATAATATTTACATTAGCGGCGATTTTTTCACATTATATTTACAAGTACATGTGCTTTAAATAATGTCAAGTAAAGTTTCTCGAACACAGAAACGTTTTCTGTGAAAAGTAGCTCAAAATTTCGCATTTTAAAAAACGGTCAAACGCCATTTTCTCATACATGGCTGCAATTTTTTCTTCAAACTTTTGTAACGGATAGTGCGAATTACACTCTCTAGTATAGCCTAAAGTTAATTTTGAGTTATTTTTTTATTTTTTCAAAAATTACATAACTGTAATCTTTTTGAAAGATCTCTCACATCTTTAATATGCACATTACCAGCAATTAGTAAACATTATTATATTTGTGAGTATAAGTGCTTCAAATAACTTCAAATAAAGTATTTTGAAAACTCAAAACTTTTCTGTGAAAATGAGCTTCAAATTTCGCATTTTTAGTAGCGCTAAAACGCCATTTTCTCTTAAACGGCACATAATTTTTAAAAGAAAATTGCCATTTACGACTAGGTTTTTCTGTTCTTTAATATTCTAAAATTAATGTTTCCGTTATACCATTAGGAAACCGAAAAATTAAGAAAATGACAAAAAAAAGTGTACTTTTGGCGGTGGTAGATGGCTGCTGGCAAGAAAGAGTTTGTGTCAATTCCGAATAGCTAACGAAGACCCAAGGAAATAGAAAACTAATACGGGAAAGTCTGTGCCATTCTCTAGCACCACTCGTTATATCTAAAATTTAAGCACATATTGGATCTTGTACATTTGTACTCGGTCTTTTTTTTATTTCCACTTTCCTAAACTTTTCGAGTTTCTAGTTTTTGAAAAACATCATTAGAAGTCATTTGAATTACATCAACTCACAATAGTGTTTACAAATTGCTGGAAATGCGCATATTAACGGTGTAAAAGATCTTTCAAAAATATTACATTTTGCATATTTTTTAAAAAAAAACAACAAATTCCCCAAAATGAACTTTATGTCATATTAAAGAGTGCAATTACACCATCCGTTCGCAAAGTTTGAAGAAAAAATTTGGAGCCATTTAAGAGAAAATGGCGTTTGAGCGTTTCTGAAAATACGAAATTTTGAGCAAGTTTTCACAGTAAATTCTTGAGTTTTCGAGAAATGACATTATTTAAAGCACATCTATACTCATAAATATAATAATGTGAACAAATTCTCGATAATGTAAATACTACCAACGTGAGAGGTAAGGCAAAAAATTAGGTTTTTTAATTTAAAAAAACAACAACAACAAAAGGGTAGAGTAATTGTGCGTTTATCAAGGACATCACGAAACAGGGATTCTAGCTACACCACGTGTTACAGGATTTTTTTCTTAATGTAGCAACTGGATTTACTTCACTTGACTTTCGATATCAGGGCCGGCAATGAATTTTTCCTGCCGAAAATCCACGTTTTTTTTGCGCAGCATTACATATCTTTCCATATACTACGTTTATTACTCCAAATATGTTTATGTATACGGGAAAGTAAAAAGTGGAGTAATCTTCGTCATTTATCCAACCCTTCATATATTTGCCCATAAGATGTATTTCCTGGAAGTTCTGCATTTTCACCTCATTATTCTCTGCTAGGGAGGGGAAGCGCGACTGCGAAGTGCCGAACTTGGACTACAAAGCGCTGGGCAACCTGTCCTTCGAACAAGCGCTCGCGAAAGCAAAGGAGGACAGGGAGAAGTCGGACAGCGTGGCCTGCGACGACTACACGTTCGCCGAGACAGGCACTTCCTGCGTCGAAGAGGTATTACGCCGAAGAAAAATTTCTTTCGCAGCTTTCTCAGAATATTCGATTAATCAATTTAAATCAACTGTCTCTAGAAGCTTTGGAACACAATTTTGACCCTTTTCTCAATCACAACGTATATTTTTTTAATACGCTTGTTTGTTTATATTTCTTCTGCTTATAGGTTTCGCTTGTGCTTCTGATGCGAAAATTCTGAGTACGGAACCAAATTGTCCGGGTATTTTACTGTTACATAAAGTGCAATGCGAGCTTCAATTGTCTAATAAATGGGTTAAAGTGTAAATGTATTAAGAATTGCAGTATGTTAAACAGTGTCACAATTCATTCAACGAAAAAAATTGTCTCTATTTGAACAAGTTAGTCATTTAATTTTTAATTAACACATCAATAAATTCATTGAAAATAAAAACAGAATGTAGCATCGTAAGCTTTCTTCACAAAATCAGCCGCGCAAAACCTACGTGTCACATCTTTGATGGCATTAGGTAGAAGTTCCAAGTGGTAGCAATGGTAACATTAGCAGAAGTAGAAGCAGTTGCAGGAGTATCGTAACAATACAAGTTGGAGAAGTAGTAGCAGCATTAGTATCAATACAAATACTTTTGGTAGTGGTAGTAGACGTAAACGTGGAAGTAGACGTAGAAGCACCAGACGTAAAAGTAGAAGTACCAAGTGTAGTAGTAAAAGCAAATTTTATTTTATTTTATGCTGGAAAAAATATTCAAACATAGCTATGATATGTTCCTCCACAGGAATTCCAGTATTCGTAGTTCTTGAGTGCTGAAATATTTTGTAATTAGTCCAAAACTTTTCATATTTTTCTTTAAAAATTGTTGTTTATAATTAATATTTCATGGAAGTAAAAGAATTATTAAAATTTCAAAGATAGAATGGTTCGATGAGTGTGTGTTTTGGTTGAGAACACCGAAAACGAGTAATAGTTTACCGGTGTTAAGAAACGATGTAGGGAACAAGTCTAAATAACTGAATTATGTGAATAGTTATGATACGGTTAAACAGCAACCCAATTTCAACACAATGTTATGGAAAATCATAAATGACCATATTTGTATGTACACTTTTATCTATTAGAGAAAAAACAGTAAAAAATTGCAGTCGCTTTTGAAAGAAACTTTGAGAATGCTAGAGGGGCTTGTTGTTAAGTACCCCAAAAAATAAAATACGTTAATTACCTGCGTACCTTGCTCAAGAGTAACACACAATGAACATGCCAAGATATGCTTTCCAAATTTCGACCCAAAAGCTCGTAAACGTTACGTGTGACACATTCATCAAACACTCGAGGGTAACTCAGTACTCATTGCACTTTCGTTCTTTTCGTCTGTAGGTTGATTGTACAGCTTTGTGCACTTATCAGCCTTGTGATGACACCGTTCACTTCGTTTATGGTGGGGTTTGAGCGTTAAATCTAACGCCGTTTCGCTTGAGTTTTTGCGACTTAAACACGGTTGCAGTACTCCCTGTCTGCACAAATAAAGGTTTTCGTAATCCGTTTTTTTGTGATAAAGCTGAAATCTTTCAAAGGCTTTCAGCACAATGTAGATGCATTGTCTTTCCTTAGGCAATAGTTTACCAATACATTGAACCATTCAAAAGCAATCAACAAATATGCATAATGAGAAAGTGCAAAATGTCCAGCCTCATACACTACGGACACCAATACTGAGCGAGCCCGTGCCCTGATTCTGAATAACCGATGAGTGACTGCTGATGAAGTGGCAAACCATTTGCACATTAGTCAGGTTCTGCATAGAGAACGCAGAGATGAATTGTCGAAAGACAACACGCATTCACATACCGCCGTCCAAGCTCTTCAAAATCTTTTTAGAAGGTGTCAGAGCATCCCGACTACAGTTCACAAGTTGCCACGTATAATTATTCTGTTTTGTTCATATAGCTTCTGCTACCGAGGGGGCAACCGAGTTACCCCAAGGCATATTTTATTATTTTTTATCATCTTACAATTTTTTTACAACTCTGAAATATTGTGTAGTTTTTTACTTATCTACCTAAAATATCTTGTTGGCAAAACCTGTTTTTTCGGGCCTATAATCTTTTCACGGATTGAATTTATACGTGGGGTTACTACATTGTCCTCGTTGATATGGGATGTTCGGGATTTAATAACGTGGTTTGAGGTTATGTTATTAGCGGGAGATGGGATATGGTGTTGTGGTCTACGAAGTGAAATTATAATATTTGTGCGTTAGTATGTTAACATGTCGACGGATTACAGTCTTGAAGGATTTGAAAAGCTATTAAGTATTCACAATCCAGACAATTTGTTTGAATAAGATCGTGAAGTGTACAGATTGTTTGTTGAGAGTTTGAAGGTAATGTAGAGGTTGTAGATAAAATGATATTATTTGTGCTGAAGACGAGGAAAACGTGAATGACACATACATCAATTCAGGGACTGTTGAAAAGTAGCATGTGAATGAGACAATACGAATAGTACAATGTGTTGTAAAAGTTGCATGATTTGGCATTCGCGACCTCTTCGTCGTGGACCAAGACCTGCATATAAAATACAAGGGGCATTCAATAATTAAAGAGACAAATTGGTCTGGAGAAATAAATGTTTATTTTTAGAAACCATGACTTTTCCTACTTTTTAACATATTTCTCACCAACATTTATGCAGTTGTTCCAACGGATTACCAGCTTTTTTATAACGGCTGCAAAGAACTCCTTATCTTGGTGTTTGAACCAATTTCCCGCATAGTTTTGACCGACTTGTTACCTTGAAACTTCTTCCCACGTAACGCCTCCTTCAGAGAACCAAACACATGGAAATCAGACGGTTCTAAATCGGGGCCGTGAGGGGGATGAGGCAGTACCTCCCAACCCATTTTGTCGATGGTTTCTCGGCTTTGTTGAGCAGGGTGAGGACGAGCGTTGTTTTGCTGGAGAATTACACCTCTCCTCTGAGATCCACGACGTTTCTCTCTCATGATTGGCTTCCTCTTGTTCAAAAGCATATCTGAACAGTATTGACTGTTTATTATACGCTTTTCTTCGAGATATTCGCAAAAAACGCATCTACAGCGCCCCCAAACACAGTTAACATGACTTTTTCTGCTGATGCGGCCAGAACTGTATTTGTCAGTCTTGAGCCTCGACCACTTTTTCACTGTTCTACCCACTTGTAAATATTCTCGCGGTTCTTTCAACTTTAACCATACACTTTAATCATTTTAGAGTATATATTAGCTGTTTTTTTCACGTTCAGCAAGATCAAAACGAATCGCAAAACGTTGTTCAGTCAAGTGGAATTTTCAAGTTTACTCGCCGTCGTTCAACTTATTTTTGAGGTTATAAACACAACAATGCTGATCCTCCAGATGGTCAGGGCTCATCCCACTGATCCCAACTTTAAGTTAGAAAATTACCAAACGTGTCCTACCCACTGATTTGTTTTCTCCAGATCAATTTGTGTCTTTAATTATTGAATGACCTACGTATATTGTGAAATCGCTAAATATTTTATTAATATAACAAAATAATGTTTAATCTCCATAACCAAAACAATATTATGACATTTGCGGTAAAAATATTAAATCTATACTAAAATCTATACTGAACTTTCCCTGGGGAACTTCGTCACCCCCCTTGGTGTTGGACGTGTGCGAAATACCTCGGTGGTCGAAGGGTTGAAGATATTTTACGAAGCCGAACGTTTGCTTCCCAGCTGTAATGCATACCACGAAGCATGCAGGTCAATCTTTTTTTTAAGTCCATTATATATACTGTGATGGACCAAATACACTGAAAAGCATAGAGCCGATGTTGAAAATGGTGCTGATGTTGTAATCAATAAGAAACAATGAGTGCAGATACGGACCTCGTACTGTAACGGTACCTCTACCGGCGAGCGAGATGGGTCCTCGCCGCAGACAGATAATGCCCGCGACATTATTATTTATTTTACCAGAGATTCAGGCCGCCGAGCCACCCCCGTACGGGATCTGTGGGTGAATGCCCGTTCTTTCACGCCGGCACCACCATCGGGATTATCACGCCCACCTATTCATTCATAAACAATCGCCAATACGTTCCTCCCCCCCTCTCTTCCTCTCTCTACCAGGTTGGGAGCACCTGTGGGTTGTTCTACACTGGCGGGTCTTCAACACATAATCATAAACACAAAGACAAAAACACACACTGAAAGAAAAACAAAACACTGTATTCTGAACAAAGAAACATACAAACAAAATAGAACAGATAGTAATCATGCTCTGTCAGAGAACATACACTCCATTTGAACTCCCTGCGGTTCGCATTGCGCTATGTTAAATCATAACATAATCTACGTCCCCTTCAGATGTCTGAATGAAAAATGAACTGTTTAGGCCTTTGTTCACACAGGCGATTATTGTTCCCTCCCCCCTCTGTTCACTTAGCTGTCGGTATGGTTGTAGCCGTTGCTACACAGCTGGCTTCTCCCGGGGTCCATCTACCACCTTCGTGATGACTCCGTCCACAAGGTTGCCTCGGACGCTGACTCCGATGACTGCTCCATCCACACACTCAGCACACTGGTCATAGATCCACTAGCTCGCTTTTCCTTTCTGCTCTCTGTCAGACGTCCTACCTCTATGGCCTCTGCTCACCGTCTCCCCACAGCTCCGACGGCACTCGCCGGCCCCTCCGCTTGCACTGCCCCCCTCTCTCTCGCTCCAAACGACCAGCGCCAGCTCCCCTAACTTGGCCATCTATCCGTCCACCCGCTCGAACACTTCGCAACTCCGATCCAGTGCATTGTCCCCGCATGTGGTATACCCCGTATACCACAGTACGTAGGCACATATTCACAAATTTCGGTTTCAAAATTGCCTCTCCACTAACACCAACTTTGAAACATCCATCTTTGAAACAGCAAAAACAGGCCTGTACCTAGATGCGTGTGCGAAGATGCAGCTCGAAAGAATCTTAAACAAAAAGTTTCTGACCTAAAATTTGAGATTATGTTGTTCAGGTGGTTCCAATACTTTCCTTCCCTGTACTTTAGTAAAGGGAGGGCAAGTAAAAAATAAACTCTCATTCGCACCAACGAAGGAAAATATTCAGTTTTGTGGACAAATCCTTTCTTGCTCTTCTCATTTGCCCCTTCTAAACTGAGCCGAGAGGATCTTGTGTCACCTGTCAGTTTCTGGAGCATTTGGCTCTCGGTTTTCGTGAAGTGTACAATGAATTAATTGAATCAAATGACAAATATACCAACTCACTGCAATGAAAATAATATTAATCCTTTTTCAGTGTTTTTTGACTCATCTGCGCACCCGAATTAGATAAATGTAATAGCGAGTGTATAACGAGTAACATACTTGCATTAATTATGTCTTGTTCTGTGCAGTTTCGTTTGGTCTGCGATCGAGCAGTTCTTTTGCCAACTCTCCAGTCGGTGGTGCCCGCGGGGAAATTGTTAGGATCTCTCTTCATGGGATGGTTTTCTGATGGGTATGTTCAACTTTAGTAAAATTCAAAAACATCACGTATTGAACATGTATTACTTTTCTAAAATAGTATTATTCAACAGTAAAGTCACATTAATTTCTTTCAACTAGCCAAACTAAACCAACAGAATATATTTAATGACATTTCAATACTTACATCATGTTTAATTATTGATGTTCGTTTTATGAATTAAATCACTTTAAAAATATATACATTAAAATGTAGTATAGAGGCTCTGGACAACATTGAGAAACAAAACTCGTGATTGTTCAGTTTAGAAATTAGTTTTATATCTGTCTGAGAGCGCACCTTTGTTAACCTCATGTCGAAGAACTCACGTCTATGTTTTAGTAAAATAATTAACTTTTCAAAGAAAGAATATTTTTGTCCATGCCATGGTTTCTCAAACAATGATACTCTGACCTGAAGGATATGGTCGCCATCCATAGGGCTCTAGAATAAATTTCACGAGATTAGAAAAACGAATCAATCACCTAACTGAAGAGTCTGACTAGACTCTGGAATTTTAATTTTACAAGAAACTGAACTTCAACCTGGTATGAAATATATTTTAGTATCACCTGATCTGATTGTCTATAATGAATGAACCTTTCTTTATGCAAGAAACTGAACTCCAGTTATTTGGTAATATTGTAATTATAGGAATAGTAATTATTGCAGGGTGTCCATACACCCTCATCCAAACTGAAACCCCGAGTTTCGATGCCGAAAATTATTTTCACATTAACTCAGAAATGAAATAGTGTTTAGAAATTGCTTGAAATGTGCATATTAACAGTGTGAGAGATCATTCAAAAAACTTACATTTGTATAAATTTTGAAAATAACAAAACAATACTCCAAAATGAACTTTACCTCATATTAAGGAGTGCAATTAGTACTATCCGTTCGAAAAGTTTGAAGCAAACAATTTGGAGCTATTTATGAGAAAATGATGTTTGAACGTTTCTGAAAATGCGGAATTTTGAGCTAGTTTTTACAGAAAACGGTTGAGTTTTCATGAAACTTTATTGGACGTTATTCAAAGCACATGCACTCATAAATATAAAAATGTGAACAAATCAGCTGCTAATGTAAATATTAACACCGCAAGATACACGTCAAAAAATTTCATTTTTGTAATTTTTGAAAAAAGAAAGAATAGAGCAATATGGCGTTTGTCATCTCATAGAGTACATTTAACACTATCCCTACTAACTAACAGTTTAAAAAAATTGGAACCGTTTTTGAGAAAATCTTGTTTTGTATTTTTTATATTGCACATATTGCACCCAAGATAGCGCGAAAACCTTAAAACGATTAAAAAAAATATACGAGACCTTAATGAAAGGACACACAGAGCAAATTGTATTTGAAGGAAGAACCTGTATCTTCAATTCTATAGTTGTAGGAAGACGCCGAAAAAAATTCAAACTTTTGCAATTTTCGAAAATTCAGAGTTAACCGAGAATATCAGACCCATTCCACCTTTATAAGTGTACTTTTACTCTATTCTTACTAGAAATTTAAAGAAAAAATTTAGAGGTATGTTTTGAGAAAATTTTGAAAATGTCCGGGGGGCTTCATGTAAAGTACCCCCAAATATCAATGAATGTTTTTCAAAATCGCAGAGCTTCGAGTCAGGTCAGATTAACAGGAGTTTCTTCAATTCGGGAAAAATATTAAGCTTGGTTTAGGCACTAGTGTTGTTCACATACAGTATTCGGACGGACTTTGCCAATTGTTTCTTCGGTATCAAGGACCCACAAATAATGGTTTCTGGCTACACCACGTGTTAGAGGATTTTTTTCCCTAATCTACCAATTGAATTTATCCACTTTTTTGCTATCACGGCCCGGCAATGAATTTTTTCTGCCGAAAATCCGCTTTTCTTCGCGCATCATTACATAACTTTCCCTATACTCCTTCGTATATACGTACTTATACGGGAAAGTAAAAATTAGTGAGAGGGAGATTAACCTTTAATTGGTATCGCTTTTTCACCGCTATTTGACCTTTTTGAGCATCATTTGACTGAACCCTTTGGAGTTTTACTGATCAATTTTCAGTTTTTGATCAAAATGCAAAGAAAAATAAGAAATATCTAGGTCCAATACATCTGCCTTCTTAATAGCCAAAGAACTTAGTTATTGATAAATTCAGGAAACCTCAAAAGTGTGGAATACATAACCAGTTTATAGCCCTGAATACTGTTTAATACTTATTTCTTCTTTTGCAGCCTTGGTCGCAAAATCGGTTTCATCATTTCATCTTCCTTCTATATGCTTGCTGCTGCGGTGCCTTTCATGTCGCAGGACTACACTGGCCTGTGCATAGGACGGTGTTTGATGGGCATCGGAGGAACTGGTTGCTTTTACAGCGGCATCACTCTCAGTAAGCATTGATTCAAAGAACTCAGTCCTTCTTTGCCATGTTTCAAGAGAAACTAGTTGTGCTATAGAATGGTACAGTTTTTCTCGCACTAGATAGATTTCTAATCTCTTTCGCGTGGCTTAGCTTTCTGGTATTACCCCACCCTTTCCCAGATGCATCCGATTGACTTTTTTTCCTTCACATTTTGTGAATTATTCGGTCCCCTAATAGTATAACTGAAATATAACGTAAAGAATATTATAGAAGAGTAAAATTTGGTATGTAAGCAATTTTTTATTCAAACAATTGTATCACAAATTGTTTCAATTATTCTTCAACTTCAAAATATTATTGAATTGCTCTCTCATAATAAATAATTAATAAAACTACCAATCAACTACGTACGTATACACGGAGTGATATACGTAGTATAGGGAAAGTTATGTAATGCTGCGCGAAAAAATGGCCAATTTTCGGCGGAAAAAAATTAATTGCCGGGCCGTGAAAGCGAATAAGTGGATAAAACCAGTTGCTAAATCAAGGGAAAAAAATCCCCTAATACGTGGTGTAGCCAGAAACCCTGTTTTCTAGGTCCTTGATACCGAAAAACCAATTGAAAGGAAAACGTCTGTTCCTCTCCGTCCGTCCGTCCGTCCGTCCGTCCGTCCGTCCGTCCGTCCGTGAACACTGCTGGCACCTAAACCATAAGTACGATTTCTTCCAAAATGGATATTCCCCGGTCGATCTGGTTCTATTCAAAGCTTTGAGAATTTTGAAAAAGATTCTGTAAAATTTGGAGGTACTTTACATGAAGCCCCCCCCGGGGATTTTCAAAATTTTCTCAAAAACGGCTCCAAATTTTTTCTTTAAGTTTCTTGTAAGAATAGAGTAAAATACACTTATTAAGGTGGCATAGGTCCGATTTTCACGAATAACTCTGAATTTTCGAAAATTGCAAAAGTTAAAAATTTTTGCGGCGTCATTCTGGAACTACAAAATTGAAGATAGAGATTCTTCTTTCAAGTAATATCTGTTGTCCAAAGTGAGTTCTTTCATTAAGGTCATGTGCAGTTTTTTGAAAATTTTAGTAATTTTCGCGCAATATTGCGTGCAATATATGGAAATTTAAAAAATCACAAAAACAAGATTTTCTCAAAATCGGCTCCAAATTTTTTCTTTACACTTTTGGTAGAGATAGTGCCTAATGTATTTTATGAGATGACGAAACGCCATGTTGCTCTATTCTTTTGTTTTTTCAAAAATCGGATAAATGTTATTTTTTTGACGTGTCTCTCACGTCATTAATATTTACATTAGCGGCGATTTTTTCACATTATTATATTTACTAGTACATGTGCTTTATATAAGTCATGTCAAGTTTTTCGAAAACAACCGTTTTCTGTGAAAAGAAGCTCAAAATTCCACATTTTCAGAAACGCTCAAACACCATTTTCTCATATATGGCTGCAAATTGTTTCTTCAAACTTTTGAAACGGATAGCGCTAATTACACTTTTTAATATGACGTAAAGTTTATTTTCATTTTTTTTGTTTTTGTTTTTCAAAAATTACATAAATATATTTTTTGAAATATCTCTCACATCTTTGATATGCACATTACCAGTAATTTGTAAAGATTATTATATTTGTTAGCGTAAGTGATTCAAATAACTTCAAATAAAGTATTATGAAAACTCAAACATTTTCTGTGAAAATTAGCTTCAAGTTTCGCATTTTTAGTTGCGCTAAAACGCCATTTTCTTTAAAACGGCATATAATTTTTAAAAGAAAATTTCCATTTAGGACTAGGTTTTTGAGTTCTTTAATATTCTAAAATTAATATTTCCGTTCTACCAATAGGAAACCAAAAAATTAAGAAAATGAGAAAAAAATGTTCTTTTGGCGGTAATAGATGGCAGCTGGCAAGAGAATGTGGCAATTCCAAATAACTAGCGGAGACCCAAAGAAATAGAAAACTAATAGTAATAGGGAAAGTCTGTGCCATTCTGCAGCACCACTAGTTCTATTACGTACTTTAAATTGTTTAACTTCGAATAGAAGATATTCGTTACATTATATTGCAATCTTCGTCCACGTTTATTCACCTGCAAACAATATGCTTAGGAAACGAGACAACTGTCTACAAAACACACAATTAAAACTTTCTATGTTTGCTACGGAAAACATTCTTGACATTTTGATTAAATCTTGTATTTTTATAATACAATTTGAATACAAAAATTGAATACTTAGAGTAGAGTTTCTTGGTATCTTAATTTCGATTTTTTCAATATGATGTAAACCTAAATGAATGTTTATTAATGAAAATGGATTGTCACGATTTGAAAATATTTCATCACACAGGTATCCGATTCCGGTAATTTCTTTTTCTTCCCGACAGATTGTATTAGGTAATACCACGAGTGATTTGGAAATTGTCGATTAATCCCCGACTCGCGAAGCGGGGAGATTTATCTGAGATTTTCCCTAGCACAGGCGGTATTTAACAGGACTATTCCAGGAATGAAATTATGTCCAACAGTTCCAAAATGCACCAAATATCGAAAATTATTGAAAACTATGTTAAAATGAAAGAAGTTATGTTATAGTATATACGCGGTTTATTGGACATCGACATAGCGGTCTGTGTATACCGTCTCCTAAGATTGATCAGTCACATTTTATGATTGGCTAGTAGGGAGCAACGGAAAGAAAAATTGGATAGAAAAATCGATAAACTTCTTGAGATACACCACCCTGATTGGGGCATTTTGAATGTATAGTTAAACACTATTGGTTTCAATTTCACGAGTGGAATAGTTTATTTTTATTACATTTTCCTCTGAATAAATTGTCTAACACCTGGGAAATAAATAAGCACGACTCTTAATCTTCAATACCCCAAAGATAAATATCACACACAAAATCGGAAGAGATTCTGTATTGTTAAAAAAGATAACTATTCGGCCTCATTTCATAAGCAGTAGCAGCAGGAGCGATGAAAACAAACTACGAGCATGGAGCACTGCACGGATCTCACACAGATCATCAGAAACGTTCTTCCTTTCCACCTCACCCCCTCAAAAAAGGACCTGTACTCGTCAAATGCCCATTTCGAATCACAAATTTAATATCGAATGTCAATTAATTTGCTAAATAATACAATCATAATTTGCTAGCACATGCTAATACTTTCGCTAACAAATTTGCTGACACATTCAAAATTTGCTAAATAATGCATTGAAAATTCTAACAAACAAAAATTAACTCAACTTGTGTTCCTTTAATAACGCACATATTAATAACAAATCCCCCAGGGCTTTTTTCAGCCTTTACGTCCCGATGGAACCGTGCACTAGACACCAACACACTCTCGGACTGGGTCCGCGGTAGCGCCCGAGGCAGGGCTCGAACCCACGTCCCTTCGGACCGAAGCGCAGCGTCGGTACCCGCTCTCAGCCACACCTGTCGGCATTAAAAGAATTAAAATGCGTGTACCCAATGGTATTCAGACTGGAGCAGAGAAATGATATTCCACTCAAGAGTCTTTCAAGGGCGTCCCCCGTCGCTCTGCAATTGAAGTGAAAAATTCGCCTTATTACAAACATTTGGAAGTATTTCATGATTATCTGGGAGTTGTGCAATCTAAGCACGATCTATCATCGGAATAAAATGTTTTATGCAAATTATTTCGTAAATAACTGATTTCAGATTTGAAACTTGTCATAATCCTTTAATACTACTTCCCCTCACAAGAGGATGTGTTCAGCTACGTAATGCTGATGCCTCGTTATCTGATACAGAATAGATCATAAAAACTCCATTATCTTGCAGGTCAATGCAAATTAATTTTTTTTTTCATGTAGGTGTGGAAGTGGCCTCTTTGAAGTGGAGAAGTATTCTTGGGGTCCTCTTTAACTTAAGCTATGCACTAGGAATGGTGACGTTGCCGCTCATGTCCATGTACATAACTCAGTGGCGCCAACTGCTCCTCGCAGTTACGATGCCAACTTACCTTCTTTTTGTGTCTATGTGGTAAGTGTATTAAGCACTCGTGAGAAACTTACGACTGACCTATAAATTGATTAAAAGGTGTCACATATTACGCCCCAAAAATATTTATAACACAATGTGTCGCCATATAGTTTTAATTAAAAAGGCATGTTATACAAAATGTTTATATGAATGTCTTCTAAAGGGAATTTCTCTCCGCAGGATAATTCCTGAGTCCCCTAGGTGGCTTGTGGCCAAGGGAAAATACGCCAAAGCTTGGAAAGTCCTGAAGAAGGCTGACAAACGCGTGGACGAGATCTTAGGTGAACCACCGCCTGTAAGACCCGACGCATTGAAAGGATTACACTGGTCGACAGTGATTTTGTTAAGTGGTTAACTCGAGCTGTTTCTTATGCACTTCGCTAGGCTAAAGCCGAAAACAACCAGAAAAATTGCCCATCGGGATCAGTTTTGGTGTAATCGCACATATACTAAACCTATATATTTCGCAGATAGTCACGTGTCGTTTATGCTGTTGGTTGCAGGTTTATTACAAGACAGTGATCACCAATAATAAATGGTATTGTATGAATGAATGTAAATTTTATTGGCTTAAACATTTAGTTTACATTGCCATGTAATACACATAAAAACATTTACATTACTATTATAATTAAATTTCGCTGTTTATACTTAAAATTAACAACACTTTGAAATGTACGTACATTATTTTTATCCTTAAAAGACAATAGAGGTACAATGGCATGAGGACCACAGTCAACTATTTTATTAATTTTACCTAACAAAAACTTTCTTTCAGAATCATGCAATTTGCAGTTCCAAAATGTGTTCGATTGTATCTTTACCTTCACCACAAATACAATTTTTATCATTTATAATATTTTTCTTTGATAAACTACAATCTAGTGATGTGTGATTACTTCTTATTCTATGGTTACAATGACCTTCCTAGGTAATTTGAAATGAAAAAAAACAAGGTTTACTGTAAAAATTATCAAAATAATTTTGAAAATAAAAACACCCCTTATTTTTCCCTCTTCAATGAGTATGACTTGAGTTTTCTTCCGAATTTTAAGATTAAATTCCGTGAAGAAATCTGAGAACGGAATAGGTCATCGGAGAAACAAATGATATTGTAGATTCTACTCAAGACAGGAAAAAGAAGCCAGACCGATGAAATCACTGAGCAACTTCGGGCATTGCGAAGTGCATTGCATTGACCCACGTAAATAACGCGCCGATTTACCCACGTTGTGTACGTGGGTCACTTCATGTTAGCTGCGCCCTGCGTGTCGAGCGAGTAAGGTGTTGATATTTTTGTAGTGCACGACTCATCTATTCGTTGCGTTCTAGTGTTAATTTTTATACAGATTCCTTGCAATACCGCGGCAGGCAGTAAACCATCCAAATAATTCCTGTTATGTGTGTAGTCACTTAACTTTGAAAACACAAAAGAGGAATATTACTCCCTTCAGAAAAAAAGGCATATAAATTGTACGTCAGGTGTCAAATCGGTGATCAGGACCTCTCAGGAACAATTCATGAGTCTCTCGTATTTGCTGTGCGTCTTATGTAACATTACCTGGTGCTTGGCTTAAACGAAATTCGCAACGTATGCCATTTTGCAATTCCCATGGTATGGAGGAACACCGGACAGGCTGTTATTTCTGCATTACCAAAGTTGTTGGAATGAAAAGCAAGGCCAAGAAGACCATTCAATATTGCAACATCCCTTCAGCTTTCAGGCCTGTTCCTCACAGCGACGACATTCCAATCCCAGCGCCACTGAACAATTGCAGTTTGCATTCCGAAAGCTCTGGCAGTGAAGAAACCGAACGTGTATATACTGAAAAGGACGGCATTGAGAATACAAATTTCGGTGGAATATCTACAGAATGTCATAGAAGCAATCAGTCGGAACACAAAGATCTAGTTCGTGATTTAAACTTGCCGAAGAATCAAGCAGAACTGTTGGCGTTTTCATTAAAGGGTTGGATCCTCCTTCAGAAGGAAACTACATTTATCGTATATTGCCTACGGGAACAAAATCTCCGATGCCTACAATCTACTTTATTGTACTGATGTTGATACATTACTGAACTTTGGAAGATCATCATGATACTGAGAAATGATCATTGTTCATACATTCCTCGAAACTCAGTATAAAAGCCGGGCTTATTCATTTCGGAAATAAGAAACAAGCTATTCCTCTGGCCTAAGCAGACCATATGAAGGAGACGTTATGGTATCATGAACTTTTTGTTATTGAAGACCAGCAGTATTCAATGAATGTATACGAATATTTAGTAGTTATCGCACTTTTGTTAGGTCTCCAACAAGTATATTCTAAATTTTGCTGTTTTCTGAGCGAGTGGGATAGCGGAGATCGCAAAAAAAACATTTTTGAAGAAGCACAGACCTCAACGACATCTGATTCCCGGACAAAATGTAATTTTGCACCCCCTTGCAATGCTGCTCACGCATATCTTCCTCTCTTGCACACCAAACTAGGATTGACTAAAAATGTTGAGCTGATGGATAAAAGTGGGCCCGGTTTCCCGTATTTTATAAACAAATTTCAGTGAGGCGAAAATAAAGAAGAGTATATTTGTAGGATGGCAAATGAAGGAGCTTATAAGGGATCATGACTTTGAGGGGAGTTTGAACAGTGCCGAAAAAGCTGCATGCCTGTCGTTTCAAAAGGTCGTAACGAAATTCCTTGGTAACAGAAAAGCTGAGAACTATGAAGAAATAGTCTCGGAACTCCTTCACAATTGTAAAGCTCTGGGATGTAACATATTGCTTCATATATATTTTCTGTATTCACATTTAGACTTCTTTTCTGATTATCGGTGCTGGGAGCGATTCCATCACGACAATTTTAAAGGAGAAAGTGGAAAGAAAGTATGCTTGCAGACTAATGCTGGACACCAAAACACGATATACTCAAACGAATTAAAAAATCGTTCAAAATTACATTTTGATAGGGATTGTTATATATGTAAATAAAGTAAAGAAAAGGAATAACTTAACAAGTGTGTCCTTTTTACTGGCTTATTACAAAGAAACCTTGCCCATCACAGATAAATGCTCCACAAATTTGAAATCAAAGCGCCTTTTCCCACAAGAAACAGCCTTTACATTTCATTTAACAGAAAAAAGTTAAATTTTGTCGACCAGTGTAATTTAATTACCAGTGTAATAATTAATACATTAGTGAGCGACAGTGGCAAAAAATGCTGCTGAATAGAGCCAAACAAAAATCATTCTTTCAAATACAACAAACACACTGCTCAAGAACGTCAAATAAAATACCGTTAGTGTAGCACTACAAATTAAATATTTTACCAATGATTCACCAATAATGCAATAACATTGTCGTTGGAAATCCAATTGAAGCCATTATTTGTCGTTAAATCCAAACTGTTTTTCCACCGCCCTCCCTACACTTAATGATCCCTTCCATATAGAAACTAAAAGAGAGTAACGCACTCGTTGTAGGGATTCATTTGATCTAGCATCATTTGCTGGAGAGGTTTTTTAATACTTCGCCAAGATAATGTTTAAATTGCGCAACCTTAGTAAATAACGTGTCAGTCGGGTGTGAGTTGATTTTAAATTAGCGACATTTCAATGTCGTATTCCCAATTATAATTTTATGAAAACTTTATATACTACTTAAATAATACCTTACATGATTAAGTTGCCACAAACCCACTTGGCAACGCAAATGGTTGTCATAATTTGAAATTGTATATTATTAGAGAGTATTGTATATTAGAGAGAATTGTATATTATGAGAGTATCAGTTGATACTCTCAAAATTGCTGTCGTGACGCCGTGACAAGTGAAGGGAGCAGGAGGGCAGGTAAATAACAAGACACACTACGATTTTATGGTGGTTTATTTCATGCTTAATGGAAATGCATGTTCACTTACAAGGCCGCGGACAAGTCACAAGCGAGCAAGAGGCAGTGGCAGCAAGGCTCGGCGGCAACGGCAATGGCGGCAACGGCAATGGCGGCGACGGCGTCCTCGCGTCGGGTTCGGTACTCTGTTCGAGCGCCCGGTCGCCGTAAGGCGTCCAAGGTGGCTCACTCACAGAGAACGAAGCCCGCGCCACGAGTCCACGCGACAGTCTCAGTGTTCTCGTCCGGAGTGCCTGGTCGCCCGAAGGAGTCCAGGGGTGTTCACTCGGTCAAGTAGCTGAAGACTGCCCTGAGTGGAGCCGCACTGGCTCTTATATAGGCGCCGATCGGGAGCAGGTCTGGGCATGTGGGTGGGTGGAGGGGTGCGAGGGCGAGCGTCGCGCCCCCGGTCGAGCGGAGTCGTGGGTGTCGTTAGGGGGTGGTTGGGGGAGGAGGCGGGGGCGGGCGCCGTACCCTCGGGACGCAGGGCGAGGCGAGCCGGCCTGTGCCCTGGTTCGATGCCGTCGCCACATTGCGGCAATGAATTGCGTTATACTGGATAATCTTGATAAGGTGCTGCTAATGTCTAAGAATTTTATTTACATTTTAACGTTGCATTTCTTTTATTTTGATTGTGTTTAATCATTTGTGCATATTCAAATGTTATCCATATTCAATATATGAATTTGTTCTGCACGAATGGTCAGTACAAGTTTAAAATTTATGACCACAATCAAGATTTATTATTTAAAGTAATTAACCTTTATAGAAGACTATTTTATGAACAGTTCTTATAATCATTATTAGTCATATTATCCTTGTTATAATAATTGTAATAATTAAGCAATGTTTTTCATTCATTGTTTATGGCTAGATAACATTTAATTATGGAATTCAGAAATGAAAACCCCGGATCAGCGGGAAAGTGAGCAGCGCATGTTTTCCTGCACTGAATAAACTGATTTCTCGTTCACTTAGTGCAAGTCGTTGCGAAGGGAGGAGCCCTGACATATTAATTTTGTTTTTTACATTTTTTATTTCTTTATTTTTCGTTTGCATTGAGCTTTCTCTCTACGTCATGTGTATTTCACTTCTCATGCATTTTTAATGATGCATCTAGATTCATTAATCCATTAGCGCCTAGCGTTACCGTATGGCAACGGCGCAGCGGTATTGTTTCAATGCCCTTCTGCGAACTCTTATCAGCGCGTTGAGTCATTGTTGCGACTGCAATGCTCCGGGAAGGAGTTTAGGCCGATATGAATCAGTCGCTATTCATCTTTATGTGTTAAACGTGTTAGAAGCCGGTACTCCTATCAACATGGATTTTTCAGACTGCGTCAGCAGGTATTTTTCTTCGTTTTTCTACTATAAGAATACTTAATACAGAATATCTTTCTTTGGAATTTGTTATGAAGGTTTAAGGCATTTTATTTTGTTTGATATCTTTTTACTTACATAAAAGATAATTATTTCTCAACATTATGAGTTACACCGTTGCCACATGGCAACGCTAGGATAAATAGGTGTTGTAGCTGAAACTAACATTTTTTTCACAGAGATTTCGCGTCCTTACTAGCACCCGATATAACAGTAGCTGAAGCGCTGGACATTCTGTTTGAGGATTAAAAATCAGGAAATGAGACAAATTGAGTTTTTATCATCAAGTCTGCTTTTATTGAGCCGCCAGAAATAGCTATTTTAACAGATGAGGATTCGGGGGAAGAGGATGGAGGGGTTCCTGATAACTTGAATCATAATCAGCTGTCTGCACCTTCAGAAATACGAATTAAAAATATCGAGCAAATTCCCGATGACATGCGACCCACAATATTCAAAGGAAAGCGTACTTATATTGATGGAGACCTACTTGACACAAGTGTGTCAAACATTTCCAGACCTGATTTTTCAGAATTTAGATCTAAAAGACCAGTTGAATTATTTGAAATGTTTTTAGACAAGAATACGTTAGAGACGGTCGTAAAGGAAACAAGAAAATATGCACAATTTTTAAATTGCTCTGATCCCCAAATTTGCGAAGAAGTTCTCTGCTTCTTTGGAATACTTATCGTGAGTGGTTACAATGATGTTCCGTTTTCCTGCTGAAAGCGGTTGCTCCTTCAAATGTTTTGTAAAAGGCAGCACGGGTGCCAACTTTGCTAACCTAAACTGTTCTCATGGAACGTTAATGCGAGCTCACTGAAGCTCGTTCTCTGGGCGGAGCGACTACTTTGAAAAGCCTGTTTCGCCGTTTGAATTTGGCGACAATGCTGTCGTTGGTTTAAAAAAACGGAAATCTGGTGTGTCTAAATAATTTTCTCTGCACCAGTGCTTGGGAGTGGAATCCGGCCGGTGCTGCTCCCTTGCGACGAGAGATGAAACTATTACGAACAGCCGCTGGGTCGAAATGCTATTATGACTAACAAAGAAACCGTATATTTCCGCGCTTTTCGCCACCAGCACGCGAATTTGGAGGGAAGTCCGACGCGGTACGTTCAAAATGCAAATTCTGAGCTAGCAAATTCTAAGCCAAAGATTGTTATTAAAAAACAATCTCCCGCCACGGCGCCAAATATGAATCCTTTTTTATGCCAATGTGCCAACACAAGCAACTGGAACGATTAGAGAAAATATAATTTCTAATGACATTCCAATTCCTCAAAATAAAGAACTGTTGAAGAAAGAAAGAGGATTCATTGTCTCGAAAATATCAAAAGAAGATGGAGTACTTCTCTGCAAATGGAAGGATAACACAGATGTGCAGTAGCTTCAAATTGTCATGGAATTTTTCCTTTACATATTGTACAGAGAAATTCAAAGGAACAGCGCAAATCCATCAATGTGCAATGTCCAAATGTAATTAAAAAACACAATGCATGCCTGGGCGGAACCGAAAAAAGGAACAAAATATAGCCACTTACAGAATACAAATTCGAAACAGGAAATGGTATTGGACGATTCTTACATGGCTGATTGATGTGTGCATCACAAGCGCATGGAATTTGCACAGAAGGTCTGAGAAAATAATACACCACAACTGGATTTTCTACGTAAGATTGCTCAGGCGTATCTTGTTCGATATGGAAAGGCACCAAAGAGCTCTGGACGTCCTAAATTTTTTTTCCAACGCAGTTCGTGTCTGAGATGAAATTCGACTGGACAATCTTAGCCACCTTGTTATGAAAACTGAAGAGAATAAGAGAAAGAGATGCGCAGGCCGAAGTTGCGCTTCTTTTGTGAGAATCATGTGTTCTAAATGTGGAGTGAGGCTTTGCATTGACTGTTTTGTGCCATTTCATACAACTTAATTACAAAGTTCAAAGAATTTCAGCCAAAATGATGTTAACAAAAATTTTTCATTTCTAATTTGCCTGTAAAATGTTGTTTTTACCACCCATGTATCATGGGAAGTTCTTAGCGTTGCCATTTGGCAACAGTTAATAAATAATAATATACCATTGACAATTTTTTAAAATTATTTTTTCTAGTTATTTTATGGTCCCAGTAATCGAATCAACTCACCAAAACCAAAAAAATTAAGAAAAAATAATTTGGGCACTAATGGGTTAATGTTTATCCGTAACTGAGGTTTCTGTCAAGGAGAATCATGGTTGGTATTTTAATATTGGCTATGGTGAAGGTGGCAATGCCTTTCTTTGATTATAAATGTCTATAACAAGGAAATGTAAACTCTCATTAGCACCAACTCGCGTAATACGAAATTTGTCGCAAGGCGAAAAACATTTGGGTCTCGCCAAAGAAATGAGGTAATGAGGAAAAATAAAATAAAATCGAATAACACGAATTTTTATAACAAGAACACCAAGATTATTTCAGTCATTTGGAATTTGTGTCGCAAGTGACCGCATAAAGAGACCCTTCTCCTTCCGCTGTTAGCGGAGCGGGATTTCTCTCATTGACAAGATGACGTTTATTGTCACTCTCCTACTCTTCGATTGTCCATTATTGCCGATCTCCTTTTCAGGCCCCGGCCACCCGCGTTGCGCAACCCCTGCCACACGCGTCAAGCTAGCTTTTGTAATGAAAAGGAATTCTTCTTCTCTCCCGCTGTGAGCATTGCAGATGGCCACA
The DNA here is from genome assembly GCA_031308135.1 of Acheta domesticus. NCBI lineage: Eukaryota > Metazoa > Arthropoda > Insecta > Orthoptera > Gryllidae > Acheta > Acheta domesticus. The sequence goes on from JAHLJT010000631.1 coordinate 233,405,747, forward strand.
TAACTGTTTCTCCGGTCAGGGTGACTCCGCGGCCACGACTACTCGCACTGTAGTGTTACAATATATATATATATATATATATATATATATATATATATATATTGTGACCGTACTTACCTTTATCGGTCTTTAGGGATGCACATATCATACATTTTTTGATTCATTAGGCTACAGGAAGTCTTTTAGGGGGATACTTTAACCAGCATGTCTGAATTCGATGAATCTATTATCACACAGACAGGATTTATAAAGAATAACGCTTTACATTAATAATACAATTTATATTACTGAAATGATCGCAGATCATTAATGAATACTAATTAAACGATTTACATTAAGGTCTCTGATTGTTCCTATTGTTTTACATTTCTTATTCCCGTTCATGATACTTCCATCTCTCTGAAACTACATGCCATCCGCTCTCATCACAGACACTGTTGCTTTTATTTATTACTCCGATGAGCATCCTGAACCGGCATGTCCCATATCCGATCCCCATCCACTCTTATTCATAACTATCATTACTTATCTGCCTTCCACTGTTGCTGCCTTCCGTGCGACGCGACGCCACGTGCCCCGATCCGTTGCCATGAGGTGGCCTTGGCGCCGCCGTCGTTCTGCCTGCACACGTGTCGCTAACGGTCCGTCCTCACACACCGGTGTTGTCTCGCCGCCAACTTCTTTCTCCACATGTCGGAATCCCAGTTTCGGCTCGCAGGGCTCCACCACGCGGTCCCGCACCCGCACAGCTACACCGACTTGTCGCAATGGCAGTATCGCCCACGTGTCCATTCAATGTTGCACTTCTCTAGCCAAATTTCGTGATTATGTCTTTTCGAACACACTTATGACAATCCTTAATCACTTTCATCACTGAGTTTGTCACGCTTCTCCTTCCTTTGACCCAAGTTTCCTCGATTACTCCCGATTTCTTCCGTAACATCATCACATCACTCCTCTGTCGCCATCCCACTTTGTTACCTGTCCGCCATTCGCTCTCGACTCCCTCCGCTCGATGTGACCGACCAATCCCTCGTTCCAGGCGCTCGTTCACGGCTCCGGCCCGATTCACCCCACAACGATTCATTGACTGCGCGCCACTTTCGAATGTTGTGATTTGCCTAATGCTGGTGTAACTATATATATAAACACACACACACACACACACACACACAAGAAAAACAAGCTGTTGTATTTCACCAACTGAGTGAAATAACATTTACTTCTCACTCGGAAAACATAGTGGGAAAATGGTAAAAACTGGCAACTATGCGTTACACAAAAGTACCAGCCACTCTAGAAAAACGGCTGACAATTTCGAATGCAGCATTCTGAAATTAATCGGAATCAGTAGTTTTCCTTTTTGTAACTAAATTGATGTCGATCTGTGTTATTATTGGTAAAATTGTTTATAGAAGAGCGTTTTTCTTTGTTTTAGGACGAGGAAAAATCTAGTGGAAAATTAACATGTGAAGATGTGAAGAGCAAAATCCTGAGAATACTGAAATTAATCTCAAACTTCTGCGTTCACTCTGAACTGATCTTTCGGTTGCTAGACATGGTGGCTGTGTGGTTCTTCGTAAACCTCAATTACTACGTGTTTCCACTAAGCGCCGAAACCTTTGGCGTAGACAGGTATTAGAGACGTATATAGCAAAAAGAATGTCTTATTTATTTGACAGATACTAGATATTAACGATGTGATTTGCAAGAGTAAATTTTGCGAGTAGGAAGGGTTGCGACACGAGTGCTGAAATCGTACGAGCAAAATAAAATTACCTTTACCGCGTTCGTCATACACTATTTTAGGCAGCCTTACTGATTTCCTGTAATGCATCCAAGTAAGGTACGCACACACACACACACACACACACACACACACACACACACACGTAACAATAACAAAGATTTAATTGTGAACATTGTTAGTAAAGAATCGTTACAATATTTCCATATATTACACATATATATGACAAAAATACTGTGACAATTCCGAAAACTAGCCCATTTTGTACTCAATTTATCCTATTTCTAAAATGTGGTTGGCTTGCTCTGTTTTATTCTTGGAAATGGGTGTTTTCATACCGTCATTTTCTCTCTTGTGCGTTGAACATCCCGCTCTTAGGGGAATTCGGTTGGTGAAATATTTCTATTTACGATATGATTGGTTTGATTTTTACTGGATCAGATAATTTAGAAATAACAACACAATGTTTCGTGAATCAGCGACATGAACTGCCTGCTGTTATTAATTTATTTTGGAAGCAAGTTTTTTTGTTTACCTTCTTTTCCATTTTAACAAACTTACTTTCTTACAAACTTTGTTTTAATTATACTTATTCACCTAACAAATATTATTTTGATAGCCATCGAATTATTTAATAAACTAAATTTTCTCTTATAGTCGCAATCTATTTTCTAAAATTTAACTTAATACTTCGGAACTAAACATTCTTGGCCTTGAAAATTTTTTTTGTAAAGTATTTTCCGTAATTAATTTACAATCTTCCTAATGAGGATGGAGACCGCCCCCATGGCGAGGCAAAGACTTATTTCCTTTAATATCCGTGTCCCATTTCTATTAATTGTCTATAATTACGACCTATTTTTAACTTTGGAATTCTACATTCCTCGCGGGTGTTCGTCGACCAAGTCCCACGAAATCTACGTTGAAGCTTTTCTTAATAAACCTTCGGTCAGACACGTCCAAACTCTACCAGACATAGAGCAATTCCGACGCAAAATTCTCTTCCATTGGATCAGCTTGTTTTTTTGCTGTTCACATGTTCTGCGTTGTTATTTCATTCGATGCTAACTTGTCCCTGCCCGGGGCTTATCGGGATGCTTTGTCAATTGTAAGAATGTATACGTTCACAATAATTTATTAAAAATTCTTTTTCTAATATTTAGATATTTACTTCCTTTCTATCTTTCTATCTTAGAACATCGACATATCTTTATAAATTTTTATAAAAATACCCGATAGGTGTTTTACCCATCTCAATACTATATTGTCAGATCGCCGGGAGGGAGAAAGCAAGATGTTCCTAAACGCAGCGCGGACACGAGATCCCAACGGGACAAGATCCTGGACCGGGAGGTCCTAGGTTCGAGTCTCGACGGCGTCAGGATTTTCGACACTAGCTTGTCAGATAGGTCGAATTTATCCACTCTCTGGAGGAGAACTCTAGCGGCCGGTTGTTCTGATCGGTAGTTTTCTGTGGTTTCTTCAATTAACACCAGGCGAATGTCGGCGCAGAACCATAACAAACGGTCCGCGCGTGATCTTTCCTTCCTCTTCCTTGCACTATCCTCTCCTCTTACACACACACACACACACACACACACACACTAACATACAATAAAACGGGTGGAAATATTTTACTCAAAATTTGTAGTTTTCTTATTCTTCATTCATATTACCTATGTGTCAAATTTCATCTGAATCTGAGTTGGTGATGTAAAATGACTGTGTTAATTTAATATGGAATGACCAGGGGAAAAGATCATCGCCACCTCCCGAGAAAAAACACGCAAAACACCAATCAATCATTCAATTTTTACTTTCTCGCTACCTCTTATGCTGCAGAGAGATATTTAAATAATGCTGCGAGAAAAAACTGCGAATTTTCGACAGTGGGTACATTTATGAGGCAATGCTTACACTGACCCTGAGATAAATATTAATATTACGTGTAATAAATATTCTATTTGATAATAATTCTAGAAACATGTGTTTTTCTGCGTACATTTTTGAGAATTAAAAAATAGCGTTTTTTTCGAAAATCTGTAGCTCGCTTGGTAATTGGTTTCCAAAAAATATTTTATATAACAGTTGTAGGAAAATTTAACCTCTTTAAAATTGATTTGAATAATTTTTCTACAAGACTTAAGGTTAAAGAGCTGTAGAGGAAAAACCGAAACGTCATAAAAATGCCGGGTTTTCGGGCTTACCGGAGTTAGCGCAGGGTCTGAGAGGTGCAAAACTTAGGGTTTTAAGTAGTGTCCGGGTACGTATACCATAACCCAAAAAAAAGGTTGTATGACTGGGTAAAATGTACACACCGACTGGACTAGCGTGAGCGTGGCGAATTCAAATATTCGTCGTGCACAAGACTTTTAACATTCGTATTATTTTAATTCAAGTATACAAATCTCTTAATTGGGTTCTATGTTACATTAACGACAGTGGAAGCTGATGCGCTCAGACGAAAATAAAAACGCTAGCGTTAAAATTGAACTTTTAGCGCTCTATGCATGTCCTAGACGTTTTGTCACTTTATACCAAGGGGGTGTCTAAAAACACATTACAATCGTTCCTTTCTCATATGTTATGTTAATTACGTGCTACAAATCTGTTCCAAATATTCCAACAAATGGATATTTCATGAAGATTTAATTGAAAATTGCTCTTTATTCTTGCTTTTTTAAAACAATTCTGCATGTCTAATTTTGCACTTGTGTGGAATTTGTTGTTGGCAATTAACTCCCATAACTCGCAAAGCACCGTTTAATTATCTCTTGGAGTTACTTTAAATACTATCCCAGTATCTCCTGAGTCCAATATTTATAGAGACGAAAGAATTGAAATTAACAAATTTTTTTTTTTATTTAAAGTAAACTATCTAGAATATATCTATATACTTTTTGTATAGAATAAGTACAATTTAATCTATCTTGTGGACTTTGAAGGTAAAGTATTTGAATT
>JAHLJT010000631.1:233415454-233693085 GCA_031308135.1 Acheta domesticus
ATTAGATGACATAAAAACCATATTGCTCTATAGGTTGGTTTTCTCAAAAATTACAAAAATGTCAATTTTTTCACATGTTTCTCACGTCGATAATATTTACATTGGCGGCGATTTTTTCACATTATTATATTTACGAGTACATGTACTGTAAATAATGTCAAGTAAAGTTTCTCAAAAACACAACCAGTTTTCTGTGAAAACTAGCTCAAATTTACGCATTTTCAGAAACGCTCAAACGCCATTTTGTCATAAATGGCTACAAAATTTTTCTTCAAACTTTTCGAACGGATAGTGCTAATTGCACTCTTTAATATGACGTAAAGTTTATTTTGAGGATTTTTTTTGTTTTTTCAAAAATTACACATATGTATTTTTTAAAGGATCTCTCACATCTTTAATTTTCACATTACCAGCAATTTGTAAACATTATTATATTTGTAAGTGTAAGTGCTTCAAATACCTTCAAATAAAGTATTTTTGAAAACTCAAAACTTTTCTGTGAAAATGAGCTTCAAATTTCGCATTTTTTGTAGGGCTAAAACGCAACTTTTTTTTAAAACGGCACATAATTTTTAAATAATATTGCCATTTAGGGCTAGGGTTTCGTGTTCTTTAATATTCTAAAATTAATATTTTTGTTCTACCAATAGGAAACCGAAAAATTAAGAAAATGACAAAAAGAGTACTTTTGGCGGTGATAAATAACAGCTGGCAAGAAATAGTATATGGCAATTCGGAATAGCTAACGAAGACCCAAGGAAATAGAAAACTAAAACGGGAACGTCTGTGCCCTTCTGTAGCACCACTAGTTTTCTTTAAATATATTGTAAGGATAGTGTAAATTACATTTACAAAAATGGCAAAGGTTCAATTTTCACGGTTAACTCTGAATTTTCCAAAATTGCAAAACTTTTAATTTTATTCGGCGTCTTCCTCCAACTACAAAATTGAAAATAGATTTTTTCTTCAAAAATAAATTGTTCTTCAGAGTGTCATATATGATGTTTCATGAATGTCATATATGTTCTTCTGATAATTTTAGTAGTTTTCGTGCAATATGTACAATTTCAAAAAAACCGGCTCCAAAATGTTTGAATTCCGTGGTGGTGGCAAATATCTTGTAGTAATCCATAACGTGAGATAAGGGATAATCATCCACAACAATAAGTTACTTTCGGGAAAACAATTTCTTGGGCAAGACCCACTTAAGATGGGAAATTGTTTTCCCGAAGTTAGCTTTGGGCATGTTGTAATAAATATTATAACTTATTGTTGTGGATTATTATCCCCATCTTCCATTCCAAAATGTTTCTATACATTTTGGTAGGGATAGTGCTAAATGTACTCTATAAGATGACATAAACATCATTTTTTCTCTATTCTTTTATTTTTCCAAGTATTACAAAAATGTTTTTTTTACTTGTCTCTCACGTCATCAGTATTTACAATAACCGCAATTTGTTCACATCATTATATTTATGAGTACATGTGCTTTAAATAATGTCTTACAAAGTTTCTCGAAAACTCAACCGTTTTCTGTCAAAACTAGCTCAAGCGCCATTTTCTCATAAATGTCTCCAATTTTTTTCTTCAGACTTTTCGTACGGATAGTGGTTATTACACTGTTTAACATGACGTAGAATTTATTTTTGCTGTATTTCCTTTCTTTTTAAAAAATTACAGAAATATAATTTTTCGAAAGATCTGTCACACCGTTAATATGCACATTTCCAGCAATTTGTTAACACAATTGTATTTTTTGAGTTAAAATTCTTTAAGTGACGTCTAATGAAGTTTTACGAAATCTCAAACATTTTTTGTGAAAAAGATCTTCAAATTTCGAATTTATAGTAGCACTGAAAAGCCATTTTCTTAAAAACGGCTCCAAATATTTCAAAGAAAACTGCCATTTAGGACAAGGTTTTACTGTTCTGTAATATTCTTGAAACAATATTTCTGTTCTAGTATTAGGAAAGCAAAAAATTAAGAAAATTTCAAAAAATGTACTTTGGGCAGCGATAGATGGCAGCTGGGAAGAGTATGTGGCAAGTCCGAATAGCTAGCCGAGACTAAAGGAAACAGAAAAGTTATACGGGAAAGCCTGTACCATTCTGTAGTTCCACTAGATTAAAAATTAAATGTCCCGCTTTTTTTTAGCTCTCTATATTTGTATAGATGTGAACTATGTGTCATAACTTTTTCAGAATATTATCTCCGAGTAATGAAAAAAATCAAAAACAGAAAATTCCAATTTTTCTGGTATCTTTCAAATTAATCAGGCTGTCGCTCCGAGATTTTGGGAAAAATAACACTAAACATGCCCTCTATTCAAAACTATATTAAATTTGGAGGTCACTTTTACCCCCCTTTTCCTGCTACAGCCTTTGGTTAAGTAGATAGTTCAAATCTCTCTACAAACAAAACTGTTAGTGTTTTAAATGGGTCATTCCATGTCAAATCGGCCAAAATTTCCCGACCATCTTCCGATTCGACTGAAACTTTTAAAATCGTTTTAGAATGACGAAAAAACACTGAACATGATTTACAACATGCGGAATCTTCCCGCGATGAGAGTCTACATATTAAATCAATTTATTGTAATGATAATTTGTACGCTATGTCCTTGACAGTTTTTCTATGGAGCCCTCCGTATTTCATTTAACAGACTTAGCTCATTCTAAAAATATTACAATACAGTCGTCTAGCAAAACACTATTTATCTTTCTCGCATTGCTAGTGAACGCGAGAAGAAAAAGTGAAAACGCAATTCCTCAACGCCAAACGGTGTTGCGCCTGCTACTCACGAAGAGACCCCATTCAATCATGAGGTCGTGCTAACTTCCACCACAAAGGGCCACGCGTTTCCTTTATGCATGAGCCTCGTGTAAATCAATAAGGTCAACTAGTGGTGCTAAAACAGCACTTAATTTCTCGCATAGTTTCTAACTGCTCCGCTATATTATACTACTACATAAACCTGGAAAAGCGATTTCAAACGGACAAAACTTTTTTTCCGCACCGAAATCAGAATGTAGGTCCTCCTAGTAGTAGGTCCTCTCCGCACGAGTTGTTCGCCAGACGAGGGACTAATGCGTTGACCTCGACCGCTACTTGCATTGTGCTCGCTTTCGGAGCTTCTCTGATACGCGTAGTATCAGTTTTCTGAGTTTTCCGGAGTGTGGCGAACCCTAATACAAGGTGAAGCCGCTAACTCACTTGCCGTAGCACGTGTTACACGAGCACGAGCGCATAGTTCAAGTTTAACGTTAATTATTTAACGTTAATAATAATAAAAAATATAAAACCAAACGCGGAAGAGAATCCAATTTTGGCAAATTTAGACTGTATATTACTTATGGGATAAGGTCCACGCGCATTAGCAACGAGGGCTCAATCACTCGATATAGGTACAGAGTTTATCTACTTTTCGTTACCATTGCTCAACAATAAGAGTTTTTCTTCAAAAAAACTGTGCCGAAAAGATCAAGTTACAATCACCAGAATTAGATCAGAACACACGAGGCTTACTCACCTCTACCTAATAAACAACAATACTCCCCCAATTTGTAATATATGTAATGAACAAATAACAATAATACATATTGTTCAGGAATGTCCTATGTACAATCAATCCCGCCAATCAATCTTACAGAACTTTAATTCTGACGCTTTACTTTATTCAAGCTCCCTACAAGAAAAAATTTTAAAATTTTGCAAATCAATTAATGTCGAACTGTAAAACGAACTGTAATATTGTTTTTAAGCATACGTACTGTGTAAATTATCACATGTAGTAAAATATTTCCAACCCCTGGTATAATATAAACTGTAATGTCTCACTATTCACTGAACAAAAATGTATAATTGTAAAAAAAAAGAAAAAAAATGTAACCATACTTTGTAAACTTACAGAACTTTGTAAACTTAATGTATGTACCTTATTGTAAAATTACAGAATAGTCGCTAATAACCTCGCAGTTGATGCAACTATAAATAAATAAATAATAAATATAAAAAATAAGAGTTTTTCTGTAGAAAATTTCCTGTTTTCCGGCGCACAATTAAATACTATCTCTTCTTACATTCGGTAAAATTGAGAAAGTAAAAATCTTCACAATATGCCTGGTTCATCACTAGGGATAACGTTCTAGGTTTTCTTGCCGCTTTCCTCGAGATTAACACAAAATTTCACCATAATTAAGCAAATACAACATATTCTCAGTCATTATAAAACCAACGTTGCGCTTCCACTCTGCCTGTACCAAATTCTGTCCTCGAAGTAACTTTTTGGTAAGTAGATGAATGTTACAGGAAGAAGCTTGAGTAAAAAAGTAAACATACTTCGAAATTACATGTGTGTGTCTAAATATTTTTATAAATTGTTTTCTCTGCAACTTTTTACATTCATTTATGATAGTATCTGTTTATTTTTCAGACATTTATTGGATTGATATTTTGGTATTGATAATCATCATGATTATCCGAGTCACCAATTCCGCTGTTTTTGCTGTAATAATAGTTTTGACTGCTGAACTATTTCCAACGGAGGAGAGGGCTACTGCTCTTGGAATATGTTCAGCCACGGCGCATATTGCAGGAATGCTATCTTCGTTTCTTGTTAAATACGAAGAGGTGAGTTTTAATTTTTTTTTGCTAATTCCTTATATCCTGCAACATGAACTGATTCACTGCTAGGGGAGTAAGGTATCTTCTAATTCTTCATTTACTTAAACAGAGTTACAATCGATTAACAAAATTATTATTTTTGGAGTTGTTTGTGAACGGATTCTCAGTGGACGTAATGCGTATTGTTTCGTTTTGTTAAGTTGGACAGTTGCTGCTGTACATCTAATTTTACTTACGTATATACGTATTTACTTACATATTACTTTACATACGTATATACGCAGTAATATACGTAGTATAAGGAGGGTTATGTAATGATGCGCGAAAAAAACTCTGGATTTTCGGCAGAAACAAATTCATTGCAGTGCCCTGAACGAAAAAGTGGATAAATCTAGTTGCTAAATTAAGAAAAAAATTCTCTAACACGTGTTGTTGCCAGAATCCTAGTGTTGTGGGTCCTTGATATCGAAAAAGTGTTTTTTCGTTCGTCTGTGAACACCACTACCGCCGAACATACGTACGATTTCTTCCACAATGAATATTCCCAGGTCGTTCTTCTAATCGAGATGCCGCGATTTTGAAAAAAATTCTTTAAAATTTGGGGGGTACTTTACATGAAGCCCACCGGTCGTTTTCAAAATTTTCTCGAAAACGGCTCCAAATGTTTTCTGTAAATTTCTTATACGAATGGAGCAAAATACACTTAATAAGGTGACGTAAGTCCGATTTTCACTGTTAACTCTGAATTTTCGAAAATTGCTTAATTTTGAATTTTTTTCGGCGTCTTCCTACTACTACAAAATTAAAGATAGAAATTTTTCCTTCAAAGAAAATTTGTTCTCCATATTGAGTTATTTCACTATGGTCTTGCACAATTAGTTTTCGTACAATATAATACGTACAATATATGCAATTTAAAAAAAAATACAAAAACAAGATTTTCTAAAAAAGTCTCCAAATTATTTCTTTAAACTTTTGAAAACGATAGTGCCTAATGTACTCTTTGAGTTGACATGAACTCCATATTGTCCAAATATATTTTTTTGACTTGTCTCTCACGTCGATAATATTTACATTAGCGGCGCTTTGTTCACATTATTATATTAATGACTACATGTGCTTTAAATAATGTCAAATAAAGTTTCTCGAATATTGAACAGTTTTCTGTGAAAGTAGCTCAATTCCGCATTTTCAGACACGCTCAAACGCCATTTTCTCATAAATGGCTAGAAAAAATTTCTTCAAATTTTTCGATCGGATAATGCTAAATGCACTCTTTGATATGACGTAAGGTTTATTTTGAGTTTTTTTGTCTTTTCAAAAATTACAGTATTAATTAGTAATTTTTTGAATGATCTCTCACATCTTTAATATGCACATTACCAGCATTTTGTAAACATTATTATATTTGTGAGTGTATGTGCTTCAAATGACTTCAAATGAAGTATTTTTAAAACTTATTTATTAAAAATATTTCTGTAGAAAAGAGCTTCAAATTTTGCATTTTTAGAAGCGCTAAAACGCCATTTTCTTTAAAACGGCACAATATTTTTAAGAGAAAATTGTCATTTAGGACTAGGTTTTTGTGTTCTTTAATTTTCTAAAATGAATATTTCCGTTCTAATATTAGTAAACCGAAAAAATTAAGAAAATGTCAAAATATGTAGTTTGTGCGGTGATAGATGGCAGCTGGCAAGAGTGTAAGGCAATTCCGAATAGCTAGCGCAGACCTAAGGAAATAGAAAACTAATATGGGAAAGTCTGTGCCATTCTGTAGCACCATTAGTTATTCTTATAAAATGTATTATTATTTTTCAGGGACCGCTGGGAAAAAGTTTCGCTGTACTAATATGTGGCGTTGCCACCCTAGTAATTGCAGTACTTATACTCCTTGTGCCTGAAACGAAAGATAAACCACTGATCGACACCATTGAAGAGCTGGAACAAAAAGTTGAAGAGGGCGATAAAATATCTTTCCGAAATCTTGTGAGATTTAAATGGAGTTAACTGATTTTGGTTACCCAAAGAGAGTAGAGTTATGTGATGATGAATACAAATTAATAAATATTTTGTTTGGAATAAATATTGGATGTAATTTGTAATAAAAATGGCAATTTTTTTAATGTAGCATGAATTATTTGTAATTACATAATTATTTTGTACTTGCAATCACATTAACAATGAGTTCGAGGAGAAAATTGTGAAACCCTTTAATTTAAAGCATTTTGTGATGAACGGAAGTCTCATGAAAGTAAGAAGCTGTACCATAGAATGATAATCGTTATCCCAAGCACACGCCGTGAATTATTTATTCGTGGTTGTATTGCGAAGTGTCCCAAATTTGGAACTACTTATGCCAAAACTTATAATTTTTAATACAATATGAAGCATACAATAGACAACAGGCAAGACAACGTGATAGCCATATAATAAGAGTGACAGTGAACGCAGCGAATTAAAGGAATGACGTTGAATGAATCAAGTTGTGGTTCAAAATACTAAACATGTGAAAAAAATATGAGAATATAGACTTCGTAAAAGATGTCTGTGCACTCGACGATTGTTTAAAACTAGTAGTGTTGCAACAGCACATACATTTTCACATTACTGGCAAATAATGACAAATTTCCATTGTTCAGATAGTTCAACAAAAAGAGCCTGTGCCAGCGCCGCCATTCTTTTAAGAGTTTAATGTTCAATCCGTGAAAGAAATTTTCAAACAAATTTAGAGCTATTTTTGAGAATTTTTAAAATTATTGTAATTAACTTTGAAACATGGGTAACTTCCTCTTTGCATGATTCGGGTCAGTAACGTTACCATATTGAATTATGCTATATGGGTTCTTATCTTGCTGTTTTAATTTATGATCGTAATTACTTCCGAATAAATAATTATTTAGTTTGAATTGGGCACCAAGAAATAATTACGTCAACTTTTATTGAGTATGCAAATTGATCTTCAACATAAGACAATGCCGCGCTCGCTCAGTCTATTGGGTTCTGATTCGTAATTGGTACCTAGTTAATCTGCAATCAATTACCCGTTCTTCCCTTCTTACGAAGTAGCGAGGAGTCTGCAAATCCCGTTTAAAATTCTGGATTGCACTTATTTAAAATGGTTCAGTTATTTTTCAAATAAACAAATTGGAGTTTATTATAATCATTTATACTTCTAAATGAATCTGAATGATTACAATTGTCACAATGCAAATTTAAAGCTTTGGAAACCTTTGGTCATGACCGGTCCTTTGATTGGAATGGCAGTTCAAAATTTTCTCTTATTCGATTTCTTCGCGCGCTCCCTTCCTCTCCAAATGAGTGGACTGGCGCCCACTGGCCGCCCTCTGCCGGCGCCGCAGACGTGTACTGGCCGAATACTAGCGAATGTGATATCGCCGACGCTTTAACCCTTTCACTGCTAAGCATTAGGCGTACTGGCCGCTCCGCAGTGCTGAATACTTTTCGTGCGGTCTTCTCTCGCGCGCGCTCTCACTTGTTGTTAGTTATTATATATTTACTAAGGTGCATATTTTCTTTCCGTCATTCTTTCAGATCCAGGCTTACTGGCACTGACGAAGTTGAAAGTATTCCATGCCTTCCACAACACCCGAAGAACCCGAACCCGAAAGAGCAGCGCGACGCACCGGTGCGTCGTTAGCAGTGGTGGCACGGCGAAGTCTGACGCACCGGTGCGTCGTTAGCAGTGAAAGTGTTAAACTACCTTCGTTTGTTTCGCATCTTTTCTTTTTTTCTTCTTCTTCGTCTTCTTTGTCTTCTTGTCTTCTTCTTCGTCTTTTTCTTCGTCTGCGTGTTCTTCATCTCTCTCTCTCTCTCTCTCTCTCTCTCTCTCTCCTCTCTCTCTCTCTCTTTCTCTTCGTCGGTTTTGGGACTGGAGTTTAATCAACGCCACCTACATCTAATTAGGTGGAGTTGGTGCAATTCCCGACACGCAAAGATCGCAGCGCCAAAACTCGAAAAAACACGTTTTCGGAAATGTCTTAGAATCTTATGGGCGAATCTGGAAATAAATCATCGGTCCCGTTCAGGAGACACTTCGTGACACAAGCCTCGTGCGTCGAATGACACCTCGTGTGTCTCGATTGGTGCTCGGGAAGGGGCCTAGCCGTGAGTGGCGCACGCGAGGAGATTCCTCGAATACTCTACAGCAGACCTGCGCAGCATTTTGCACTTTCACTGGCCTCAGGAGCTGCGTGCGGGCAACTCGGGTGCAAATGAGAAAATCGATGAAGGGTGGGGATGAGACACAATCTAGGAGTGGGGACCACCAATCAGAATGCGCAATTCGAAAGATAGCGCGTAAATTTAAAGAGCAATCGGCAAGAACATGACGGTCATATACAGTTCAAGTAATATAGTCTTTTGTATTATATTGCAAATGTTTGTTCTCGATATATGACGGCGAAATATGAAACTACAACGAATTATACACATTACATTTCGACACCAAGTATTATAATTGCTTGTAGGGCTCATAATGTAATTCGCTTTGCTACGATGTAATTACAAATTAGTGTTGTGCTAAACACAAAATTTGATACTGAATTGTTTTTGTTTGATGATGACAGCAATAAACTATTTTTTATTAACTATGTTTAATTGATAAGATGGTTATCTCAAAGCAAAAACGTATTGTTCTTAAAAAATCATGATTATTTTCTGTTCTAATTTCTGACAAGAGAGTAGAGTCGTTTACGAGATCGTATAAAAATATAAAGCCCTTTGCATTCTATTTAACCAATACCCATGATTATCTTATGATTGTCCGTAACATCGTAACAAAAGTTTGCTCGTTGATCTCTTGTATTAAGTTTCATAATGGGGAAAAATGGTCACGAATGTGCTATTAAACATTACCCTTCTTGGAATGGCCACGTATTCTATTTTATGTCAATCTTGATGTGAGAGATTGCTCTCATGATTTTGTTCATTTTTCTATGATTTGGAGATATAACATTCTGGTGAACAATCAATTAATTAAATTGCAATTTTGTGTTATATAGAATTAATAATATTTTTTCTATATATATAACCACATATTTTAAAGCTATTGCTTTAAAATATTGCTTACGAGTCACAATGAGCATGTTATTTTCTTTTAAAAAAATTAGAAAATGAAAATACATACAGTGGTGGATACAAAGGTGGATATACAGTAGTGCACAGAACGTAAACAGTGAATTATGACCCTGGTAACTTGAAATACTAGACCTAATCCATTTAAACAAATGGGCATTTAATTTTGAAGCATGGATCATTATTAGACGCCCAGGCATTGAATCTACGCGCCGCGTCGTGCTACGTCAGACTTCTCCCCTCCCCGCAAAGCTTCCTACTCCCACTACTTGCACTTTCGGCGCTGCCGCGGGCAGACGACCGGCTCGCAAGTGCAGAATGCCCGCAGGAGCAGGCGTTGTGCAGGTCTGCTCCACAGGGATGAGCGGCGCCAGTAGCGCTCGCGTGGCGGGGCGGAGAGGCGCTTCGCCCGCGCCGCGCGGCGTCCGGCGGCTGCGCCTGCCCCGCGCCCCACGGGGGCAGAGGGCAACGCCCCGCAGCGGCGGAAACGCAGCTCACCTTCTTCCGCCACATCCACACAGCGCAGCGCCCGCCCGTCGCAGCCTGCGGCAACGCCCCGCAGCGGCGCGCCGCCGCGGTGGCCGCCGCCCCTGCAAAACACTCGTCCCAACAACAAAAAATTGCTCCTGGGCGAGACAATGTGAAACATTCCACTGGTGGACCCTCAAAATGTTTTTCTTCCTCCGTTGCATATTAAGCTAAGTCATATGAACAACTTTCTTAAAG
The DNA here is from genome assembly GCA_031308135.1 of Acheta domesticus. Taxonomy (NCBI): domain Eukaryota; kingdom Metazoa; phylum Arthropoda; class Insecta; order Orthoptera; family Gryllidae; genus Acheta; species Acheta domesticus. Next base: position 233,425,901 of record JAHLJT010000631.1, read on the forward strand.
AAATGGACAAAAGTGGTGATGGCTTCAAGTATTTACATTCAGTGTTTTCAGAAATTAGTGATTGAAGGAAAGCATTTTCATAGGGCCACAGATCAGAAAGTTAATTAATGACAGAGATTGCCAAGCGAAGTTTCGTCTATTAGAACTTGCGGCTTGGCGTTCCTTCAAGGATGTTGTCCATGGTTTCCTTGGGAATACCAGAGCAGAGTACAGTGACGTATTGATAGGAAATCTTTTAGGGAACTACAAAAACATTGGATGTAGAATGTCCCCAGAAATGCACTTCCTCCACATCCATTTGCATTTTTCCCCTCCCAACATGGGGGCAATGAGTGATGAACTTGGAGAAAGGTTCCACCAGGACATATTGCGGATAGAAATTCGCTATAAACGCAGATGAAACCCCTTAATGTTATCAAAATCAATATGAGGTGTTGGCTCTCCATCGTAACTATTTATTCTAGCATAAAGCTTTTCGGCCGCATTGCGGCCATCTTCAGTGCCATTAGAGGCGGCTGTGGTCCTCAGTCCAGACAGACAGCCACAGGACTGAGGACCACATCCGCCTCTAATGGCACTGAAGATAGCCGCAATGCGGCCGAAAAGCTTATGCTGGAATAAATAGTTACGATGGGGAGCCAACACCTCATATTGATTTTGATGATAGAAGCATCGTAAACACCACACCATTTCTACCCATAATGTTAAGTGACTATTGTTGGTTTTTGAAGCGGGAAATCATGTGCATTCCACAAAAAGGACGTTTCATCAAAGAAGTCCAGACCTGTTCCATCAAGCACTTAATGAACTATTTTGCTTGATTGAATAAATGCAAAATGGAGGAACTGTGTAATCATACACTGTATATTAAACATAAAGTAGAAACATATATACACTTGTAAGTACTCTTTCAAATTCATCCTCAGTCATTATTTTCTATTTTTTCACATCATTCATTTTTTTAATAAAATTAATTCTTAATTGTTGTAACTCTCAATTGGAGGGTGATGGGGCATATATATTTGCATTTTCGGATTCTCCAGATTCGAAATAACGACGATCACCATGTTTTCTTTCTGTACCTGACAGAAAAGGTTTTTTTTTGTTGTCTAGTGTTATCAATATCTTTCTTCAATTTCAAAATTTTATCAAATTGCTTCAAATTCTTTCTTTAAATTGTTTGTTCAAGTAGAACAAAGTTAATAAAAGCGGCGAAATTCCGATTTAAATACATGAATATTCGGAATTTGCAAACTCTTATTTAAATCTCTCTTTAACCTTTATTATTGAAACAAATGTGTATTTAAAGCAACATGTGTATTTAAAGTAATTTGTTTTCAGTGTTATTTTCAATATTCTTAACATTTTTTATAAGAAGCCACTGAATAATTTTTAAATTTTCACAAAAACTTACAGTCCTGAACCCAAACACTTTTTTTTTAAAAAAAAGCCCAATAAAGGACTAAACGATAAATTAAATGAAATAAATATCTGGAAAATAATACTAATATGTGTTTTTAAGGTCAGAATCGTTTTAAATGTTAATGAGAGATGCCAGACGACAACATATTCCTTAAAATTTCTGCTGTTACCTTACTCTCCTGTCCGGTCAGCGTTGCGCATATCACTGAAATGCAGGCGGCTGCCAAACGCTGCTACCTAGCGCAGGAGACAGACTTCTACGGCGCAGCGACACAAGCCCACAGCACAGCAAAGGTCTCAATTTTGCTGGCGAATATCTGAAAGTTGATGTATGTGCTGTGTGTATATGCTTCAAGATTTTTGTAGAAAGTGGACTAGGCGGCTCAGAGCATCAATTGACGTTGCTGTAAAGCCTTTGACAGGGAGCACCTACGGCTCCAGGCTTCGACACCAATGCAGCCGCTATCTGGAGGAGAATTCTAGCAAGCGGCTGCTCTGACTGAGCAGTTTTATGTGGTTCTCCTATCAATACTAGGTGAATGCAGGAGAAGTACCTTAACAAATGGGCCACGGATCGCGCGCGATTTTTCCTTCCTCTTCCGTGAATTATTTTCTCTCCTTACTTACACACACTTTCACTTACATAGACTACACTAGCACTCTGTCGAGTAGAGCATCCAGTCGAGAGCTCAGAGATTGTCCCGGATGGAGCGGTGGACCGTTGGCGGGAGATACCTGGTAGCGGAAAACTCCGCAAGCCTACAGGGAGGTCAGCTTCCAGCGGGGGAATATCACCGCCACGTCCGGCGATAAACATGCACCTAACTTACGGGGATTAATGACATTAGCATTTGCACGCGCCCGAAATCACTAATCATTCAGTCATCAATTAATAAACATCGATGTCAACTTTAACCACCGATTGTAATAATGCATCGACCAAAAAACATCTTTGTTTTAAACATTGATATTTTGAAAAAAAAGGTTGAGTAACCTGTAACATTAATTCGGGCTCAACAAAATTTCATTTGACAATGGCCGCGATTACACTGCTCAACAAAAAAACAACTGTTTTTCACTTGCCCAGGATTTCGCAACGAATTTACAGTAAATCGGGTACGCTGAATCCAAATATGTCATTAATTTTGCTGAATTGGCTTTAGTTTTTGTGCTATGAACATTGTAACGAATGATTCTATCACAAAACTCACAGCATCTAATGCAAATATCTATCTTTATACAAACACTGTTATTTTTTATTTTAAACACTGAATATCGCATTATTTTCAGGATACTTTAATTGAGCTTCATTTTATTAATACATTTTCTTTTGTTACAAAACAATGAGTTCTTCAGGAAGACCTTGAACGACTTTGATGGATTTGACTACATTTGTGGGGAATTTACACCACAAAAACAGAAAATAAATGTTACAATCTTCGTAGAAAAATAGATGAAACATATCTTGGTATAAAACTGGGTGATCAAGATAAGTCACGGTCTCCTGATGTGGTATGCAAAATTTGTGTGGAGTGTCTCTGTCAGTGGAAAACTGAAGTTTAAAATTGGGTGTACTGATGGTATGGCGAGAGCCTTAAAATCATGATGATTGTTATTTTTGTTCTGTTAACGCCAAGGCCTACAATCGTTGCAAGAAAAAGAACAGCGAGTACCCTGATTTGGAATCAGCAAAGAGTCCTGAGCCACATGGACCTGATGTTCACCATACTCACTGGAAGTCCTGTGTCTGATAGTGAGGATATACAGATTCTGGGGTGCAAATTCAAGAGTTAGCAGTGACAGTGAATACGATGGAAGTGTTGTTACAAAAGAGCATTTCTCCCAAGATAAGCTCAGTGATTTAATACGTGATCTCAGTTTGCCAAACAAAGCAGCTGAACTTTTAGCATCGTGACTAAAAGAAAAGAAATGTCTGACCCTGGAAGCGAAAATAACACATTACTGGTTATTGGTACAGGCTTGGTACAGGCTTTGTCATAGTTATCAAGACTTTGTGGGTTATCATAAAGCAGAAAATTATCCGAAACTGGTGCCAGGCTTGCTTTTAAATTTTCAAAATTTGGGTGCAACTATCAGCATTGAGGTACACTACCTACATAATAATCTAAACAAATTTCCAGAAGTTCTTGGCAATATGTATGAAGAACAAAGGGAGCGCTTCCATCCAGAAATAACGGTAATGGAAGTTAGATATCAGGGCAGATTCGATAGACACAATGGCAGACTACTACTGGAGCCATCAACGTGATTGCCCTGATTTGCCGCATAAAATGATATACAATGTTTTGTGATTCTTTGCAGGCTGTAAATATAAATATATTGACTATATTAATATTAAATATTTCAATAGTTTAATTTTGTATCAATAGGCATATCTAGTTACATTTAGTTCACGTTTTATAAAATTTACGAATAGCCTGTACTCAGTAAATGAAAATCCCATCGAAAAATATTATTTATTTATCTCAAAACTAGAGCCAATCTACCAAAACCAATGCCATATTTTGAATCTGTGCGTTAAACATACCCTAAAATGGCTTTAAATTTTTGGGCAAGAAAATTAGTGTTGACCAGTGTTATTAACTTATTATAAAAGTTTAACTGAAAACGATGTTAACTAGTGGTCTGTCCGTTGTCTAAGAACAACACTAGCGCCTAACCATAAGTACGATTTCTTTTGAAGTATTCCCCGGTCGATCTACTTCCACTTGAGGCACCGCGATTTTGAAAAAAATTTCTTTGAAATGTGGGGGTACTTTACATGAAGCATCCCGGACATTTTCAACTTTTCTCAAAAATGGCTCCATATTTTTTCTTTAAATTTCTAGTACGAATAGAGTAAAATACACATATAAAGGTGACGTAGGTCCAATTTTCACAGGTAACTCTGAATTTTCGAAAATTGCAAAAGTTTGAAATATGCATTTATCTGAGTAAATACATAATCATAAACTGTTTGCACGTAGTGTGATATAATGTGTAATTCCACTCGTGAAATTAAAATTAATAGTGTTTAACTATAGAAAGTGCCTCAATCAGGGCAGTTTATCCCAAAACGTTTATTCCTTTTTTATTGGATTTTTCTTACCGCTTCTCCCAACTGACCAATCATAAATGGTGACTCATTTATCTTTGCAGACGGTACCTATATATCGATCGTTTTGTCGGCGTCCAATAAACCGCATTTATCCTATTTCATAACATCTTGGATTTTAACGTAGCTTTCAGTTATTTTCAATATTTGGCCATTTTGGAACTCTATTGGACATAATTTCATTCGTGGAATACCACTTGAGTTTTGGAAATTCTGGGATAAATCCCCTCTTCGCTTCGCGAGTCGGGGATTTATCGACAATTTCCAAAGCACTCGTGGTATTACCTATGATAATGTAATGGTAATGGTGTTACCTAATACTACTCAATCAGCGTGTCAACTGTTGTAAGGCTTTACTGATGGTTGGGCAACGCGCTGCTTCAAACGAGTGTTTCAGAAGCGCGCCTGGAAAGTCGCAAGGTCGCCGCTAGATAGCGTGGCAGCGCGGCGCGGCGCGGCACTGCGCGGCACGTGGCGAGTAGAGGGTGGGGAGGGGGGCGTCCCCACGCGGGAGGGCGGGCTCGCCAGCTGGGCGCGCGCCCAACAATGCCGCCACGCGGCAGTTGGTGCTCCGGCCGCCGCAGCACGCGCACGAGGAGGCATCGCCCGCTCGCCCGCCCGCCGCCCCGCGCCGACAACGCGCCGCCATGAAGGACGCGGCCTACCAGGAAGTCGCCCGGGAGGTCAGTCCAACGCTCTCTTGCGTATCGCCCGCGCGGCTATCGCGCCGCGCACGATTACTAAGCACAGGTGCAGCTGGCATTCACACACCGTCCCCATTGCGTTTCCCAAGCAATTCACTACATCAGATTTATCCATTTTAATGATTGTTTGGTAAGTGCTGAGAAACGTTTTGTAATAAGACATTGTTCGCAACTAGACGAGCTGGCACGTATTCGTGCGTCCGAGCATGCAATATGTTTCCGTGAGCAGCTTTTACTTAGTGCAATAGCCTGTATGTTTGCGTGCGTACATCACTTTCACATGTAAAGAATATTAAAAATTTTCATTTATTTCGAAAATGTTTTATTTCTACTTATGAACAGTCTAATTCTCAACCAACATAGAGAATAATTTGTGAGAATGCTACTTTCAATTTGCTCTTCTAGCGTGTCTGATGTTTTGGACATATCGTTTTTGAAAACATTCATTTCAAGATTCCCATTCAGTATAAAATCACGCTATTTAAAAGTAAAAGTGAAACAATCGCGGTGAAGAAAAGACAAAACAAACCAATTTTGTATTTGTTTACGACATGATGTTTTGGACATATCGTTTTTGAAAACATTCATTTCAAGATTCCCATTCAGTATAAAAGCACGCTATTTAAAAGTAAAAGTGAAACAATCGCGGTGAAGAAAAGACAAAACAAACCAATTTTGTATTTGTTTACGACATCGTATTCTTTTTACTTTTGTACACTTTGACCCAATATGGCAAAGTACTGACGACAATAGTATACCGTGAGAAGAAGATAGTGAAGAGCAACACTTCAAAACGCATTAACTGCATAATCATTTCAAGTAAGTATGCAGTAAATTCTTAATTGCCGTTTCTTAACTCTCTGAAAGTAGACCACAGATCTGGGAAATCAAAGATCATTAAACTCGCTTGCCTTTTAGAGAAAGTGAAATAATCACATCAGCAAATGCTAAAAACCTGGAACGTGGCTTCTTTTATGTTGAGGTTAATGAGTTTCGGTGCTGCACAGGTTCGAATATTAAATGAAGTATTCAGAATATTTGACTGACATGGTTCTTCGTCCAGCAAATCTAACAGAATGGGAATTACTCTTAGGAATGGAAGTCGTGCCCCGAAACATTACGGAATTAGAAAATATTAGCGTTCATTTTAAAGGAAACTTTGTACTTTGCACACGTATGTTGTCAGTACTCATCATATTTAGTAGTATTCGCAATTCAACTCAGAATCACGTACCATCCAAACCCCTTAGTGCTGGTTTCTTGAATTGTGAGTTTGCATGAAAGAAATAAGTTGTTCGTGAAGTATGCATGAAGTAATGTCTTAATAACCAAAACTTAAAATTGTGCCCGCGAGGGAATTTTCGCTTTGTGCTTGCGAAGCGCTGGAGGCGGCCAGGCCCGCGGAGGGCGCTCTGAAGTGCGCGCGGAAAGGATCGCGGCGCGAGTGGGAGGGGGAAGATGGAGGGGGGAGGGGAGGGGAAATGCAGACGACGGCGCGTAGATTGAATACCCGCGCGTCTGGTACATCGATACCTCCTAAGAAAGCAAGTGTTAATTATAACTCGACCAAGCGAAGAATGAAGGCTGCGATTGCGGCGCGTCGTGGAACTAACAGTGAAAACACGGATCTGTACAGTCAGTTTCGCTAAAAAAAAATGTCGCCAGGAGCGGGAAGCAAGTTCAGAGACTGCTTCTACGGAATCACCATGGCCCCCTTCATAGAGGTTGTGAATCAGCTGATGAAATATAACTTCAGAGACACATCATGCAAGATTTGCACCGACTGTTTTATTTTTGTCCTTTTAAGTTACTGATTTTACTTTTCACCGTTCTAGTACAAGACTATAATAAAAAGTTTTGTTTATATTGAATTTTTAATACTTATTCATTGGATTTAAACATTTTGTATTCTCCTTCATTCACCTTTCTTCCATAGGCTTTAGACGGTTTATTAGATATGCAATAAAGTACCAAAACATTAACTTTACTGTCATAAGTATCTACAATATTCTTCTTACATAAAAAATAATTTTATTTGGTATATATTGGTAAAGAATTAGTTTCGATGTTACTGCTCATCGAAAGAATTAGTTTCAAAATTTGAATCGTTTTGCAGAGAAAAGTATACTTTTATTTCTTCCAATATGAGGTGCAGACATGTCCAAATATAGTTAAAATATTAATTGGGAATATACTAGATTTGCAACGAAATAAATCTCGCTTCTTTCATAATAGTTTGGCATGGTACCATTTCATTTTGAATTTAGTATCCTTTTATCTCCGTCTCTGTCGTTTCGGTTGTAAACACTGACAGTGGCGCGCTCCTGTAAACATCATTCTCAAGTTGGTCGAGCTATACGAATATCCAGGCTCTCAAGCTCATTATTCATTGTTTATTTTCTGCATTGTCTGCATTGCTATCAACATACATACTATTTTTTTATTTACGCACATTGCCCGTATTTCTTCACACGTTTGAAATTTTCTTGAGACCAAGAACATAATTTGACTTTACATCAGGAATGATAACAAATCAATCACCGAACGATAACGAATGAAATGATTTACATATCATATTTCACTTATTTTATATTATCTAGTATGTTTATTAAATATAACAAATAAATCATATGTTTTTTAGTTCAATGAATTATTGACATTCCCGATAATTGACTGTTTGAATTCCTCTTAAACCTGTTTTAAGACAAAATAAATTTTCTACCAAAACAATAATTAGAGCTATATCCTGTATCAAGATTAAAATAACTAGACGTGCTCAAGAGCACTCACTTTCCTCGCATAATTGGGAACGATTACTTAACATTATAATATTTTATTTCTGCTCTCACTTCCGCCGTCTAGAAGTCCAAAACAAATTCAAACGAAGTGACTATGGTGCATATCTGCAATTATTTCGGTAGTTAGGAACAGTAGCCCTTTCTTCATGTTATAAAAATAAGCAAACATGAATCAATCCACTTGTTACAATACTTGCAACACATTATACAAACATGCAAGGATAATTTCACAAACAAATTTAACATCTAGAACTGAAGGCCTAGCAATATATCGCCTTATGAATGCAAATGTGGTACCGTACGTAACTATGGTATCGTTACGTAATACCAACATGAATATACAGTTGAATATCCCATTTTCTTGAACGTGGACAAATTGTGCATTGACGTTAAGTAAATAAAGCCTCCTTATTCTATTCCACCAACAATAAGAAGTTATTCCGAGAGTTTCAAACTACCAGGTCGCGTCGATCGCATTGTTTGGCTGCGCCCCTTGGAAGAAATCGCCTGATAAATAAGTTACTGCCACTAATTAACTAATTAAATTACTAATTAACTAATAAAGAACTCTTCCTAAATAACTCTACATGAGTAAATGTCTCCTCAAAGTTTCTAGCAATAAAGTGCGGGAACTTAAAGTATAACTAGTGGTGCCACCGAATGGCACAGACTTTCGCGTATTAGTTTTCAATTTCCTTTGGCCTCGGCTACTTATTCGGATTTGCCACATACTCTTGCTAGCTGCCATTTATCGTCTTCCAAAGTACATTTTTTTAAAAAATTCTCTTAATTTTTCAGTTTCCTAATGGAATGGAAGTACTATTTTAAGAATATTAAAGAACAAAAACCTCGTGCTAAATGGCAATTTTCTTTGAAAAAATTGGGGCCATTTTTAAGAATTGACGCTTTCGTTTTTACAGAATATTTTTGAGTTTTCAAAAAACGTCATTTGAGGCACATTAACTCACAAATACAATTGTGTGTACAAATTTCTGGAAATGTGCATATTAACGGTGTGAGAGGTCTTTCAAAAAAATTACATTTGTGAGATTTTTGAAAACAAACAAATTAACTACGTCAAATTATAGAGTGCAAATAGCACTATCCATTCGAAAACTTTGAAGAAAAAATTGAAAGCTATTTATCAAAAAATGGCGTTTGAGCGTTTCTGAAAATGCAGAATTTTGGGCTCGTTGTAATAGAAAACAGTTGTTTTCCTGAAACTTAATCTGACATTTTTTAAACACATGTACTTACAATATAATAGGGTGAACAAATTGCCGATAGTGTAAATATTAACGACGTGAGAAACAAGTCAAAAAAATTAATTTTTTTGTAATTTTTGTAATTTTTGAAAAAACAAAGAATGGAGCAAACTGATATTTACGTCATCTCGAGTACAGTTAACATTATACCTACCAAAAGTTTAAAGAAAAATTTGGAGCCAATTTTGAGAAAATCTTGTTATTGTAATTTTTTTAAATTGCATATTTTTCACGCAATATTGCGCGAAAAGTACTAAATTTTTAAAGAAAATGTACATAACCTTAATTAAAGAACTCACTGCGGAGAACAAAGATTATCTGAAGGAAAAATCTCTATCTTCAATTTTTGTAGTAGTAGGAAGAGACCGAAAAAAAAACAAAATTTGTCAATTCATAGATAACGGTGAAAATAGGACCATGCCACTTTTATAATTGTATTTTACTCTATTTTTACAAGAATTTAAAGAAAAAAATTGGGAGTGGTTTTTGAGAAAATTTGAAAACGTACGGGTGCTTTATGTAAAGTATCCCCAAACTTTGAAGAAAGTTTTTCAAAATCGCAGCACCCTCGAGCCAGATCGCCTGGGGAGTATCAATTTTGAAAAAAATGCTACGTATGGTTTGGATCGGTAGTCGTGTTCACAGACGCAACGGACAGACGGACGGACGTTTGGGGGAAAAAAAAAAAAATCGCTTCCAGGGGACCTCAAAAAGTGCATTTCCGTTGAAATCTCAAATCGATTTTCTGCTGCATTACGTAACTTTCCCTATACTTCGTATATACGTACTTATTCGGGAAAGTAAACAGATTCATCAATTTTTCTTCACCAGGGCTTTTATAAGATTACTGCTACCTCCCGCGATGAAATCCTGTACTACACGTACGGGACTATTGATCTTAGCAGTTGAAGCGTCCGAAATCACTAATCAATCAATCAAATTTTTTTCTGTCGAAAAATAGCTATTTTGCCCCGCAGCATTATAATATCTCTTCTATTCTGCGAAAGCAGTAGGCGAGAAAGTAAAAAATGAATACAGTATTCTAATACCTGATACGTGTTCAAATTAAGATACGAATTCATAATTATTTTGTGGGAAATACGTAGTGCTCTCCCCTTATATATTTTTTTAAGTAAAACGGTTTTGCTTTTGGCAGAATCGTACAATATATCACTGTAATTGTCGCTGAGAACATTTTGTTCCCACCACGTGCTCCTGTGCGTGTGCGCTGGATTCGCGCTGGAGTCGTAGAAGGCGGTGGCGCCTAGAGGAGGTTATTAGATCGTGTCCATCTAGCTTCTACGCGAAATTGTGGATTTTGAATCTAATGCATTCAGATTTTCTATCACCTATTTCGTATTCGTGAACTGTTTAAAGATATTTCTTCTCTCAAACGACTTAATGATTTTATTGTTCTCCCATCTTTCAGTGATCCTTAAACGATGGATTTTAAATATCTGACTAAATTTCAAAGGCATTTTTAATTAAAAAATAGGCATTTTTAATTACATAAATTACAATACCTGGAATAAATCGTTGTATGCTCATCATAACTTAAACAAACCTGTATTATAACCCCATCAGCCGAGTCAGGAGACCCAGATATTCGTTGATAAGCATGTTTTTACTTTGCCCTGTAGACTGTGAATGGGACTTTTAGAGCTCTCTGATTGGTCAGTGTCGCGGCGCGCCAAACGTGTCAGCTGCGACTCGCTCCCGAAAAGATAAGCGGTGCTTGTGCCGCTTGTGAGAACACGCGTATTTGAGATGTTTATCGAGGTCTGTTGATGTACAGATGAGCCTGGAACTGAATTTTTAACTACGAGGCGTGAAATAAATGAGAGATGAATTGCAACTCGTTTTGTAAACATGAAACTCAAAACGTGTAATGTAACGTGTGGTTAGGAGATCCATTTTTTGATTTAACAAGATAATTCAATGATCAAACTTCGACAGACCTTTTTCTCAAAATTAATGTTGAATGAATCATTGTTAAGAAACAACACAACTTGGAGAACACATCATTAATGTTCACTTTCACCACTTAAAATAGTACTTCCTATCTTTAAAATGAAGAGCCCAAAGAGTCGTTCTCGTTTGCGTGCCATGTGCCACGAAGGCCCGCTGGCCAGCTGCACTCCCCCACCCCCAGACTCGCCTCCGCGCCCGCGCACCTGCCCCGCCCCCGGACTGCCCGTCTTTTGTCCAGGGGCTTCCCTCGGCCGCCGCCACTGGCGCCAGCGGGACGGGCCCTTGCCCCCGCCCCTGCGAGCCCAATTCTGTGACGTCACGAGAGCACGCTTTAACATGGCATAGGTCTCATTTTCGTCGAACAAGAAAAGTTACAAATAACGCGAGAAAGTATGTACTGATGTAGCTCTTGGCTTCGATGCAGGCAGAAGAGTTTCATTCAACGATCGGAGCAGTGGCGGAAGACACTTTTCTGACCTTATTTCTCAATTCCCTTTGTTCTTCAATTTGCCTGCAGTATATTGACGTTTTAAAATTTAATCACGTTTCCCTGTAACTGCCTCCCCCTCCCGCCGGCGCACGTGCGTGTCTAGCTACGCGTGCACCGGCTCGGTACGGTACGGTACGGCACGGCACGGACGGACGGTTCTGTGTGGGGTCGCAGCACTAGCCCGGGATGGCACGGCACGGCACGGCACGGCACGGGACATGCCGGGTCCTTCGGACAGTTTGAGTCAGTTTGGCGCCCCACTCCGTCCCTTGTGCTCGTATTGTGCGCGACGACTTCATAATGTTAAGTAAAGAAGCAATCGTGTTCATTTTTAATAGCGGATGAAGAAAATGAGATAAGGAGTGAAAGAAACGCCGGATTATCTTCTAAACAGAACGTGATTGACAAAAGGGAAATTTCACATATTATTTCCCGACCTGGTGTAAGATGAAATAATTTTAAAACTTTAGCATATCTCACGATAAATTTGAACCTAAATTGGATATTTTGAAAAATAGATACGTTGATAAATTTGTAGTTGTATACAATGAAATTGAACTAAGGGACAGTATCATAAATGCATTACCATATTTAGAAACTGAAGAAAACAATCCGCACAGATAAGACACAATAATTTAGGAAAAATAGACACATATAATTTACATTGATTAATGAATTAATGTATCATTCCAAAATATGGTATAACGTATTCACTGTGCACAAAATGTACAAGGTTCATATTAATACTGCACAGCTTCGTAGAAGTATCTACAATATTTAAAATTTGCCAAAGGTTACTCTTTAATTCAGATAATTTGACTAACCAACTAAATTACATTTTCTAATAAGATAATAATTAAATAACACAATATCACGTTGAACAACTCGGGACAATTCTGGTTCAACATAATTAAATTGGACGCATTCGTGTTTGCTTCACATACCCTCACAACTGAAACGGAAAGACGCCGATGATGTCATGCGGTCGTGGGAATGTCCAGAAGAACTTTCCGTCGGACATTTTGCAAAGCTGCGATCGCCCCGTTGCGACCTGACGGCCTTCTGCGAGCGCCCTTACGGGAAACTGAACTTTTAAAAAATTCTTCCACCCCGTCAATCGATGTGGTAGTGATGCGACACCGACAACAAAACATCGATGTTGCCAAACATCGATATTCTGTCGATAAATTCTCGTACAATCAGTCGATGTTAATAATACATCGACCAAAATCCATCGATGATTTTAAACATCGTTATTTTATAGCCCGCAACATGAAATTTTTAGTACCCCGTAACATGAAATTAGTGCGCAACAAGAAATAATTTGTTAGTGGCCGTTTGTATTAATTTATAATTAAAATTTAACCGAAAACAATGTTAAAAGCGCATCTCCGAGTGCGAAATTCGAGGAAAGACGAAAAACCACAAGGGCAGCAGGGACCATGTCGGGCGAGGGAGGCCAGCTCGAAGGTGCTCTGAAGGTGGTTCAGACCGCGTTCGTCTAGTTCGATCACAACGGTGATATTATTTCATATTTTAACCCTTACAAAATGGTGATTACGGGAATTATTCATCCACGAACGAAACCTCGAAAACCTAAAAACATCCAACACAAAACATGAACGTTCAAAAACCATAGACTTCAATGCATCTGTGTTTAACAACGCCGACGTTTCATAGGAACATGGATGTTTTGCCAACATGGCATCGACGTCGGATCCGATCGCCCCAAGTGGCGGAGCGACAAGGGCTCAAGTGCTGTAGATGGGCGTGCCTGCGAATTCGATCCACCTCAAACACCAATCTGGAAACCAACTACTCGACTGTATTTGTTTATCTCTTCCTCAGTATCAGTGTATATCAGAAATATCTAGATTGATCACGGCTCCATTTTAGAGTACTATTACAAAACACCGATAAGCGATATACGTAATGATTTCAGACGAATGAGTGTTCGCAACCGGGGATAACTGTGATTTAGACCGTGATTTCTTTTTATTAAAAAGAAACGTTATTGATCTTGAGAACCAGCGAGAGAAACACACTGCAAAAAAATGAAATGGGGAGAAATGACCTGTTGCAGGCGTAAGCTCATAAATTCTTGTGACACTATTTTACTTCATGTTTAACATGATACTTTCATCTCGAAATTCGAAATTTCATCTACTTCCCCCTTCTCCGTAATTTAAAACAGAATTTAATCGCACATCCTTTCAGTTCTTCGCGAATACTTCAAAAACGTGAAGGAAATTGGCTTCGAATGTGTCCGCATTGTTTGCAAGCCCATAAAATTTCCAACAAAATGCCCTTTGATTCATTCCAATAGAGCAATTAAGCTTTGAGCACGTAAGCGGAGATCCGACGGGAAATGCTGAGGGGTGGGAGGAGGCAGGACTGGCAGAGATGGTGGCTTGCAAATAAAACTGCTCTCATTAATATTAATATGTTTATCCGTATTTTACTGTCCATCTCCTTTTTAAGACAATTAAAATGGGGCCCAAAGACTATTAAACGTCCAAATAAAATTCAGTTTTTTTCACGGTGTTTTGGATGTTATCAATTTTTTTCTCCAATCTTGAGTTTTCTTCAGAAGCACTTTTGCTCACCAATGCTACAATGTACACAAATTGCTGGTAATATAAATATTAACGGCGGGAGAGATATTTCAAAAAAATATATTTGGAGTGACGGAGTGACGGATGAATGTTTTGAAAACAACCCTTTTTCGGTATCAGGGGACCCCAAAAGGTGTCCTACCATCTAAATCTCGAGGTCGATTTTCCGAAACATTACATAACGTTCTCTGTGCTATGTATATTACTCCTTATATGTGCGTATAAGAGAAATTAAAAAACCTATCTTCAATATTTCAGTTGTAGGAAGACGCAGACAAAAATTGAACTTTTGCAATTTTCGAAAAATTAAGGATTTTAACGAAAATGTGACCTATACCATTCTCTTGAGCTTCCTTTATGCTATCTGGGGACAAAGTGTAATAAAAAAGTTGGAGCCACTTTTGAGAAAATTTTGGAAATGTTCAGATTTCATATAAAGTACCCCCCAAAATAAAAATATCCGTTTCAAACTCAGAGCACTTAGGCAGACAGAGGTTTTGCCACCAATCGATTTTTCGGTATCGAGGACTCACAAAACACGATTTTGGACTACACAACGTGTTAGAAAAAGTAATTTATTATAATGAGGAGATAAATCCAATTTTTCGATACTAGGGCCAGGCAATAAGAGTTTATCTGTCGAAAATTCCCATTATTACGGTGCACGATTACAATACTCTCTCGTCTTGCGAAGAAAGGCCGAGAAAACGAAAGGGGATGTGAAATCACCAGCCGCCGCGCGGAGAACGTGCTCTGTTGTGCTGCGACTCGTGTGTCCGATCGAGCGCTGCTTTTCTTTCATTCTTCCGACAAAACGTGAATGCGATTCGTAGTCGATGCGATTCAAGTCTCATTGAATTTCGGCGTGAGTCATTGTGCTCATGAGCCGGAGGAAGATGGCCGAAACGTCAACACCATCGACTGAGACGCGGTTCATCCCAGACAGCCGAGAATACAAAACTTAAATGCTCTGTTTAAGGGTGTGTGTGATAAATCCAAAAAGGCGCTTAAAATGTGGTAGGAAACTACTCGTTTGTTAATTACTTTCCTGTAATATTTGTTGCGTGGACACAATTTTGCTTTCCACGATTTTTAAGAGAGATGAATCTATCACACATCCAAAGAACCAAATTAATTGTACAGAGCTGGAAGATATGATGGAGGTTGAAATGTTCAGAACGTGTTTTGCACTTTCATTTCTGAGAGGGGGAAATCGATCTGAGGAATACAATTATGATCAGAGTTCCGCTTCGTGCAGCAATAGTGATGACGAGTATGAAATCGAAAATTTGAAACATTGTGAAGTTGGGTGTCTTGTTGTCATTTTTGTCACTTCCTTAGTTAAAGAACTTCAAATTAGCAAGCTATGTTCTCTCTAGTAAATAATAATAATAATAATAATAATAATAATAATAATAATAATAATAATAATAATAATAATAATAATAATATGAAAACGTACACAAAAGGACTGATTTGGGGAAACATAATATCTAAGAAAGATTATCAACTGTTATGTAGTTCTCGAAATTGCATGGAAGACTACCATTATCTAATGTATTTATTCCTGCCTCTCTAATGTTTGAAAATTAATTTAGTGTTTATGATTTTTGTAGAGCATGTTAAGCATGTTTTCTAGAATTACATTTCAAGGAAACCTGTTTCAATTCTTCAGAACAGTCGTTAAAAATGTGTGGAGGTGACTTGGAGAAAAAAAATACCAGTAATCGTCGCTCGCAGAATCTCTTCTGGTTGAGGAGATGGGAATGATGATAACCTGAATTCTGTGTCATTTTGTTACGCACTTCTATGTACGTAAGCTATTTTGTTAATCAATGGTACCATTTAGTTGATAACCCACATAAATCTCATCGATTTTAAGAAAAGTTCTGCGAATCTTATTGTCAACGAATGCAAGAATTACAGATCGATTTGCTCTTCCATGCAAAGTACGTTTCTTACTTCACTTTTATTTTTAAATTTAGTTGATGTCACAATCCTTGTGAAAGAGGAAAAATATCAATTTTAAATAAACAACGGCCTGTAAGATTATTTTTAATGTAATTGGTTCAAATTTTAATAAAGTACTATAATTTTCTTTCATCTTATTTTCCAGTACATTGCTATTAGGTTTGAAAAATGTATATAACGCACTTCCACTTCTACTGCCCTCTAGCGAAAATACTAGTTACCAGTTCTGCTGCACCGCTACGGGCTTTCGGGGAAATATATTAGGAACCAATCTGTTCTTAGCGACAGACGAATGATCGTTGTGCATCTGCCAACATATTATTTTAATTATTTATTTTCCGCATGTGTATTGTATTAATCTTTAACAAACTTAGTAAGGATACTGTGACAATCCTGAAGAAGAACATGTTAAATGTTCGTATCTATTCATACTATACTGTTTGTGGTACCGATTTCATTTACATGTCGTTGAATTCACTCTAGATGCATTTTCAATTTTTTAGAGAAGAATTCAATATTAAGGGAAAACATTTCAGATATTTTATATGTCTTAGTATAAAAAGCAGCTGAGAAAGCGACTTGAGCCAAGGAGAAGCGTTAGAGAAGAATTCAATATTAAGGGAAAACATTTCAGATATTTTTTATGTCTTAGTATAAAAATCAGCTGAGAAAGAGCCAAGGAGAAGCGAGCGAGGGCTTCGCCGCCGCCCGCGCCGTGTTCCTTGGCGAGGAGATAAGCGCCCCAGTCACAGCTGTTTTCGTAGAATCGTGGGCTGCTCCCGGCCGTGCTTGCGGAAACGCGCCATTACGACGTAGTGTGAACTCGCGTGCGTCCTGATCGAGTGCTTTTGCTCGGTTTGTGGGGGTTGCTAGATTGTTTGGTTGGTTTGCGCTGTGAAGGCGTATCTACGGTATGGCAGACATGGCACGTGCCATGGGCGCCACGCACAAGGGGCGCTAATTAGAGAATACCCGCCATAACAAATAACACTAAACCTAATTTGAAGTATCCTCACAGGGGCGCAAATTTGATGCTTGCCATGGGCGCCTGAATACCTAGATACGCCTCTGTTGCGCTGTGAAGGAAAATGAAGATGCCAAAGTTTTGCCGAAATAAAACTATTTGATTCACTTACATTTGAAGAGAAGATTTTGACTGATTGAACATTTTTGCATTTGATCGTGAAACGAAGAATTGTTGTGAGAATGTATTTGTCAACTTGGATAAAAAACTTTGCCTTTTGGATAAAGTGTTACTCTTCTATAATATTCGTAAAAATGCATTTAAAGTCTACTATTAAAAAATTAGAAAATGTGAAAAAACGTCATTTAAGTGCTAATAGATTGCAACTGGAAAGAAGATGAGATAAAACTGAAAAGGTAGCTCAGACGCAAGAGAATGGGAAAGTAGCCAATAAAGTCTTAGCTATTTTTAAGTGATGATGCTTTCATATCGATCCAAAAACTTACGGTGCATTACGCTAGATGACGTTCAGAAGCGAATACCAGCTGTCAAAATTCATTCATGCTCCAGAAGCAAGAGTTCAAAATATTGTTTGTCAAGATCTATTGAATTACTGTAAATGAAATATTTAATTCTTCATGGCTCATCGAAGTTTTTATAACTGAAAACCACAAATTTCAATAAAATGTTAAGCAGTTTTCGTAAAACATTGTTAATTTATTTATTAATTTTGAAATAAAAATAAAATAATTAAATTCAAACTTATTGTTCTTGGAGGAGTAGCAAAGAATTCAAGGGAATTCACTATTACACAAAAAAGCATATAAAAGCGAACCAGCTTCTGTGAGCAATGCATACACAAGCTCCAGAGCAATTCTTCTGCGTTCGCTGATGAGTCGCCTCGTGCGAGGAGCGCTTCTTACAACCAGTTTCGTCTCGCGCCAGCCACTCGAGCCACATTTTCTGCGACGCAGAAGTTACGTCGCTGCATTGGTTTTCTTCACAAGTTCTGCTTGTCTCCGTCTCAGATGTTCACTTTTATGAAATGTTCACTTTTCGTGAAATCAACCCAGCAATGTCTAGAGTTTTATACGAACAATATTTTGACTCGATATAAGCATCATATTCCCGTGACAGAATATCGCAAGTTTTGGTAGTATCGTCTCGTATATTATGTCAGTAGTATGCGGCCCTTTGCGGCTCTCACACGCAACCAGTCTTTATAAATGAGGTCTCTAAACAAAGAGACATAGTACGGAGACCTGAAGAATTGCACTTCGACTTTAAAAATATGAAGGATTTGTTTAAATAGCGCATCTAAATATTCCGGTAAAATGCAATCCGTAAAGCACGTCAGCATTTTTTAATCTATATCGTTAAATAACTCCTAAACGAAGCGTTGAAGAGTATTAAAAACTAAAATTTTGAGATGAAAGGCCTCAAAGACACGTTCCCCATACCGTAATTTACAGGATGAGATCTTCTTGACCATTCTATTATATTTTTGCTGGTTCGACGCTTCTCGATTCTTCCCTTCCTGTTCAGAGTCTGTAGAATCTACAACTGTATATGAAGTTGTAATTACTTCATATTCTATGCTGTTGAATTACATGGGTGCACCTCTGCTTGATAATGCAGTTCAATAAGAATACTTCGTATTGACAAGGGTGAATTATACTGTTATCAATTACATGATGACGTATAGAAAAAGTTAGGGAGGATTAGAGGGTCTTGAAAAATATATATTACAGACTTGATATAAAAATAAAAAAATAAGGAAGAGGTTGGGGTATAGCATGCGAGAGTTCTCGCACGGGTACGCTAGTAGTAATTTTCACCGATAAAGATATCTAAAAGGACAATGTGTTATATACCATTACAGGAAGTCTAATACCGATGTTTTCTTAAGTATTTTTCCTCTTTCGGACGGCAATATCGGTAAAATACCTATTAGTATTTTTATTGGTATGATTGTGGTATTGTATTGGATTAACTAGTGTTTTCTGATAGTTGTCGTATACATATTATACGATTTCCTCTTTGTCTTATATTTCGTCATCCACCAGCTCCTTCACCTTTTCTCTTTGTTGTTTTCACATTTCATATTTGTTTCATTTATTGATGCTTCTCTTTCCCTTCTATTAAATCTTCCTCTTTTCTTTTCATCTCCTTTCTCTCTTTTTCCTTTCTGACTTCAACTTTTCGTCTTTTATTTTTTCTATTTTCCTCCTTTTTCCATAAATTTCCTGGTGTAAAGTAGTGGCGCTACATCACATAATTTCTCGCATTATTTAACTGCTCCGTTATAATACACTATTACATAAACATACAATTTTTTTTCAACTAATAAAAATTATTTTCGCACCGAGACTCGAACCCAGGTAGTCAGAGTTAAAGCGCTGTCAGCTATACCATTACGCTGTAGAAACGCCGTGAGGCTCGAACTCGGGAAGACGCTTAAAATCTAATTGTCTCAACCCAATATTTCCAACACGCAATTTTTGCAATTTCGAAAAATAGGGAGAGTTCGCCGAAAATGGAAATAGCACCATATTTTGGCCGACCCTTGATACATATGAGGACAAAATGTAAAGAAAAAATTTGGAGTGGCTTTTGAGAAAAAAATGTTATAAATAATTGAAACCTGTCTGTTTCGCGAAAATTGCACGAGAACTACTCATCACATTTTGGAAAAATTAAGGACGTACAAAACAGGGATTCTGGCTACTCCACGTATTAGAGGATTTTTTTCTTAATTTAGTAACTGGATTTATCCACTTTTTTCGTTATCACGGCCCGGCAATGATTTTTTTGTGCCGAAAATCTGTAGTTTTTCCGCGCAGCATTACATAACATTCCCTATTCTACTTATAATACTCCGTACGTTTCCCGTACGTATACGGGAAATTAAAAATTGTACAAATTTATTACTAGATACATTTCTAGATTTGTTTTTGAGAAACTGGTTCGTCAATCAGTTGAGGTAATTTTGTGTAAATAATGTAAAATATATATTGAGCACAGAACATTACTGGTAGGTTCTAAATTTGTTTCTGAAAATGCTGGTTTGTCATTCTGTTAAGATATTTTTAAACATTGGGCATGTCCCTGAGCATGCGGTGTTGCTACCTGAGTCATACGTACCGATTTCAAGAAGTTTGAGTTTAATAAATTATTACTATTTTCCTTATTTTTCCAAAAAATACGCTGAATATGCAGAAATGTATAGTAACAGTAAAGTATGCCACAATATGCAAAATGAGGAAAATAAATACGCCAGGAATATCTAATTGGGCAGATTCGTAAAGATATGAGATGATTTTACAAGTAACCATTAGCAAAAATAAATAAATTCTTTTGCATAGAAACCAGGGCTCTAGTTATTACCCTTTCTTCCGGGGTCCGTTTGGAGCTGTCTTCCCTTTCCCTTTTATCTTGAAGATAAGGTCAATGCTACCGATATCTCTGGTTCCCCTTCCTTGACGATAAGCCTCTGTCCGTACCTGCGTTTCAAGGGCCCTGCCCGGCGCACCTCCTCCACAACGGGCAGTACCCCCCTCAGCCCCCCTTCCAAGCTATTCCACTTTCACTTTGCGTTACCTGAGAAGGCATAGCCCCCTGCATACCGTTTCTTTCATCAGGTGTTTCGGAAAACATTTTCGTTATATTTGCATTCTTAGGTAGCGCAAATAGATGTCTTTGCCATGCAGAGAAATCTCTTTCCACCATATTCCGTTTGAGTTTGGTGCATGTCGATGTGACATCTTTACGATTTGGAGTTCATATGTCTTGATTGAATGTGCGGTATTGGTATTCTATTGGTAAAAAAACTTTTTAATCACATTTTGTCGCAAATATCAAATTTTTAAATTGATAAAATCTGTTTTAATTATTTTTCAGTATCGTCCACATTGTTTAAAAATCTGAAGAAAAAATATGTTTTAGAATGTTATGAGACGCATTCTAGGGGGGAAATGAGACAGTACTCCTACGTTATCAATTACGTCGAAACGTCGTTACGTCGAAAATCAATTTCAAAAATATATTGAAATATACCTTTATCATCGTCTCATCAAGAGTGTGGTTGTAATTATGGCCTGTTCCAAATTTATATTAAGATTTGGGCGCCAGAAACAGGTTACATTAATTACTACCAAAGTTTTCCCATCTAATTTAAACAAATTGTATAAACATCCAGCTAGCTTGGGTCGATGGGTCCGGATACAAATACTCGCTATCGCCTCGATAGCCGATTACCTGATCTGCCAACTATACAGTATGGCGTGGAATCTGAAATTTAATAATTATATGCTTCCAACTAATTAAAGATTATGATTGACAAATGAAAACTCCTTTCATTTCCAAAGAACAAAATTCAATAATTATTTAACGTTAAGTTTTAACAATTAATTTTATGGTCATGACCTTTTAAATACGTTATCTCTTTTGTACTGCAGTATTTCTTTACCGTTTTGCTTGCCGACGCTCCGTAGTCGCTTCTCACTTGACCGTTGTTGGTTCCAAGTTTCGCTTCTTTCTTCCGGTCTTGCGCTGCTGCTGACACGTCCAGTCCACACTGCATAAACTATTTATCGGTTCTTATCCGATGCTCCCAGTTCCTAATCTTTCCCACTGGTTATGTAAAACATTAAAGTTCAACTGCAATATCCGAAAAACTGTGCAAGTCCTCCGCGAATTCACTTCTGGCAAATAATTCTCAGAGTCCGAAAAAACTATTACTTCTCTCACAAAAAAATATACAAGTCCCACTTTCCTAATATAATGTCCGCAATCGATCTTTACACCACGTCGTCTACTATCAAAATCCGCGATCTTGACTCCCCGACACCCAGAATCAGAATGTCCTGTTCAATGTGTTCTTTAACCCTTTATGGTTCGGTAAGCGTCCCTCATTCTATTTTTCCAAAACACAGCGGCAAAATTAGACTGTCTAATCTTCACTAGCCAACCCGTGCGTCTCTTACGAACCCAAGTAGCCACGACCCCGTCAGTCATTCGTTTTTGAACCAACCTCATCTTATTTTCTTTAGCTATCTAGCCAGCGTCTTGACATCTTCAAGGCCTGTGTACAGTTTGTTGACCTTGCCAACCTCTGCGCTGTCGTTGCTAAGGCCGTATACCGCCATATTGCATACCCATTTATCTACCCCATATACAGCTAATATTATTAAATAAAATTTGTAATATTCTGGTATATCACAATATTTATTTTTTTCTATTTGAATTTGGCACCAAAATTAGTTGAAAAAAGTACCTTCAAATTCATCTATTTTCCTTCATCTCTGCAATTGTTTCTAGCCAGATATATGCAATAGAAGCTCAGAAAAAAACAACATGAAAAACGCGTTTCTCATTGTACCTCTGCAACAGATTGTCCTAGGAGGCTGATTCTTTTGGGAATCTACGACTTTTTTAATTCTATTTCATATGAGTGTTGCGAATATCGATTTGGTTTGGGGGCACTTTTCACCCCCTTATTCGGCTATACCTTTTGTTAAATATTTGTTTATTTTTTGTTTCCGAGACTGTGGTTCTCAAATTACTGTCAAGCACATTTCCATAGAGTAATCAATTTAAAGTTATCAGTTAATAATTAGTAATAATCAGAACTGTAAAACTCGAAAGTTTTTCACAAAATCAAGTGTTACTGAGAAGAAAATTCAGAAGTATAATTTTCGTTAGGAACAAGCAAACTTAAACCTGGTATTTAAATTCGACGTCGTTAGTTGAATTGTTTAACAGCGCTCTGTGAAGTCATGGAAGTTGATAAAATCGAGGCACCGCAGATTCCTGGACGGAGGCCGTTTGGGAACTCTGGTTACTAAAGGCGCCGAATCCCTGGCTGAAGGGATAAAAGGCATCGACTGTGACGTGACGTGACGAGACAAGAGGAACAGAAATTTAAGGGAGGATTACTCCAAATACGCTCAAGGGCCAAGAAGGGCTAAGAACTGCAAAGGTGCGCAAGAAACACTAAACTCATGTTTTTTAAATACTACAATTCTTCTAAATGCTGTTCGATCGTATTGACAACTACGCACACGTTCCTAAGTTGCCGACAGAAAATCTGGCGGCTTCAGATATGGCGGGCATTTCGCCACTCTGTAGATTTCTATTGTTCTATCTCGTTGCTCCGCAGCGAGTAGTCAGGGTCTCCTAAGAATAATGGCGTTTATGTTGGTAGCGACCAGACCGTTGGGAAAGAAATGGAGGGTTAGCTTGTTGTACATTGTCCGATAGTGATCTGTGAAAGCTCTGTGCATGCTTTTAGTCGCAATACAGGGACAGAGCAACAATTTACTAGTTATTATGTTAACAATATTGTACAGACAAAGTTTTTGGTGAAAGAAGTCCTCCACATTATACGTATTTATACAGTACAACAGCTGAGCCCGTTTTTTCGCTAGTTACGGATGTGCGCGCATACAGCTAGCGATACTTGTGAAGATGAAGTTAAAGTACCGACAGCCGCTATTGAAGTATACGGATTTGTTTGTGAAATTGCGTTTATTAAGAGCTGGTTAAAAACTTACAAGATAATTCGTATTATTTTTCACTCCGTGGTTTTAAATTCCTGGGATTTCAAGGACAAGTCATTGAATAACACGTAAAAGTACATCAAACCATTTAATCTTACATTTCACATGTATCGGAATGTATTGATATGCACTTCTTTCTTGTTCCATGGGCTGCTCCAGGAGGAGGGACAAGAAGGCCATTGTCTTTCTAAAAATAGGCAGAATTTTAAAAAAAGATGTTGAGATAGATAACATACACAGTTCCGAAGATTCTACCCAGTTCATTTGTGTTCCCTGAACAGGTGCGAGAGACATTGGTTTTCTTAACAAGTTCTGCTTGTCTCCGTCTCAAAGTTCACTTTTATGAAATATTCACCTTTCGTGAAATCAACCCAGCAATGTCTAGAGTTTTATGCGAACAATATTTTGGCTCGATATTAAGCATCCTATTCCCGGGACAGAATATCGCAAGTTTTGTAGCATCGTCTCCTATATTATTTCAGTAGTATACCGTCCCTTTGCAGCTCTCACACACAACCAATCTTTATAAATGAGGTCTCTAAAGAAAGAGAATTTCACGGAGACGTGACGGATTGCACTTCGACTTTAAAAATATGAAGGATTTGTTTAAAAAACGCATCTGAATGTTCAGGAAAATGCGTTCCTCAAGTCCGCGCCGCGCCGGCCGGGAAGCGCTCGGGCCTCGTCCCTGTGGGAAGCCTGTCCGCGGGAGAGAGTGGGCGACGCACACCGCTTAAGCGAGAGCCCATGACCCGGGAGACCCATTTTTTTGATTGGTGAATCCGGGCGCGTCTACTGCGTCCGGTCCGTCTAAGTTCGTTAGTTCCGTAAGTGTAGTGCATGTTCTCCCACTCGGGGGGTGGCGGTGATCTTACCCCGCTACGTAGTGGAGTCCGGCGCCGACCTATGGTCGACCAGCAGGATTTTCCCGTAACAGGTATCTCCCACCAGAGGGCACCGCCCCAGTCGAGACAAGTTCTGAGCTCCCGACCGTTCTTCCGCCATGTGTGATAGTGTAGTGTAAGTGTGTGTGTGTGTGTGTGTGTGTGTGTAAGGGGAGAGGATAGGACAAAGAAGAGGAAGGAAAGGTCGCGTGCGGTCCGTGGCCCGTTTGTTAGGGTACTGCTACGGCATTCGCCTGTTGTTGACCGAAGAATCCATGGAAGACTACCGATCAGAGCAGCCGGCCGCTGGAATTCAGAGGATGGTCTTCTAGCGGAGGAAGGTCACCGGCTCCTCCCGAGAAAAAACAAAACATACATTACACTTGCGGGATTAATGGCCTTAGCAGTTGACATCTCCGCAATCACTTATCAACAAATCAATAAAATCGAATCTTATTTCCCACTTTCAAAGTTACAATAAGACCATCTAGAAATACCCGTTACATTGTACAGAGGGACATGAAAGTGCTTACGTGCTTTTAAGTGTCAGTAAAATTCTTACTTATTTTCAAACTTATGTTTAATATCTTACGTAAGTTATAACCGGAGAAGGCTAAAATCCAAAAGGATTCCTAGCATCCTCCAAACCCTAAATACCCAACCCAAGTGGATAAACCTGAAATACTTCTAGTACAATGGTTTTAGAAAAATTATATTGTAGGATCTCTTCGTGAGCAACACATTTTATTTAGAAAAAACCTTCTTCATGATATCCAGAGAGAAATTGAATTAAACATTTGGAGCCATTTTTGAGAAAATTTTGAAAATTTTGTTGAGACTTGATGTAAAGTACCCCCAAAATCAAAATATCCGTTTCAATTTCGCAGGGTTTCGAGTTCGATCAGATCGACTTGATGACATCCGTTTTGGAGAACATCGGCTGAACGGTTTAGGCGCTACAGTTGTCCACAGACAGACTGACATTTTTCGGTATCAAGGACCCACAAAACATGAATTCTGACTTCATAACGTGTTAGAGAAAGTAAATTCATACAGGAATAAGACTTTTCAACTTTTTTCTTACCAGGGCCCGGCCAGAAGAGTTTTTCCTGTGAAAACTTGCAGTTTCTTTTTCCCTCCTGCATTACAATAATATCTTTATCCTGCAAAACAGATCGCGAGAAAGTAAATGGTTACGATTGTATAAATACACTTTGATTGAAATTTGTTAAGCTAATCTGTTGGTTTGGACGCTCGTATTAAAAAGTCATTGTTACCGCACCTGGTGCTGCTTCGTTCGTGTGCTTGAATGCAATTCGACATGGGCTCGTGAATTGCGAATGATTGAGTTGTCGCGTTGCGCTGAGGCCTCCGCTTTCAGTCTCAAGCGCTTGTTCTTGCGCGCCGCCTGTCCCAAGGTGGCGGCGGAGGCCTTCAGGCGCTGTGTTGGCGCTGGGCGAGGTCCAAGGCGCATCGCCGGCGCGCGGCTCCTCGGACTTTGCACCTTTGCACCCACTCGGGCGCCCCAGGCCCACGCGACTCGCTTCCTTCTGTGCTTCAGAGCAACTCTGTTCAACACCAGTTAATTTCCCTTGACTTTCACATCCCGTTTAATGGTTTTCAATAAAAGTGAAATGCGTTTCAGAAAATCATGGTTTTAAAATTGTCTTTATTTCGCACAAAACTACTCGAAAACAACAGACAGTTTGAACGAAAAAAATTCATCGTACGCCCTCATTAAAACCTAGTTTTGAACGATAGATTTAATGCAGAAGAATAATCTCTATCTTCAATACAGAAGTTATAGGAAGACGCTGAAATATTTTGAACTTTTGCAAGTTTCGAAAATTCAGATATTTCAATGAATCTGAGACTTGAGTCATTTCTAAGCATCCTTTACGCTACACGAGGACAGAATTAATCAGAGCATTTGGAGACATTTTTGAGGAAGTTTTGAAAATGTTGTGACTTCGTTAGGTACCTCCCAAAAGTAACCTGTAGTGTTCAAAGAGCACGTACTTTCTTGCTTTAGTAATGGTTATGTAATACTAGTTTTACGACAATGTCTCTTCGAATGAACACATGTAGTGGCGTATCTTCAGTTAGTGTCACCTGGGGCAAAACTAATGGTATCACCCCCCCTAAATTAAACATAAAAATATCTCTTACAGAATAGTTTATACATTATTTAATAAAATACAAGCAAATTTGCACATGACATTTATTAATAATACATAAGATGCTATGTAATTCAAAATTGAAATATATTTTTTAAATCAGTAATCTAAAACGAAGAATAACGAATTAATAAATACATGTTTTTGTTGTTTGCGGACGTTTTTCTGTCAATCGTTTTTTTAGGTATCAAGGCACTTACCACAGTTTCTCTGGGCACTCCGTGTGTGTCTGTGAGCAAAACCGCATGTCTGTCTGTGAGTCTGCAGCGTTCCCAAAATAGATTTCTCCGATCGCTTTGACAGATCCGACAGAACTTGATGCGCTACGTAAATGGAATATTTGGGGGACTTCATATGTTGCCTTATATGCTGTCTTTTTTTATCAGAACTTTTTAATAATGGCCTTAGTTACATTTTAATGAGACAAAATGCCTTTTAAGTACACCATTGTGTAATTTTATTGAGATCTATTTAGAATACTAATTTTAAGACATTTGAAATTTCGAAAGGAAAGATTACCAGCACGATTGACACGTGTGAGAAGTTGAAAGGTCAGAAACGTCATTGTGTACACCTGCTATCACAGTTTGATTTGTATGACATAATCTGTTACAACGATTCCATCATAAGAATCTCAGAAAATATGTAAGATGAGATAGTGTACTGTCCAACGACTTCTTTCACAAAATAATATTTCTGAACTCTGCCTATGTGCTTTTAACTATCAGTAAAATGCTTACTTATTTTCAAACTTATGTTTAACATCTTACGTAAATTATAAAAATCAAATTCACTTGTCATTTCGTAGTGAATCGTCCGTCACGAATCTAGATAAAACTGTTTGAACTGAAACCACTATGTTGCATGAAAAAGTTGGAACCGACCAAATGTATAGAATTGAAATTTGTTAACTTTCTACCTACTTTTACTTTCTCGCAAACTACGTGCATAGTACAGAAAAAGTTATGTAACGATTCAGACGAAGCGCCGATTTTTGGACAGAAAAGTTTCATGGTTCCCTAACACTAAGAAATGGATTTACTTGCCCCTACGTCTTCTAAAAGGAGCCAAATGGCTTTATCGCTGCAGAGGTGACATTGCTTCAAAACACAGACGCCTCCGAAACGTCTCAATGCTCCCAAAACTGCTCGAAAACTACTTTACAGCTTTGACATAGGGATAATTGAACCAAGGGAGGAAGAAGTGTGGAAAGGAAGGAGGAAGGGAAAAAGGGTGGAGAGGGCAGGAGGAAAAAAGTATGGAAAGAAAGGAGAGAGGGAAAAGTTAGGAAGAAGAGAATCGTAGGAAGCACGGAGGAAGGTAGAAGGGAGGTAAGGAAGGAAGAAAGAAGAAAGAAAGGGCAAAGAAAGAAAAAAATGGAGAAGTGTAGGAAGGAAGGAAGGAAGGGAGAGGGAGGAGAGGTGTAGGAAGGAAGGAAGGAAGGAAGGGAGAGGGAGGAGAGGTGTAGGAAGGAAGGAAGGAAGGGAGAGGGAGGAGAGGTGTTGGAAGGGAGGGAGAGAGCAGGAGGAGGCAGGTTGGGTGGAATGAAGGAAGGAGAATGACAGGAGTAAGAAGGGACAATTGGAGTGAAAGATACACAGATTATTGGGTAAAATGTGACACAGACAGTTGTCGGTCGGTCGGTCGGTCGGTCGGTCGGTCGGTCGGTCGGTCGGTCGGTCGGTCGGTCGGTCGGTCGGTCGGTCGGTCGGTCGGTCGGTCGGTCGGTCGGTCGGTCGGTCGGTCGGTCGGTCGGTCGGTCGGTCGGTCGGTCGGTCGGTCGGTCGGTCGGTCGGTCGGTCGGTCGGTCGGTCGGTCGGTCGGTCGGTCGGTCGGTCGTCGGTCGGTCGGTCGGTCGGTCGGTCGGTCGGTCGGTCGGTCGGTCGGTCGGTCGGTCGGTCGGTCTGGTCGGTCGGTCGGTCGGTCGGTCGGTCGGTCGGTCGGTCGGTCGGTCGGTCGGTCGGTCGGTCGGTCGGTCGGTCGGTCGGTCGGTCGGTCGGTCGGTCGGTCGGTCGGTCGGCTCGGTCGGTCGGTCGGTCGGTCGGTCGTCGGTCGGTCGGTCGGTCGGTCGGTCGGTCGGTCAGGTCGGTCGGTCGGTCGGTCGGTCGGTCGGTCGGTCGGTCGGTCGGTCGGTCGGTCGGGTCGGTCGGTCGGTCGGTCGGTCGGTCGGTCGGTCGGTCGGTCGGTCGGTCGGTCGGTCGGTCGGTCGGTCGGTCGGTCGGTCGGTCGGTCGGTCGGTCGGTCGGTCGGTCGGTCGGTCGGTCGGTCGGTCTGTCGGTCGGTCGGTCGGTCGGTCGGTCGGTCGGTCGGTCGGTCGGTCGGTCGGTCGGTCGGTCGGTCGGTCGGTCGGTCGGTCGGTCGGTCGGTCGGTCGGTCGGTCGGTCGGTCGGTCGGTCGTTTTGCCGTCATTCGATTTTTCGGTATACGCGCGAATCATGGATTCTGGCTACACCATGTCTTAGAGGATTTTTTTAAAATTTAGCAACGGAATGTTTATCCACGTTTTCGTTACCAGGGCACTGTAATAAGATTTTTTCTGCCGACAATTCGCCGTTTTTCGCGCGGAATTACGTAACTTTCTCTACTTCGTAAGTGGTAGAGACAAAGTACAAATCTCACTGCTAAAAATAATATACAAGAATTACCAAGTCAGTAAAAAATGAATATAAAATATGAACCACTTAGTGAAATATAAACATTCAGAACACAAATGTTATAGCATTAGAAATCTATTTAATTTTCTCTTGTGTGTGTTACTAGAAGACTTGTGTTCCAGACTCCAGCCGTAGTCTGCCATCATGTGAGTGTCCATCTACTCTGACAGCTTTCCTCCTCGCTTTGATAACCTGACGGAACTTCTCTCTTTACTCCTCAATGTTATCATCAATATTTTTAGGAAATCTCTGTAAGTGGCTATGGGAAAAGTGTACCTTTATGCTCATCCTAGCTCCCAAATTGACAAAGTTTGTAAGTCCGTTGTGAAGCAATTCTTTGTAATTGCATGCTTTGTGAAAGCACGTGCTTCGGAGTCTGTCATTATTGTTGTGAAACTGGAATCATTGATGAACTTTCGAATTTGAGGTCAATCGAATATTCCTTCTTTAAGTTTTCATTACTGAGTCCAGGAAAGGATCTGCAGATATACTTGAAACTATTTCCATTTTTTCTGCAAATTACTTCTTTCGGATTAGTTTCACGGGCAGTAGTGGGAGAATAATTTTCACTCCTCTTAAAGCTTCATTTAAGATATTTGCAGCAAAAACTTCAATTTTCTCGTGAATGCCACGTTACTTCTCTTCAATGATCCTGTTGTTCGTGACTATCCCACGTGCAAAAGATACTTGTATACCTTGTATACTCTATTTACTGTCCGAGCAAGAAGTTCAATATCTTGAGATCAACATACACAGGCCATTTCTGTGATAAAAAAATTGTGCTGAATCCTCTTAATATTTTCATGCACCATTGTGTAATAGCTCACATTACAAGCTTCTAGAAGGTCTGTCTACAAAAGGCATCCCTAGTCAGTATTCCGGTAAACCCATTTTCATAAGTAGTTCAGGTACATTCTTGCACACACGTTCATTGTGTTTATTGAGATAAGAAAGAAGTTGCTTTTTACTCCATTCGTCAAGTACTGGAAAATGTGAATTACCTAGAATAAAGTCATAAACACTTTTTCTGTGAATGCATTCATTGCACTGTATTTCTTTGAATATAATTATTGTACGGTTTATGTTATATTTACGGAGGCACTAATTGGAACCCCATCTTTTCAATCTCCCAGACTCAGTGCTAACACCGGAAGGCCCGAAAAACTATATTTTTCACATATTTTTCGTTTTTTTCTCTATATCTATATAACCTTTTTGTCCTGTGGGAAAATTATTCAAATCAGTTTTGAAGAGGATAACATTTCCTACAACGTTTGTATAAAACATTTCTTCCGAAATTGAGCAAGAGCTTCTCGAAAAACGCAAATTTTAATTTCTCCACAATGTATGCAAAATAGATTTGTGATATTATACTCGTCTTATAACCAAGATAATAATTATGATTACACGTAACACTATTATCTAGATCACCGTCGTGTAAACATTACCTCACAAATGTATCCATTGCTGAAAGTATTAATATACAAAAAATAAATGAATGTGAATATTTGTATTTGTATGTGTTTGTGTTCCAACTTAACTCTTCCTTGCGGTAACAATTTAATGCCAAGAAAACTAGGTGTACATTATTCCTGGGGTATTTCAATCCGGAAAGGAAGTTGGGGTAAGATACCCTAGAAGCGGGGACGGGACGGGATGGGAGTGACATTTGCAACAACAAAAAAATCAGTATGCAACCCGCAATGCACATACCGCATGTATAGAAGAATTCACGTAAGAAAAAGCAAAAGTGACAGCTCGCTAAACAAGTGAACATCACATGTAATTCAGAGAAGTATCCCTCCGCCGCGGCAGCTGTTCAGCCACGCCTCTTCGTAACCTCACTTTAAAGGGCTTGTTTACGGCTCCCGTGAAGAGAACTATATATATGCAGAAGTCTAAGAGTTTCGCTCATGTATATGCACGTACGCGAGTCCGCGAAATATTGAAATTTAATTACGCATGTGGAAAATATATTAACATACTCTCATATGAAGTAAAAGAAAACTGCCACGAATGTAAATAGAAAGAAAAAATATTTTTCAGAGGACGTTCAAATACCTTTTCTTTGAGTCTCACAGCGCAGCAAAGGACCCGTGTATTTTTGTAATGAAGAGTGGTTTATTTATAATTACAACACCCCGATTTTCCATACATAGTACAATTGCTCTCATAACTCAAATGTGACTTAATTGTTTTGTATGTCAAAAATGTTCTACAAGGCAATGCATTCCTTAACCTAGTATGTCTATTTTCATCTCTTATTTCTTGGATGAATAATGGGCACATCCTTTAAATTCACTCTTACTAATTAAAACATCTTATCAGTGAACGCTATCTTTTACTTGTATTCTTGCATCCTCAACTCAAGACTTTACTAAATTTTCTCCAGAATTGTTTCCTTTACAAGCATCCACTTAACAAATTAATATCTATTTTAAATTCTTAATTATCAATAGAACATATCTCAATAATATAAAATGAATAGATGGGTTTGAAAACTGTCCTATAAAAGTGAATAAAAAAGAAAAATTCACAAGAACATTTATTTATCATTTTGACCAATGGGGTGGAATTGCCATTACACTTGAGCTCCAAATTTAGATCCATCCCAGCATTTATGTATAATAATAATAATAATAATAATTATAATAATAATAATAATAATAATAATATTTTATTTATTTTCACATAAGTTAATGAATGTAGTTCAAGCACACTAATAATGAAAACAAAATTAAAGAAATGGTACAGAAACAACACAATTTGTAAACGAAGTTTTACAAAACAGTATCCTATCATTATGGATAATTATATAATATATTTGTTGATACAAAGAAAACTGGCATAAATAATATACAAATTTAAAGAATAAAAATCTACAAATACAATACACAACACAACTTTAAAATACAATCTACAAAAATAATACACATCTTTACAATACAATCTATAATATACACTATATATTTTTAAATGTATATTGTATGGTATTTGTAGATTGTATTTTGAAGTTGCATTGTGTATTGTATTTGTAGATTTTTATTCTTTAAATTTGTGTTTATATAAAATTTAATTATTTTCATGTGTCAGTAGAAGTTTCCTGGAACAAAAAGACAATAGTATTATAGTATTCGATTTAGTTAACTGTTAATTAGAATTCTGTTTTTTAGTTGAATATTTCCTCTCTTAAAGTACAATGACTTGTCATTATTGGGGATCAAGAACATACTTCCCTAGAAAATTAGTAATATCCAGTCTCAAAGGTACAATCTGAAAGATGGTCCAGGGCCAACTTCTTCATTCTCAGGCAACCAAATGTGGATCTATTGAAGATAAAGTGAAATGTAATAGACGACAAAATTTATAGTTTCATTAATTAAAATATATGGAAACTATACTACAACAGGATCATCTTTGTTATTTTACCCATAAATACAGTAGTTCTGATTTTCCTGTACAATACTACTACAAAATAAATATACAGGACAAGTAATAAAATATAAATTATAACTTACCCTTTTCACACATCCCGTAAAACATTTTCCTGATGATGCCTTTGCCAAATTCGTCCACTTTGTCTATTACATATGCTCTTCGCCTCCTTATTTCCCAGGAGTTCTCAATTCACTGATGTCCTTTTTATAATACCTAAATAAACAGAATTCCTTCAGTTACACTTATATCAATTGCACAACAACAGCTATTAAAGTGTAATTATAATATAAAAACTTACTTCGTGACAGTACTTTGCTCAAATTCAGCTATTCCATTATGAGGCTCACAACAGAACCGGATTCTAACCTTCCTTTCCTTTGCATTTCTCGGATTTTTCTCGCGAGAAATATAATATCCTCTTGTCGCTGGCGTGAACAAGGATTCTTCCTGCGACCACTCCGACGTTCCACGATTCGCAATGGTGTTATTATTTAAAAAATAAATAAAAACGCAAAGCACAGAACCGCGAAACGCTCACAATCAACACAACACAAGAGCCGGGAAACACGTGCACCAGTACTCATCTTACATTCAAGACTCGGTTTTAAAATAAACATAATACTTATCACACAAAAAGTAAATTCCATATAATGTGTATAAAAAAAAGAAATTTTTACAGAAGAGCACATAGCACTGCACTTCCTAATTTCAATTATTTCTCGTGGCGCACTACATTTTCGGCGGACGAGGACATCACGAAAGGAAGCGTCGAAATCATTTACAAGTTAGCCAACTGCAAACGAACGAATCGAGGAAGGAGAGTTCAATGGGATCAAGGACACAACGACCATAGAACCTTCGGTTATGTTGCCAGCACTAGCTGTCAAAATTGCTTGTTCTTACATGAATCTCTCTTTATCATAGAGCGCACTGAGCGGGCACAACGGATGACTCTCGAGAGCCTATTTAATAGATCGTGATACATAAATACCCGAAAATTCACCCGATAAAATATACGTGAATTTTTTATTTTGCCTACTCAGTGCTATGTAGATAAGAGTGCGAATCTCAATAATTCCAGAATTAGCCGGTTAATGATTTGATTAATGAAAATTTGTGGATAAAGTCGGCTGTTAGAAACGTTTTGAATCTTCCTGGAGACCATGCTCGGATAAAGTTCGCATTAGTTAGCACGAGATGGCTAGGGTACAAGAACGAGTTTCGAAGAGTAACAGGCGAAAAATAGAAAATCAGAATGATAATTTTCACTGTTAACTCTGATTTTTTGAAAGCTACAAAATGTTCGATGTTTTCGGCATCTCCCCACAGCTATCACATGAAAAGAAGAGATTTTTGGTCAAATAAAATTTTATCAAAAATATCGAAAACGGGATTTTTCTCAAAAAATACTCCCATTTTTTTTTCAAACTTTTTGAACGGATAGAGCTAAATGCATTGTACATGTCACAAAACGCCATTTTGCTGCATTCTTTTTTATTTTTATTTTTTTCAATTACATAAATGTAACATTTTGAATATATCTTTACGACTTTAATATTTACACTACCAGCAATTTGTATGTATTATTGCATACAGGAGTACAAATGTTTCAAATGATATCTTCTAAAGTTTCTCGAAAACTGAAAACCTTTTCCCTAAAAATTGGCTCAAAATTCCGCATTTCGAAAACTATCGAAAACGGTCGTGATTTTTTCTTTAAACGTTTTGAAGTACGATGCTAAATGCATAAAATAAAATAACAAAATAACATGAATGCCAATTCATTTATTCTTTTATTTCAAAATTATACAAATATGTATATTTTTTAATATCGTTAACATTAACGTTTACTTGCATTATTTCATTTGTGAATAGAAATGCATTAATGATTTTCAATGAAGTTTCTTGAAAATTTAAAAGTTTTCTGTGAAAATGAGCTCAAAATTGCACATTTTCTGAAAACCTCAAACGACTTTTTTTTTTAAACGGCTCGAAATTTTTGACAAAATTTTAATATAGAACAAGATTTTACACTTACAAGTATATAATATTCTTAGTAATATTTCAGTTCTACCGCTAGAGAAATCATGAAAAAATGACTTTTAGGTGACTTGTAGTTAGCTGGGAACTAGATGGGGCAACGCCCAAAAGATAGTCCAGACTAACGAGATTAGAAAACTAACAGGTAAGACAAAATTTGAGCCTTCTGTGAAACGACTTGTTCTTTATCATTGAATTAACATCGTCCCCGAAAGCTCATCCGAAACATGTCATAATAATCCATTGATTTCACTTTTTAGCATATTGCTTACTCAGTACAGAAAAAGTACGCTTATTGAAATGCCGCCCAGAATGGCGATTTTTCGACAGAAAAACTCCTCTTGCCGGGTCCTGGTTATTAAAAAAGGGATAAATATTTATTTTGTGTGTGGTAGTAAATTACTTCCTCTAACACATTGTGTTGACAGAATACACGTTTTTTGAAAACGTTATTTTGCAGAAGTTTTAGTAAAATATGGGCGCAATTATTGGAAACAGAATATTCTCAATTTCGAAATTTAATGTAATATTAATTGTATCATTAAAATATTTTCATTTACCTTGCATTATATTTTATTTGTCGTATTTACTAGTAAAATAATCGAATACAAAAAAGTCCGTGGAAAAGAGGTCCTGTGGGAGAACAGAGGAACCCAGAGACCTACTATTGTTTTGTCTTGCAGGGGGCTGCTTCGTCAATCCATGCTTTTTTTGGGGGGGGGGGATGTTACCTTTCTGAATTTTACAATTCAATCCTCGTCTTATGTTGATGCATGCACTAATGGGAAAAACATTTTTTGTCGTCAATAAAAATTAAATAGACGAACTAACTGTGAAAGATCGACCAACTAAAAAGAATAATTTCTGCTGAATACTAGCAAGTTCAATTGTGAGGGAAGATAGCTCAAGTCTTTCCAATTTTTACACACCTTTATTCATTTCATTGTGGTTTGATGAACTTCAGTTGGTTGTCTGGGTATTACAATTTACCATCTTAGATTAAGATTGACGTGATCACACATGAATGCCATTTCCCGCGATTTTGCCACCGCCAGGTTTGGGGCACGCGGCGATATCAGGAGTTGTAGTTGCCCTTCCTTTTGTTTTGCCGCTTTTCGTGAGCGGTTCCTGGCTCCATTAGCGTCGCGCGAGACAACAAGCGCAGCCGCTGCTGTTAGCGCCGGCGCGTCGCGGCCTCATTCGGCCGCCGCCGCCGCCGCCGCCTGGCTGTCAGGGTTGTTTTTCACGGCAGAGCGAGGCGACGTGAAATATCGCGTGTGGAGTTTGCGCCGGGGCGGTTGCATAAGCGACAGGAAAAACGGGGCTCCAGGTGCGACAGGCCACGTTTCATTACCTTAGTTTTTCCTCGTGTTAATAAATAGCAACACTTCTCTATTCGTATTATACGAATACTCTCTCTGTATAGTGTACGCTTTTGGCAAAAAGAGGCGACGATAAAAGTTAAAAGTTGATAAACGTAAAAACGGTTAGGAAAAAAAAAATTATGAAAAACAATCTTAATCTAACCGCACATCTTTGTTCATACACTGGTTTCTAATTTCTCCTGAGAAGTTATTTTTAGGTATTGTTTTTATTAAACGTTCTCAAGGCAATATCTGGGAAAGGTGCCCCTAAAGAAAGTTACTCAAGGAAATTCCAATCCCCTTCCGTGTAATGGCGGGAAATGGCATTCATGTGTGATCACTTCAATCTTAATCTAAGATGGTAAATTGTAATACCCAGACAACCAACTGAAGTTCATCAAACCACAATGAAATGAATACAGGTGTGTAAAAATTGGAAAGACTTGAGCGGAGACCATTCCCGTGCTCGTTCGTCTGACGGTCCTGCTTTATATCGTAAATAAACGAAGCTTAAAAATAGTTTGTTTGTTTTTTTCAAACTTTATGAAAATATGTTTTCTGGCATTGAATTCAGTATATTAAGGTAAATAATGTATCATGAACATATCCGCTGCGTATTTTGACCCTTAAAATATACTATTTTGGGCCGGCGAGGGTGGTTGCTGTGGCATTCGCTATAGCGCAGCATTGTTAAAGCAACAATGGACGATCGTTTGGCATATACATTTCACAGTGGCGTAACACTGAAAGCGACCTGAAGAGGTGGCTCAGGGCATCAACTGATGTCACTGCAACGCCTCTGACCGGCTGGGAGGCATCAGCGTTCGAGACAGTGTCAGGATTTTCGCCTCTAGCCAGGTAGCTAGGTCGAGGTCTGGCGCTGTCTGGAGGACAATTCTAGCGGCCGGTTGCGCTGATCAGTTTTCAATGGTTTCTCCGATCAATACCAGGCGAATGCCGGGGCAGAACCCTAACAAACGGACTGCGCGCTATCTTTCCTTCCCTTTCCTTGTCCTACCCTCACCCCTTACTTACACACACTTACATGCACTACACCTCCACACATGCCGGGAGATCGGTCGGGAGCTTAGAGCTTGTCCCGGCTGGGGCGGCGCCATGCTGATGGGAGATACCTGTTTGGGGAAAACCCCGCTAGTCGACTGTAGGTCGGCGCCGGGTCTCGCCATCCAGCTGGGGAATATTATTAACGCCACTTCCGGAGAGAAAAACACTTCTTATGGGACTAGTGGCTTTTTGCAGTATATATAATATGAATATTTGACATGAAAAATGAAATAATAATAATATGAATAGGAAATAATATGAAAAATATGTAATAGTAATTATCAAATACTACAGTATTGTAATATTCTCCCAATCTGCTCGTTTTAACACGAATTAGACGTTATTCCTTGTCTGAAAATGTCATGTTAAATGATCATTACATTTTCACACTTCAGAAAATTCCTCCAAATTCTCAATACTAATCGAAGAACAAATGTTAGTTTTCATCTGTATTCAGAGTTCAATATGCAACGGTAGCGTACCAGAATTTAAGAAAACGTTCAGTAGGGTAGGGATACCAGAATACATTTCTCCCCATAGTATGTCACACAGTTTTCAGCTGTTTTTGACGTTAAATACCTAAATAAATAAAACATAAATTCACGTATTGATTCTATGTCCATGTCCAACAATCAGAAGAATTCAAAAGAATTTCAAACTCATAGTTCGCGAAATGAAGTGTGGAAAATAAAATATTCAATTTCAAAAATTTGTGAAAAAACTCCTCAGTTTTAAACCAATGTTCATGACCTTTTTTTAAAGGACTAATTTTTTACTATCTCGCTACTGCTTACGCAGAATGGTGAAAGTATTGAAATGCTGTGGAGAAAAAAAGACGAATTTTCGAATTTTCGCCGGGTCCTATTAACGAAAAAGTGGATAAATCTCAACCATATATAGTGTTCCGTTTATAATTGGTTTTGGAAGTATCTCGAAAAGTGCGCATCGGATCAAGACTGATTAATGAAAGTTTCCAGTTCGTATCGACGGGGCCCATCCAGTGATACCAAACTGGACCCATGTCCCTTGCAGATTCGGATTATCTGGCAAAAAATACGTAGCTTTGGATTCAACGTTTTTTACGTTTCGTGATAGATGGCGCCGTAATTGACAAAGAATGAAAATAAACAAAAAACCTTAAAAATAAGTTCTCGACAATTACACATCAAATAAAAAAATTTTTTAAAAAGTGTTCAGTTTACATTTAAGTTACAAATAATTTTTTCCTTGGTATTTCAATGAAAATAGATGGCAATTTTCGCGTGTCTACAGATGACAAAATTGTTAACCCGCCTGTGGGTACGGGTTTATTTTATTTCGTTTCCTTCAAAATGTTCGCAGTTTCTTGAATTTTGTCCATTTAAATGATGAACACAAAATGAAGTTCATTATGTTACGCGTTCAGAATTCTTTTAAATTCCGTCAACCTTCATCCTACTCATTGTGTATATTTCGCAAATGTTCATTGCAGTCTGAGATGTGGCATAATATTCTGGGGAAATACATCTTATAGCTCCCAGACTTTTTAATTTCAAAAAAGAATTGCACGAATAATAAGCAAATGCCACCCACGTGATTCTTGTAAGCTTCTCTTTATTAATCTAGGAATTTTACCATTACCTTGTCTTCTGATTTACTCAGCAGTGGTTTTTGTCAAAAATGCCTAACTCAAGGACGGGAATATATTTTCATCAAACACTAATATCTATAACTGTAACAGTCGACGTAGTAAATATATTCATCAAATACAGTATCAAGAGCTCACTACAGAAAATTCTCATAGAATACACGAACATTATTTTACAACACTTTTCCAGATGACATTAAACGATTACAAAATCTGTACAAAATTTTGTTTCAAGTAAAACCTCGTCTGCTGCGTAACTTGTTTCAAAACAACTTGAGACTATACTGACCATCAAAAACGAAAAATTTGTTTTAACAGAGATATTCAATGTATTAGTTACCATTTAAACTGTGTAAATCTAAACAACCTGTAACAAATTTTGTACTTCAGCTTCTGGGCTAGTGACCGCCATGTCGATCAGGTTTTTTCGTCCAATTTCCCCTGATCCTTTGACCAAATGCTGATATGGCCCTTTTTTTTTTTGTTGTTGAACGCAAATGTAACTTAACTATCTGTGCCTATATCTGTAACTATAGTTATTCAAATTATCGTTCTCCATGTTCTCGTGGCAGGACGTATATTCCTTCGCGAAGGTCATGATGAGAGTAGGAACACAAATCGGTAGCTGATTTCCCCATAAAAATAAATTTTATTACTTCGGAGCGAATATTTTCTTATCAATTCTTGCCAAAACGTTCATTTCTTTCTGTATTCAGAATTCAACTTGTATATGGCTTAGAGTAGGGATTCCAGAATTAAGAAAACGTGCTTAGAATATACTTCTCATCTTAGCACGTTACATACATTCTTGACGTTACGTTCTTGGCGTAAAATAAAATTTAAAATAATAAAGAATTGGTGGTATTTCTTCCAAATATATAGCTTCGGTCCTTTCAAAATTTTCAACATGTTTTCAAACATATTTTCTACTTTTATCGGTGTTCTCTGGATTAGCTTTGCCGAAAAGTATCATCTATTTGTTTCTCTGACACAAATAGATTTTTGTGTTTCTCAACACAAAATATGTTTGCCTTTTCCTAAGTTAACAATTGTTTGAATGAGACAATGGAAAAGCGCGCTTGTGCACACGACACAGGGATCGATTACTACCGTCTCCTAAGAAAAATGAAACGGAGCTTATGATTGGACACCAAATCAATAAACAAAACTAACAATTTTTTTTGTGAATCACTGCTCGAATTTGTTAATTTCATGGGAGAAATAATCACAGTAATCAATTAGAGCCATCGTAAGGTGTTTGCATCCTTTGTGTTGAAAAGCAACGTGCTAATAATGATTGGTCTTCCAATCTCTTATCAATGTGAACTTTGAGGCGCTCGGGTTGAGCAGCAGAACGCGAAAACTTCTGTGGTTTAAAGTGTCGTTCAGAGAGTGCGCCTCCTCACCGATCTTGGGTGGCTGCACTGCGCCCACGATAATTTTCTTGTAAAGAAACGAACATCAGAGAAAGAGAGGCTATTTCTTCTTGCAGATATTTTGTTTCCACATGTTACAAGTTCGGAAAAAATACATAATCATTTAAAAATAAATTACGAAAGGGCTCCCTTGAGGAAAGGAGCCATTTAAATGAATGAAATTGCAAGCCGACGAGTATGTCATTTCTGGGACTAATAACCAATTCTTTATATTTTCACAACGTAACGTTTTTGCACACTTGACATATTTCTGAAAAACTGTGAACAATAGGTATCCTTTAATTTATTCCAACTTGACAAAAAATGTAGAATCTAAGTATACGTGTCTATGTATCATAAGAAGAGAGTGAACTTTGATATTGGAGGCATGGTGGAGGTACATATGTACGAAAAACGTCTGCATCCTATCGGTTCAATCAATTTTCAGCGACACTAGGCGGTGAATGAAGGAACTCGTCTCGGATTTTTTCGTCCATTAACGACGCGCATACGCGTACTTTGACCAACGCTATC
Organism: Acheta domesticus; assembly: GCA_031308135.1. Taxonomy (NCBI): domain Eukaryota; kingdom Metazoa; phylum Arthropoda; class Insecta; order Orthoptera; family Gryllidae; genus Acheta; species Acheta domesticus. The sequence goes on from JAHLJT010000631.1 coordinate 233,466,974, forward strand.
CAGACTTAAGCGTGTGCAATGAAGTGTATACTGCGATTTTTGTAGGAAGAGCTCTCAAGATAACTCAAATCCCATCTTCGCGATGGAATATGTCACGGCATTTCGCGTCTTTTCTTGGTCTTGCCGGTAGAAGTCGCATGATCGTAAGCACTGCTTCATACGGTTGCGATTGTGCGAAATCTAGCGGAACGACTGTGAATGATACGAATGCCGTGACATATTCCATCGCGAAGATGGGATTTGAGTTATCTTGAGAGCTCTTCCTACAAAAATCGCAGTATAGATGGCGTTGAAGTGACATGAGCTGGGGGGCCGCAGGCCGAAAATTTCTTAAAAGGTTCTCCCGTTAACCGCGTGATGTCGCTGTCGTTCAGTTGAACCAATTACGTGTCGATGCTTTTAATATGTACCATGATATGATACACTCTGATTTATACCCCGCCACCAGTGTTAAATCTCTTCCTTCGCCTCTTCTTTACAACTTTACAAAAATCTATAACACAATAATCTGGCGGACCTACATCAACAAACACTAACTTTACAAAAAACTTACATTATTGTTATTATTATTATTATTATTATTACGATTATTATTATTATTGTTTAGTTATGTAATTTAAACTACTAATTATTTGGCTGTTATATTGTTTTTGACACCCATGTTAACGATTAACAAAGAGATCCGTTCACCCTAGTAAAGCAAGATAGTAATTTCCTTTTTATTTTCCCGTATACGTACATACAGGATGTCCTGGGAGGAAACGTCGAAACTTTGAAAATAAGCTCTTAAGACAATTCTAAGCATATTTTGTCTAATAAACTACGTGGATATTCCGAATGGTTTAGCCGCAATAAGCACTCAAAAGTTGGTTTGAAAAATTCATTTCTAGGCAACAATTTGCATTATAGAAACATATAAATACTCCAGAAACAGATAAATTGTTTATTATTTACAAAAGATATGAATATATTTGCTTAGATAGAAAAATTAAGCGAAAAATAAAAAGGAGTCGAATTGTGTAAATTGAGTGCTTTTTAATTTCTGGCTTAATTTTTCTTTATTAGAAAAATAGTTTATTAGAAAAAATATGCTTAGAATTGTCTTAAGAACTTATTTTCAAAGTTTCGACGTTTCCTCCCCGGACACTCTGTATACACGGAGCTGTCGAAAATCGATTTCGAGATTTCAACGGAAATACTCTTTTTAAGGTCCCCTGATACCGAAAAGTTTTGTTTATTTAAAAAAAATAAAGACAGACCGGGAGAAATCTGTACCGAAAAATGAAGTACGAGTCATTTTCCGTGCAAATTGCATTCCGCGTGTACCGATTAAAAATGACCGTGTACAACGGGCTTGTAAGAGCAAAGTTTACTAACGTCGGCAATAATGTGCATTATAATATCATTCTTTAACACAAAAGAGCTTTATTATTTCGTATGAAAACTACTATTGACGTGCGATCGGAGCGTAAAATTGAATGTTTTGTTTATTTTTTGCGTAAATAGGTTCGAAGATGTGGCCGGTGATGCTTGTAAGGAGACTGTATACTTCGATTTTTCTAACTTCGCCCCTCAAGGACACTCAAATTCCATCTTCGCGAAGGAATATGTCACGGTATTTCGCATCTCTCTCAGTCGTTCCGCCAGACTTCGCATGATCGCGACCGTTCAAGCAGTGCTTGCGATCATGCGACTTCTGCCGGCAAGACCGATAAAGACGCGAAAAGCCGTGACATATTCCATCGCGAAAATGGGATTTGAGTGGCCTTGAGTGGCCTTGAGGGGCCTTGAGGGGCCTTGAGGGGCCTTGAGGGGCCTTGAGGGGCCTTGAGGGGCCTTGAGGGGCCTTGAGGGGCAAAGTCAGAGAAATCGCTGTATAGTGCTGCTGCACTCGCTCTGCAAGATGAGAACTCCGCCGCGACTTCGCATTGAAAGGTTTTATTTGTGATTTGCAATAAAAGTAAATTTACAACATATTATTTTTTTCGGCTCGTCTGTTTTCGTGCATAGCATAAAGAAAATAAACATTGTCTATGTTCGACATAAAATTTTGCAAAAAAATACTCATGTTTCTGAAAAATTGAACATGACCTTATTTGAAGATCTGTTTTTATGAACACATTTCATTAAGAAAAATATATCTTCATAATAGTAGTTGTAGGAAGACGCCCAAAAAAATTTGAATTTTTTCAGTTTTCGAAAATCAGGGTTTTTCGACCAACATAAGACTTGCACCATATGCTCCTTAGACTATTCAACAAGAAAATTTCATCGAACTTGCTAGCGCCATGTTTTTGAAAATTTTGAAAATGTCCCAGGGGTTTGATGTAAAGTACCCCCCAAAATTAAAATATCGATTTCAAATTCAAGGAATATCAATTTTGGAAAAAATCTGCCGAACGGTTTAGCAGTTAGCGTTGTTCAGAGACGGACGGTCGGACGGACGTTTTGCAGTCAATCGATTTTTGGTGTCTAGGACCCACAAACATGGATTCTGCCTGCACCACGTGTTAGAGGATCTTTTTCTAAGTTTAGTAACAGGATTGATCCACTTTTCCGTTACCAGGGCCCTGTAATAAAAGTTTTTCTGCCGAAAATTCGCAGTTTTTTTTCGCGCAGCATTATAAAATTTTATCTTCTTAAGGAGTTCCTTTTTAAGCGCGAGAAAGTCAAAACACATGAATGAATACGAGCAGTGAGAGCCCACTGAAACATTTCTTACTGTATTTACTGTTCCTCCTACTCCCTCGCAAAGCTGTTTTCTAGTTGAAGTGGCATAAACTTCCATTCAGAAGCATTATTAAAATCTTCACTGTGACTGCACAGATTTAAATATTTTTTTTGTTCTGATAATACTGTGGGATTACTTCTGAAAAGTACTCCTTGATCTGTTAAAAAGCCTCGTCACGTTTTCTCGTTGAAATCCCTTTCTCCTTTCGCAGAATTGCCATCCAGTCAAGTCAAGCTCCGACGTGGAGGGCGGGGCGGCCAAGAAAGTGAATTTACGATACATTGAGAACTAAGCTTACCATGTGATATAAAACCCTTTGTCACAATAAAAAGTTTGTGTCGGCCCACTGGTGATATGCTCGGCAGAGAAAGAGAGTGGAGGTGGCAACCCTGTTAAGAAGACGAGGCACAAAAATATGCGTAATTGAGAGTGACAGTATTCGGAGTCGTAGGGACACTGAAAAAACTGATTTTGGAATTGAGTTCTTTATCAAACTTACAAAGTCTGTCTATATTGATGGAGGAGGTGAGAATCTCATAGTATATGAAAAATTCCAAGACACTGTGAAAGATTTAGATGATATGATGAAATCGATTATCTTTACTAATAGATATTATGTTGATGCGGTCAAGACACAGAAAGCAGCCTCGCATTGATGAAATTTTGAAGGAATAAAGCAAGTGACTCGAAAATGTTTTTAAATCTCCGGCGAAAATATAGCTTGACCATACGTAAAGCCCATAGAAGAAAGTAAGCGTGTTTATGATTATGAGAAGAACCGCCAAATTAATAGAGCATCCTGCGTGACATTTTGTAGTCAGGCACAAAGGGAGGGTTCATTTACTAATTTGCTTAATAAATGGAGGTCATGTGCGAAAGACCTGATCCGGATGTATGAAGGAAAGCTTTACAGTGTTTGTTACAGGTATAAACAATTTTGGTAATGTGAATTTGATACAAATGATTTTTTTTATGAAATGTTATTTTTTATACAGCTTTGATCCAAAACGTAGCTATAAAAGAATAATTTTCAGTGGTTGTTTACTTACTGAGACTAGATGCTAGTTTTTCTTGTCCTGAGTCACAGTACCGACCTCACGGATAGTAAAAGTGAAATGTTACAACATACGGTAGTAGTAACACTCAGATCTCGTGATCCTATGTAACCCCCTAAGAGGATATTCAAAACAGGTGGATACCAGACTGTGAATGATGAGGTGATATGATGATGAGAGATGATGGTAGCATTTTGGAACCATCCCAGCATTGGCCTGTGTGACCGAGGGGAAACCACGAAAACCGCGTCAGGATGGCCGGCCGGGGATCGAGCCCGGGCCTCCCGCCTGCGCAGTCAGCATTACGCCCTCCGCCACTTCGATTGGTCACAACACACAAGAGCGAACGTATTTTTGTAAGCGAATACTCACGAGCGAAATGGCGTCGTATTTACGTATAACATCAAACTTTTGACGGTTTTCGATGGTGTAGCGGTTAGCGTAACGGACTGCTGTACCCAAGTGCGCGGGTTCAAACCCGATCGAAGCCCTGGAGGCGAAAAAATCCTTCGTTCGGAGGGGTAGTAAAGCCGGCTGTCTGATGTTAGTAGATTTACTTGCATGTAAAAGATCCTCAAGCCTAAATGAAGCCTCTGAGTTAAATTCAAAATCGCCTGTTTCGTAGCCCGAGATAATACCTTCTTTCTCTGCTAGATGGTGAAAGGAGCGTAGCGAAATTTGCGTGCTCAGACGGAAGAGCAGGCCTCATGGTCTGAGTCTCGCCACGTAAAATAAGGCATCAATTTAATTCAATTCAATTCAAACTTTTGGCATTGACGCTTTGCTCGTCGTGTTCAGTTTCACGATAAGGCTCACACATTCGATCTAAGCAATTAACATAAAACATCTCTGACTCTGTCTAACACATAATCTCCCACTGATTTTATTCCGACGTAACTTTTAGGCGAATACTTGACGCTTCGTTACGCGTGTCTAAGTTGAGAACGAGACTACGGCCTTCGCGATGAAGATAAAACAGCCTCGAGCCTGTCCAAAGCGTAATTGGCATTGAACATTGTAAGACGTGAGACGTGTTGACGGCACCGCTCTAAATATCTCTTTTGGTCTCCAAAAATATTCGCCAAGCTTAACCAATGGTTAATTGCCATTAAACGCAGTGTTGCGCTGCACTTCATTCGCCATTCGCTCGGCAAAACGATTTCTGATGGATTGATTGATTGTTTCCGGGCGCGTCAACTACTTAGGTCATTAGTTCCGTAAGTGTAGTGCGTGTTTTTTTTCTCGGGAGGTGGCGATCTTTTCCCCGCTGGATGGCGAGATCTTCCGCCAACATACCGTCGGCTAGCAGAATTTTCCCCTCAACCAGATATCTCCCACCAGCGGGGCACAGCCCCAGCCGGGACAAGCTGTAAGCTCCCGACCGGCATGTGTGGTAGTTGCATGCATGTTAGTGTGTGTGTGTGTCAGAGGAGAGGAGAGGACAAGGAAGAGAAAGGAAAGACCGCGCGCGGTCCTTGGCCCGTTTGTTAGGGTACTGCTCCGGCATTCGCCTGGTGTTGATCGGAGAAAACCACGGAAAACTACCGATCAGAGCAGCCGGCCGCTAGAATTGTCCTCCAGACAGCGACTGAATTCGATCTAGCTGACAAGCTAGTGTCGAAAGTCCTGGCCTTGTGGGGACTCGAACCTAGGACCTCCCGGTCAGAGGGACTGCAGTGACATCAGGTTGATGCACTGAGCCATCTCTCCCGGTAAACGATTTCTGAAAACGTAGTTGTTAGGTTGAAAATTATTTGTTTTCGACAGTTTTTGAGAAACTTTAATAAAATGATTTGAAGCGCTTCTCAGAAATACATTTGTTTTTGTACGTATATACAAATACATTATTCTACAAAAACGCCCGTAACTATGCGAGAGAGTCAAAACTATTTGTGTAATACGTCATAATGGCTTTTATGTTATGTTATTCAGTGCGTGTAGCACTATCAGCCCAAAAAGTTGAAAGAAACAATTCGATTTCATTTTTGAGATTAAACATTGTACTTTCTCGTATACGTACGTAAATGAAATAAGAGGGCCTCTTATTTAGTAAGGAAAAACAACCTAATTTTCTATTTCTTTCCATCCAATGATCTGTTATCAAGACATTGCAATATATTTATAAGATCAAAGTCAATAAAATTGACTTTCATAAAATAATTGAATAGATAGACCGTTTTACAAACATTATTATTCTAAATCGAGTTTTACTAGTTCTTCTCTAATGTAGAACAAAGAACGTAATGCTGAGTCTCGGCGAACATGACGTGAAAGTGTTATGTAAGAATGTTTTGCCGAGGCGGAGTTTCGGAACGCACGTTGATGCCTCCGACCTGGAGGGCTAAAAGTGATTTCTCGCCAGAAGCGCGCTGGCGCCCCGCCCGCTGTGGCGTCGCTTGTCCAGTGCGATGTGGCCAGTCGGAGAGCTTTGAGGCTTTCGTTTCAGCGCCCTGAGGGCTGCAAGCGAGACGCTCCCTCGGGCCGCTCCGCAAATCAAGTGAGATGTACACAGCCATTGCACCCGGCTCTTTTGAGCGCGGTGCGGTTGCGCCCTAAATGCCACTTCAGTAACCTCAGAAATCAGGCAGGTATCCTGCTAACAACTGTCAGCGATCAAGCAATGTGTACCTACATGAAGGTTGTCATAAGGCGGGACTTTTTAAACACATCGCTTGAGAAACTTCGGAGTGCTATACAAGCACGTACTTTCTCGAATTATCAGTAAATGCTACGCAATGTTATAATTCTAAACTTAATTTGCCTAATTTTCTACTTGTTTGAGAAAATATCGTTTATGTATTTCTGAAAATGCGTAATTTTGAGTTCATTTTCACAGAACAGAGAAGTTGAGTTTGATTTAATTTTGATTTATTTGGTCAAAAAAATAGTAAAAACTGTATGTGACGTATGGGTGGAGAAGATCTGCGCACGTTTTCTTGAGTTTCAGAATCCCTTCCCAACATTTTAGCTATAAATACGGTAATTTAAAGAAGAATAACGGGTAAAAACAAACCAAATAATAATAAAATTTAAAAAAGCTTAAGAGTAGCAACATTTGGAAAACTAAACATTTCCGTTCCTCAGTTATAGAAAACATACTTGCAATGGTAAAAGAACAGTTGATTTGATTTTTCTGCATTGCTAACAAAATAGTAACTCACCCTCAGCTCTACTCCTACCACTGAAAGCAAAAGGAGTGCTCAACAGAACGTGCTCACAGTGAAGCTACATTTATATTCACAAGCAAAACAAGGGGCCATCTCAGCATTTGCTAAATGGATCAGGATACTGAACAAAAAAATGATCCAGATGGGGGTCATTGACCCGGAAGTTGAAGTACATTACTTGTTTTCGAGACTTTTTGAGAAACTTAAAAAAATCATTTGAAGCGCTTCTCAGAAATACATTTGTTATTGTACGTATATACAAATACATTATTCTACAAAAACGCCCGTAACTATGCGAGAGAGTCAAAATCATTTGTGTAATACGTCATAATGGCTTTTATGTTATGTTATTCAGTGCGTGCAGCACTATCAGCCCAAAAGTTGAAAGAAACAATTTTACCTCATTCTTAAAAATGTTTTGTTTAAACATTGTAGTTTCTCGTATACGTACGTAAAATAGAGGAAGTTAAATGCAGCGGAAAATCAATTTCTACGTTCCACGTTTTGCGCTCCCCTGATACCGAAAACGTTTTCTTCTTTCAGATCGTCCATCAGAAAAACAACACTACTGTTTTAGAGAAAATATTTTTTTTAGTATTTATAATTAATGCCTACATAATACTTTAATTTATGAGAAAACTACTAATATTTTCAGGAAAATGCATAATTTTAATGAACTCGGGAGTGCCCCGCAATGGGTAGACTCATGCCAGTTCTCGCAACGTATCTCTCAGATATAGCTGAAACGTTTCGTGAATGGGAATGATCTGAAGCCCTGTTAACTGAAATACGTATTTTATTTGGTTTGTATATGTCTCTCATTGCAATTGTTAATAAATCGTACACTTGTCATAGACACGCCTGAAAATAATATCATGATACGTACCACTTACGCCAGGAGCTCTCAATGCACTGGCGCCAGTGTACACAACGTAGCTGATAGATATCGCGCAGCGCAGTGATCTAATTTCAGTATGCTCACGGGAAATGACGCATCGAAAAACTGAAAATAGAAGGTCAATCGCCCTCAGAAAATTACAATGAAGGAATACATGAAATATCAGACGCGTAATGCATCGCAATAATTCATGAACACAAAATTGTCGTGGCTTGGATATCACAGATCTATTGCGAGCACTCCCGGGTTAAATAACTAATTGTGACGAACAAATTCAATTGAAAAAATTTATATCTTCAATATTGTAATTGTTGGAAGACGTCAGAAAATTCAAAGTTTTGCAGTTTTCAAAAATTCAGAACTAACCGTGAAATTCGGACCTATGCCATCTTTGTGTGTGTATTTCCCTCTATTCTTGCAACAAATGTAAAGAAAATACGTGGGGTAATTTTTAAGAAAATTTTCAGTATGTCCCAGGAGCTTCATTGAAAGTTTTTAAGAATTTAAAGAATGTTTCTCTGAATCGTAGAGCTTGAAATGGGGCCAGATCGTCAGGGGAACATTCATTTTGGAAAGAGACCAACAAATAGTTTAGGCTCTAGTGTTGTTCACGGACGGACGGAAGGACTTTATGCCATCAGTGGATTTTTTCGATAGGAAGGACCCTCAAAACGTGAATTCTGACTACACAAGATGTTAGAGAAACTGAGGTTTATGAAGGAACAATAATTATCCTCTTTCTCGATAGCAGTGAACTTCAGTACGAATTTTTTGCAGAAATCCCGCCGTTTTCGTTGCGTCATTACAGATTTTTCTCTATACTATGTATATAGTTTGCGAGAAAGTAAAAAGTTTTTATAAAGGATTTAAAGATTCCACACTGAGCAATAGATGCATTAAGGAAGAAGTCCTTAACTTCAATTTTGAAGGTGTAGGATAGATTTGAAAGGAACATTTGCAATTTTCGAAATTTCTGAGGTTTACTGAAGATCGTATCTACGAGTATGACATTTTATTAAGTAAGCTTTGCGATATTGGAACGAAAAGATGAATATATTTAAAGGCAATCTTGGAAAAAAACTTTTTTACCTGTATTTTAAAAATGAAACCGATTTCATTCAAGTTACGCGAAAATTATTAATATTTTCAAAACCTTGACATTACTTGTAAACGTATAGTTTTTAATTTACGACGGTTGGAACTGTAATAGTGGCAACTATTTATTTACAACTGATATAAAGAGATACATGTTATCAAGTTTTATTGTCCTTCGAAGTAGTCACCAGCACTGTGTGCAACTCGTTGGAAATCGCGATTTGGAAGCTGTAGGATACCTTTAGCAGCATCTGTTCTTTTGTAGGATCGAAAGAAACGGTCTGTTGCATGAAGCATATCCGAAACCGATCTGAAACGAATGCCAGGTAGTGCTTCCTTTATCTTAGGAATCAACTCATAATCACAAACACGTAAGTTCGGGGAGTAAGGGGGATGGTACAATACTTCCCAGCCCCATCGATGGAACAAATTAGTGACAGATTGCGCTACATACGGCCGAGCAGTCGCACAAAATGATGGGTGGGTTCTGCAGAAAGTATCGCCGCTTCTTTCTCAAAGTTGGTCGCAGGTTGTGTTCCAAAAATGTATGTCAGTACGGATTGACGGTCTGCTAGAAGAGAACTGTATAACACCAGCAAAGTTGTACACGCGAATCACCATAACTTTTACATTGCCATGGTTCTGACGAACCTTCGATCTTCGAGGCGCCATTCTTGCGATTGGCGTTTCATTTTTGGCTCGTTCGATTTGGCCCATGTCCGGGTCCAGCGTCAGAACGCCTCTCCTCGCGTACAAGCGCTCCAAGTGGTTACGAGCAGCGTCGTGTCGCAGCCGCTTCTGCATTTCCGTCAATTCATCTGGAACTCATCGTGATGCAATTTTCTCAAGCCCAAGCGTTCGTCCAGAACGTGAAGCACAGACGTAAGCGTGAATCCTGTCTCTCGGGCCAGCTTACGGATTCGTATGACGTCAATCACTATCCACTAACGCATTCACTTTTTCCGGCAGAAGCATTCATTTCTTTCTCACTGACGCTAGGACTGCCATATTTCGGCGTCCCTCTCTGAAGGCTTTCACTCTCCTTGCTCCTGTCCTGTAAGGCCATGCAGATTCCTCGCAGGCTTCTTGATGACACTGTTGCGCAGTGCGACCGCACGCTCGTATTCATTCTTTAAGGCCGAAATACATGTACAGTTTTCGTGCAGATTCTTTGTGTAGTCCAGACTTTACGTTTTCTACATGAGAAAATTATGAACATGTTCGTAATTTTTCCTGTATAGAAGGCATACAGTTGACTCCAGCGCCTCTGGCGGCAGAATCATTCACTAACGGTAATCGGCCATGTCGATTTTGTGGTTAGGTGTGTCAAGGAGCGATTGTATGAAGTGATATATTGTGATAAACTACCTCTTTCCTTATCCCTGCCACCACTGAAAATACCACTGAAACCACTGAAAGTACTCGGACGGCGCAATTCAGTTGTTTCCCTAGCGGTGGCTTGTGGCGATTCATGCAGAAAGCATATAGACCGTGTATGCGCTACTTTTTTGGCTTTTATACGTTCAGTTTGAGATCTTGACGTTTCTATACAGAAACTGTACGAGAATCTGCACGAAAACTGTACCGTCTATATCGGCCTTTATGCAACTCCGTTGTTCCTGTTTCCAAGGCATCGTGGCCCCCACTGCATTGGACCGCCGGCTACGCGATGCTCTGTTCTCGCCAGTGCGCAACGCCTGATATGCAAGTCCATTCTCTCTTTTGGTATAAGCGATAATATTTGGTTCCCCTGCAATGCATCTTTACACAAGTGTTGCCACTATTTAAGTTCCAACCTTCGTATGTATTTTCTGCAATTTTTTCATGAACATTTAGCAAATTTGTAAAATGTTACCGTACTCAGGAGTAGTATTCGTTCATTGACGGCATTCCATCTCTAAGCCTTATTCAGTGGATTACGAGCTGCCCTCAGACACCCTTACAATGGACTAACCCAGCGGTCCCCAACCTCTTTGCACTTAAGAACACATACTATAGAGCCAAGGAGGTGGCGGGCACCATTAATTTTTTTCAAGGTATATTTATAGTTGGACATTGGCAATAATACACAAAATGTACAAAACCAATGTTTAATTAAAAATATACAATTTAAACATGAAAATCGTTGCTTATATTTTTAGGTAAAATAAATTGGCAATATTTATTAACATTGATGACGCGACGACCGTTAGTAAATATCTTACTTCACACATGTGTACTTAAAGGAACATGGGTCTTTACTGCCAAAACAAACGTTTAACCAAAAATCAAATACTTCTCCAAAAAGTGAAAACCTTCACAATCGCACAGCGCCGCGGCGGCTTGTATGTGCAGCGGACACATCTAAAACGGTTCGCGAGCGCCATGGTGCCCGCGGGCAGAGGGTTGGGGACCCCTGGCCTAGCCTGCGGGGCCGGCTGCCCCTTCCGGTCCAGTCGACGCGCCTCGGTTTTCTGCTATGGAACTTGTGTTTGTTTGCGCATCCAACTAGAAGACTGTAAGAAATTTCTTCACAAACCTGCTTTTGCGTTTTTTAGGCAACTATAAAGGGTTTTGGGCGACATTCATGGCACCTATAGTAGTCCACTCGATTGCTCTCTACAAAACAAATCGACTGGCTCAATTGTTAGCCGGTTCCCTCTTGGATATTCTGAAGATTTGTAACAAACGTGTGTTTTTGATGGTTTGTAGTATGAAGTATTGTGTGAGCCAAATGTTGTGATAGAACCATCTAAAATGTTTTGCCGGGAGGGACAAAGAAGTAGAAGGGTTGTCGAATGTAAGATGGAAATGATACGCGTTAAAAATAAGATAATGGCTAAAATTGCATGACTTCAGTAAATATAATTTTGTAATGATAATGAATTATTCATTTATTCATCGATACCACGAGTAAATGCAAGCAGCATCAACAGCAAGATAGGTATTTACATATCAGGTTTCAACACAACTAAAAACACTATTCTCTAACCTGCACTCTTTCCGGCATTTGCACGAATCATTACGACTTAAGTATTCCGATTCACGATAATTAAACCTAATTTTTTTAATGAAACAAAAAATTAAACACAACTAGTGGTGCTACAAGAATGGCATAGACTTTCCCGTATTAGTTTTTCCTTGGGTCTTCGCTAGCTATTCGGAATTGCGACATACTCTTTCTTGCCAGCTACAATCTATCATCGCCAAAAGTACATTTTTTTGTCATTTTCTTAATTTTTCGGTTTCCTATTGGTAGAACGAATATATTAATTTTAGAATATTAAAGAACACAGAAATCTAGCCGTAAATGGCAATTTTCTTTTAAAAATTATGTGCCGTTTAAGAGAAAATGGCGTTTTAGCACTACTAAAAATGCGAAATTTGAAGCTCATTTTCACAGAAAATTTTTGAGTTTTCAAAATACTTTATTTGAAGTTATTTGAAGCACTTACACTCACAAATATAATAATGTTTACAAATTGCTGGTAATGTGCTTATTAAAGATGTGAGAGATCTTTCAAAAAAATTACAATTATGTAATTTTTGAAAAAACAAAAAATTACTCAAATAAACTTTACGCTATACTAAAGAGTGTAATTAGCACTATCCGTTACAAAAGTTTCAAGAAAAAAATTGCAGCCATATACGAGAAAATGGCGTTTGAGCATTTCTGAAAATGCCGAAATTTGAACTACTTTTCACAGAAACGGTAGTGTTTTCGAGAAACTTTACTTGACAATATTTAAAGCATATATACTCGTAAATATAATAATGTGAAAAAATCGCCGATAATGTAAATATTAACGACGTGAGAGACAAGTAAAAAATTTACATTTCTGTAATTTTTGAAAAAACCAACCGATAGACCAAAATGGCTTTTATGTCATTGATAGAGTAATTTACCACTATCCCTACCAAAAGTTTAAAGAAAAAATTTGGAGCCGTTTTTGAGAAAATCTTGTTTTTGTAATTTTTTAAAATTGCACATATTGCACGCAATATTGCACGAAAACTACCCAAATTTTGAAAAACATTTACATGACTTTTATTAAATAATTCAATATGCTGAACAAATTGTATTTGAAGAAAAAATCTCTATCTTCTATTTTGTAGTTGGAGAAAGACGCCGAAAAAAATTCAAACTTTCACAATTTTCAAAAATTCAGAACTGTACGTGAAAATCGGACCTATGACATGTTAAAATGTGTATTTTACTCTATTCATACAAGAAATTTAAAGAAAAAAATTGGAGCCGTTTTTGAGAAAATTTTGAAAATCCCCGGGGGGCTTCAAATAAAGTACCCCAAATTTTGAAGAATCTTTTTCAAAATCTCAAAGCTTCGACTAGAATCAGATTGACCGGGGAATATCCATTTTCGAAGAAATCGTACGTATGGTTTAGGCGCTAGCAGTGTTCACAGACGGACGGACAGACAGACGGACGGACGGACGGACAGACGGACGTTTTCCTTTCAATTGGGTTTTCGGTATCAAGGACCCACAAAACAGGGTTTCTGGCTACACCACGTGTTAGGGGATTTTTTTTTCTTAATTTAGCAACTGGTTTTATCCACTTATTCGTTTTCACGGCCCAGCAATTAATTTTTTTTCCGCCGAAAATTGGCCATTTTTTCGCGCAGCATTACATATCACTCCGTGTATACGTACGTATACGGGAAAGTGAAAATGGCTGACTGGGGAAACTGTAATGTTTAAAATTTAGTTTTATTATGAACTTGCAAACCACAAAAAACAAAACAAAAAACATAAAAATACACCCCGGAAGTGCCACTCCAAGCTGGTTATCACAAAACACATATAGAGTGGCTGGGGAGTGGAAAATGCTGCGGAACAAAAGCAGGTAAATGGTTTTCCAACAAGTATTTCGCTCACTGCTCAAAACGTTGAGTGAAATATTATCGTATAACACTGCAATAATTTAAGTCTTTTAACAAAAACAGTCTTCACTATTTTGCATTAACATTGTGTATTGTATGTACAGTACAACAGTATTTTGTCGGCCCCGTGGCCGAGATCGCTAAAGCAGTAGTGCCGTAGTGATCTTAGACCGTAGCGATCTTAGACCGTAGCGATCTTAGACCGTAGCGATCTTAGACCGTAGCGATCTTAGACCGTAGCGATCTTAGACCGTAGCGATCTTAGACCGTAGCGATCTTAGACCGCAGCGATCTTAGACCGTAGCGATCTTAGACCGTAGCGATCTTAGACCGTAGCGATCTTAGACCGTAGCGATCTTAGACCGTAGCGATCTTAGACCGTAGCGATCTTAGACCGTAGCGATCTTAGACCGTAGCGATCTTAGACCGTAGCGATCTTAGACCGTAGCGATCTTAGACCGTAGCGATCTTAGACCGTAGCGATCTTAGACCGTAGCGATCTTAGACCGTAGCGATCTTAGACCGTAGCGATCTTAGACCGTAGCGATCTTAGACCGTAGCGATCTTAGACCGTAGCGATCTTAGACCGTAGCGATCTTAGACCGTAGCGATCTTAGACCGTAGCGATCTTAGACCGTAGCGATCTTAGACCGTAGCGATCTTAGACCGTAGCGATCTTAGACCGTAGCGATCTTAGACCGTAGCGATCTTAGACCGTAGCGATCTTAGACCGTAGCGATCTTAGACCGTAGCGATCTTAGACCGTAGCGATCTAGACCGTAGCGATCTTAGACCGTAGCGATCTTAGACCGTAGCGATCTTAGACCATGGGGTCGCGGGTTCGCGTCCGCCTTGGGCATGGTTGTATGTGTTCGTTCTTTCACCCCCTGTCTTCACTGTATCGTTTCATTCTCATGCCATAACATTACACCCAATAATGGTCGCTAATGACCTAATAGTTGATGCGACCTTAAATAAAAGTACAACAAAAAAACAAAAAACAACAATAGAACTTTACTTACCAGCAATATAACGCGAAAGCTTTCTGTTCCATAAAGCAACTCATAAATAACTCATTTAATGGTGGGCAGCATCTTCCTTGGTGCCTTGCTGTCATACGTCAGCTGGGTCGAATGCGGTAAGGCACTGAATATGATAATTTAGTCGATTTTACGTTCATTGTGAGAACAGGCACAATAACACAATTATTTGCATTTAAATCGAAATGGTTTCATTGTTTTTTAAATGTCCCTAACAAGGCCGCGTGTATCTCTCACATGGCCACATGCCACTCAGAGATCTTTCAGTTTCTGTTCGCACTGGAAGTTAGTAAGATACATAATACATTAATGTAATACGTAACACTACATATTAAACACACACAGTAATACAAAGGACCGGATTCATAATTTGCAATCTTGTTAGGTCTCAAGGATGATGTTGCAGTGGTCTTATTGTTGTAATGTTGTCAAATAGATTAACGTCGACATCTATTGGGATGATACTGTAGTATTTGTAGATATTTTATTGTTCTTTCTTTCTTCTTTGTAATTGGCATCTGCGAGCCGTGTATTGTGTTCGTTAACGATCCACGGGCATTTACAATTTTTATTCAAGCTTGATTTGTATTTTGATGTTAGAATTTTGAAAGATTCCTCATAATTGTATGCCGTATGATCGGACTGGTTTTAATAATGGACCAAACAAAAGGAGTTATTTTTTTCTGTTTAGAGATGATATTCTTCCAAAAAGCAGATTAATTTGAGAAGTTTTAAGTCTAATGATTTCCTTTTCTTCTGTTGACTTTTCCATTCGCGGCCATAGGTTCAAGATTTTCTGCCGAGTAGTTTTGGGAAATAGACTGCAATCCGAATTTTATAGAAGCATGTATCATCCTGAAGACTGAAGCTGACGTGCACATAATTTTCGAGACGCAAGCGTTTCTGCCACTTGTGGATGAATTGCAGATGTTCTTTGAAGAAACGCGACGATTCTGCTGAATCTTCGCGCGGATCTAAGGCATCTGCGTCGCCCGCGTAAGTTGCTCGCCAATGCATTTTCGAGTGTTGGGATGTCGGCGGTTGACTGGCGTAATGCAAAGCTCTAAGCTCGCTGCCCTGAATTGATAGCGAGTTCTGAAATTGCTACAATGGATTTTATTTAAATTTTACTAAATCGGTCCTTAACAACATTTAATGTTTAATTATAATTTCATTAAGAGATCTATTTCACTCTATTTCACTAAGAGAACTATCTTGAAAATGTAGGAGGAGGACAAAACAATTATTAACTTTTCGAATGATCGAAGCTGCAGTGCTTTGACATTCGGACCCGCGTCATTTTTATGAGCATACTATTTGTCTGTTAGAGAAAATAAAATCTAGACATTTGGAACTGTTTTGAAAATGCCCTAAGGGTTTCACATAAAGTAGATATTAAACCGAAAAAATTTAGCAGATACCACGTTTCAAATTCAAGGAGCCGAGTCATCCATTCAAGTCGATCACGTAATATCCATTTTGTTGAAAATTGTTTGCTGTTCTCATTTAGACCTATGGTTAAAAAGCTGTTTCTCTCATTATTTTCAACATGCAATTTTCGAGAAAAGTGAAACCTGCGCCATTATTTAAATGTCTCTTGTTTTATCCGTGAAAAAAATTGAAGAGAAAATTTGGAGTGGTTTTGGGAAATATTAATTTTTAATTTGCATTAATTTTAAGTAAAAATTACACAAAAACTACTCTGATTTTCAGAACAGATTTTGTTGATGTCAAAAATCTCTTGCCTTCAAATTTGTAGCTTTGAAATGTTAAATTTTTGCAAAGCTTGTAGACCAATTGAAAAAGTGTAAAATTGTTCCCGATTGTCAGTGTATGTTTCTTAATAATAAAACTTATCCAATTTTATTTATGATAATCCTTTATTGTTCATATTTGCGCACAGAACACAACGTTTCGTAACTTGTTTTAGTTACATCATCAAGCTCCTAAATTACGGGATACAGAAATCAATTTTATTCACTGTGTCAAATAATTTCACATAATCACTTAATTAAAGTTAATAAACTGAGTTAAAATGTTTCGTGTCAATTGAATAAAAATGAATCTTAATATAAAGTAAGTCGACTTCCTAAAAGTAAATAGTTCTTCAAAACTTATTGAAATAATAAAATATTAAAATGATAAAATTAGATAGTTATAATAAAAGACGAAACATACAAAACACATAACAATAACACATAAACATATAAACAATATATCTCAATGAGACACTCACCTTAATAAAGGGAACTGTTGTCCCATTTTTAACCGTCAAACATTCAAGGACACACTACAAACAATAAAGAATTGTCATAAATAAAATTGTATAAGTTTTATTATTAATTTACTTTTTGCAGTTTTCGGAAACACAGAGTTTTTCGGAAATGAGGCTAGCAGCTTTTTTAACTTTCATACATAACAGGAGAAAGAAATTTGGGGCCTTTTAAAAAAAAGTTGTTTAAAAATCGTCTGTATTTATCCAAAATCATGAAAAATGTACTCATATTATCAAAAATTGAACATGACATTTTTTCAAGATGTCTTTAAAGAACATATTTTATTAGGGAGAAAGTCCCAAATTTTTTTGAACTTTTGCAATTTTCGAATAATTAGGAATTTCAACGAATATCACATCTGCACCATTCTTTTAAGCGTTTTTTACGCTATCGGAGGACAAAGTTGAATCGAAAAATTTTTGGAACCTAGGGAGAAATTTCAAAAATACTTGAAGCTTCATGTAAAGTACGCTCCAAAAATTAAAATATACTTTTCAAACCCAGAGGGTCTCGATTTCCTTTAAATCGCTCGTAGAATGTCAGTTTTGGAGAAAATCGGCTGAACGGTTTCCGCGTTAGAATTGACGACAGGCAAACAGACACGTTTTGCCGTCATCGATTTTTCTATATCAAGGACCCACAAAACATTGATTCTGAGTACACAACGTGTTAGAGGAAGAACTTCATGACACCCAGGAACAAGATGTGTCCACTTTTTCGTGACCAGAGACAGGCAATACAAAAGAGTTTTTCTGTGAAAAATTCGCCGTCTTTGCGGCGTACGATTACAGTTCTTTCTCTTCTTACGAAGTAAGAAGAGAAAGTAAAACAGAATAAATAGTTCAAAGTGGGGGCAGTTTATTGATATTTTGAACTTTTTGTTCCTTACTAAGAACCTGACGAAGGCACACAATGATTTATGATGATACTTGTAGAAGGGATTAAATTCCTTGTTAAAGGTTCTAAGTACAATCAAGAGATAAATCATTATCAATCAGTACAAACGTTCAAGAACGTGTGAGATTAACCGACAGAAAAAAAATACCCTTCTTTGTTCAAAGTACCTGAAAGTGCTTTCTTCTTGCTACAAACCTTACGAATTTAGACCTTTCTCACCCAGCTGCTTCACAATTTTATAATTTCTTTGGATGGATTTAAAAGTATGAACAACTCGAAAAATATTCAAGACAGCTTTATTAGTGAACCGGAGATCTTCGTTAAGTAACTGTTCTGAAACAAACTCAATTAGCTTAATCCACGCTGCTGTCGATGATGGTGATGATGATGATGATATTAAAGTAATCACAATTCACGATTTAATAAAGAGTTCTCCTCTTTTCTTGTAAAGATGAACGTTCTTTCTTTTTTGAGTTCTTAATAGAATTGAAACGTTTCAATATCCTAAATATTCATTGAGTTTTGATTCATTTTTTTAACTTTATTTATCCTTGTTCGACTTACTTAGTCTTTCAAGGGGTTTTATAATTACATAACTGTTTTCCATACCTAATTTGCACCTATGGAAATTATATTCTTGTTTTGCATTGTACAAAGTTTGGATTCATGAAAACAGAAGTAAAGAGCGACTGAGCATTTGTACGAGTATTTTGGAAGGCTGTGCCTCAGGAGGGATTCCAAGGCCGCGGAGGGAGCGAGGAGCGTGGGCGTATGTAAAATGTGGACCAAATAATCCCTTCAGCTTATCTCGTGAAACTTACTTCTTAATCCTATATGTAAAATGAGGATCAAACCATCTCAGGTAAGAAACGGACTGAGGAGGCAGGAAGTGCAGGCAGGCGCGTTAAGAGGGCCGCCGCCGCGCTGCTGGCCAGCATTTCCTTGTTCCTTTCCCTTCACTTGCCAGGCGGAGATTTTACGAGAGGTCCAGTGATGACAATAGTCTCATTTGCTTTTCGAGCTTTGAAGTAGCAACAGCGTTTCCGTTTTTCCAAAGATGGAAGTGAAACCTGGTGTTACGCAGAAAGGGAAATAACTGGTAATAGACTAATACTCTGATGACATTTGATAGATGATTTTTTTTACTTGTATCCCACTTGTATCCTTGTATATTTACATTAGCGGCGATTAGTTCACATAATTACATTTAAGAGTACATGTGCTTCAAATAATGCCAAGTAATTTTTCTCGAAAACTCAACCATTTTCTATGAAAACTAGCTTAAATTTCCGCATTTTCAGAAACGCTCAAACGGCATTTTCTCATAAATTGCTCCATATGTTTTCTTCAAACATTTCAGACGGATAGTGCAAATTGCACTCTTTGATATGACGTAAAGTTCATTTTATGGTATTTTTTTGTTTTTCAAAAATTAGACAAATGTATTTTTTAAGATCTCCAACACCGTTAATATGCACTTTTCCACCAATTTGTAAACACTGTTCTATTTGTGATTTAAAGAGCTTCAAATAACTTCTAATGAAGTTTTTCGAAAACTCAAAGAAAATTGCCATTTAGGACGACATTTTACTGTTTTAATGCTCTTAGAATAATATTTCCGTTCTACTATTAGTAAACCGAAAAATTAAGAAAATAAAGTACTTTGGGCGGCGATAGATGGCAGCTGGCAGGAGTTTGTGGCAAGTCCATTGGCAGATCTGCTGATTTCGGAAGAGCTAAGGACAGATATTCTGGTAAAGAAGAGTGCAATCCAATAGTTTAAAAGCTGAGTTCACTTGAACTTCAGAAGTCTGGATTACATCAGTAACGTATCCGACAGCTTGATTTGTTCGTGGGAACTGGTTTTTATCACATTTTTGTCATTTTTCTTTTGCTTTTAGGGCATTCTTATAACATTTTAAGATCATTTTATTGATTTTTTGGCGATGCTTCAGGTCATTAATATCTTCTCCCTACGTATGATTATACCTTGACGAACGACAAGATTCAGTTATTAGCGAATTGAAAATAAAACACCAATTTCCAATTAGAACTATAACGATACCGATACCATTTATATATTTTTTGAAAATAATATAATTGTTAGAATTAAAAACAAAACTTCTAACTTTAACTTCAACTTAATCCATCTACATTTCAATAATTCTATTAAATAAAATATTAATACTCACGTAGTCTAATATATACGTACACGAACAATACAATTTTTCAACAAAGTTCAATAATTTAACAATCACTACAAGCACTAAAATCTGTTTGGAAACGCAAACATAGGCCTATATTCGCTTAAGTTAATGTGAATTGAATGATTGGCGATTCATAAATGAAACTTTCTTA
The DNA here is from genome assembly GCA_031308135.1 of Acheta domesticus. Lineage (NCBI taxonomy): Eukaryota > Metazoa > Arthropoda > Insecta > Orthoptera > Gryllidae > Acheta > Acheta domesticus. The sequence continues at coordinate 233,487,371 of JAHLJT010000631.1, forward strand.
GAATTGTCGAAGCTTCAGTCACGGACTTTCCTGAAGGGTCTTTTCTGTACTGTATTCTAATTTGCAGGTGTTATTACACAATATTGAACACTATGCTTTATATTAAAGGAGTCATTCTCGCTGAATATTAGCCATAAACAATCCACGCACAAAATAAAATACAGGGAATGCCTACAAGCCAGTACAAACTGTTGCCAATCGCTACAATTAACAGTATTTCATTATAATACACTAACTTAAAGAATGCGTCACAGAGTAAGTAAGGAAAGATTCCGTGCTCATTTCAATGGGTCCGAATCGTAGGTGCGACAAAAATATGAGATGTTAAAACTTTTACAATATATTATTATTATTGTTATTCATATTATTATCCCCCTAAATCACGGCTAAATATGAATTATTAATTATTATTATTATTATTTATTGTGAAATTTTGCTGCCTGGAGCCGACCGCCCCAGCGGCCTCCACCACGCTGCACCACCATGCTGCACCACCATGATCACCTCGCCAGTGATCACCTTTCACTTTTAGCCGGCATGCCAGGTAGTCGGTCCTCATTTTACGTCTACCCTTTTCTGGGTCGGTCCTCATTTTACATATGGGCGTAACTCTTCTTCCCCGTCCGGTCCCCATTTCACGTACCCCGAGGAGCGTTGGCCGCGCAGCCTCCGCGGGCGGCGCACTGCGCGGCGGCGGCCGAGCGCCTTAGGGCCGTAATTGCCGCAAGCAGATCAATTGGCCGGCGCGCCCCGGATTCTTCAGGCAGTTGGGGCTTCTCCTGAGCGCGGGCACGTGCGCTTCCGACGCCGGCTCCAGCCCTCCAGCCGCCGCTCCAGGCAGGGCGCGCTCCGCCGCTGGCTGCAAGGATGCTCCGATCGGGAGCTTCCCCTTGGGACCTCCGTTCAACACCAGGCGAAGTGCTCTAACAATGAAACCATACGTGAAACCATACGTTCAAGTTATTCAAATTATCGTTTTTCATATTATCGCGGCAAAAAGTATTATTCTTTCATGAAGAACATGAGGGTTCAGGGCAGGAATTTATAGCTAATTTACCTTTGAAAATATATTTTATTATATAGGAGCGAATATTTTGTCAACAAAACTCGAAAAAAACCTCTCTTTTCTGTATTCAAAATTCGACTAGAATATGGTTTAGGATAGAGACCACAGAATTATGAAAACGTGCACAAAATTCACTTCTCCCCATAGCTCGTCACACGCAGTTTTTAACTGTTTTTGACGTAAATAAATAAATTAATTAAAAAAATCGGGCCACGGATCTTACCTTCCTCTTCCCTGCCCGATTCTCCCCCCTCACTTACAAACACACTACCACACATTTAGGGAGCGTGTCCTATGTGTAGGTCGGCGCCGGATCTCTCCCTCCAGCAAGGGGTGATCACCGTCCGCTCCCTCGGCAAAATCGCACGCACTACGCTTACGGGACGAATGGCCTTAGGAGTTGAAACACTAATCAAACGTTCATTAACTACATGTCGAGAGCTCAGGTCTCGTTCCACCTGGGATGGTACCCCGTTGAGGAAGTACATGGAAGAGAAGAACGTGATTTGTAGAACCAACTGTAGCTATAAAATCTTTCAACTTCATACACATTTTTATCGCCAAGCGCTAATCTTTCGCAAAATATTGACGAGAAATGAGTATGAGAAGCGTCATTCTGTCCATGAGCTCTTTCTAACCACGAACACTTAAACGGCAGCTTCACTGCCTCAAGCCTACATGATTCATCGTGGGTTTACATACAATGGTAGATTATAACCAAACAGATAATGCAGCGAGTGCCGAAGTCCAAAAATATATTCAACTTTGTTGCCGGTTGTGGGTGAAAGTGCTTGTTTAAGTAAAAGTTTACTTAGTGTAAAGAAGAAACGAGACATATTTACGAACTAGACAACTTAGTCATTTTAATGCAGTTTAGAAGCAAATGAAGGTGAAGGAATTACATGGAAGCATTTAAGTAAATATTACGTCCGCCCTCGCGTCCTTGTAAGAGATTAACAATATTGAATTTTAATATTCAATTCTCAAATACAACAAATAAAGAAAATGCGAAGACAGAAAACGATCTCACTCAAATGAATACTGAAATTCTGTAAAATGTATTAGTAATTTCTTCAGAATTTATGCGATTCAATTAACAGGTTCAAGAGCATTGAGCGACAAAATTGAGTAATACTTGAAAACCTATAGCAGTTGAAGCAGTAACTCCGAATATAATACGAAAAATAAGTCAAAACGCAGGGTATAAGAATGCTGAGGCTGTAAGCAATATTTTTTGACTCAACGTTTTCAATTTAGAGATGAAAACCCATAAAAGGAAATGCACACAGAAAATAAACTTCCATCGTTATTGTTCCAGAAACACGACACACGCAAATGTTTATCACTGCAATGCAGTTACAAAGTTCTAGTCGAATCTCGAATGAGCGAAGAGCGTATTCGTCTCCTCCACTGCGCCTCCCCTTCGCAACCGTCCAATGCGCAACCGGCTTTGCTTGGGAGAAGGTCCCAAACACGTTTTATTGGAGTCGGTCTGATGTTCTTAGGCCTTAATTAAAATATAACATTTTCGAACTCTCAAGACTCGTGAGGCCCTAAAAACCGATATTTTTACTTACTGGCTACGGAGTAAAGAGAAAGTACTGTAATGATGCGCGAAAAATTGGCGAATTTTCGGCAGAAAATCTCTTACTACAGGGCCCTGGTGAACAAGTGAATAAATCCAGTGGCTAAATTTAGGAAAACAAATCCTCTATCACCTGGTGTAGCCAGAATCCGTGTTTTGTGGGTCCGTGATACCGAAAAAATCGAATGACGGCAAAACGTCCGTCCGTCAGTCTATGGACAGCGCTAGCGGATAAACCGTTCAGCCGTGTTCTCTAAAATTGATATTTCTCCGTCGATCTGGCTGCTGTCGCGGCGCCTCGAATTTGAAACCGGCATTTTAATTTTTGGGGGTTCTTTACATGAAGCCCATGGGACATTTTCCAAATTTTCAAAAAGTGGCTCCATTGTTTTCGACTAAATTTTCTTGTTGAATATTTTGAAGGACGTTTAAGAGAATGATGCAGTTATCATTTTCGTTCAATACTCTGATTTTTGGAAAATTGAAAAAATTGAAAATTCTTTGGCTCTTCCTACAACTACAATTATGAAGAGATCTCGGCTGTCGGGGTGACGCCACGTACTAGGCTGTGCAGCAACACAGCCTGGTACGCGGCGTCACCCGGACAGCCGAGATGTCAACTCTGGCCGCGTAAGCCTAAGACTTCATACAATTATCAAGATAGATTGTTTCTCATACTGAATCTGTTCCTTAAAGATTGATTTTGAAATAAGGTCGTGTACAATTTTTCGAAAATTTAAGTACTTTTCACGTAATTTTGCGTGATAATAGGGGGAACAATTATCTTTAATATTGTACTTTTAGGAAGACACCATAAAACCCAATTTTTTTAATTTTCTAAAATTTAGTGCTAACAGTGAAATTCGGTCCTAAGCCATCTTTAAAAGTGTACGTCACCCTGTTCGTACAAGAAATTTGAATATGAAATTTGGAGCAACTTTTGAGAAACTTTGATCATGTTGTTTGGAGTTTCATGTTAAGAACCAAAAAAATTAAGTATTCTTTTCAAAATCGCAGAGCTTCGATTCGCACCAGATCGACTGATTTTTTTATAATGTTAAATTTATTTACGAAGATTATACTGTAGAGAGAAGTACCAGAGTGATTGAAGAAGTAATGTAAAATGCTATTGCAGGGTACAGGCTAGGGAACGAGAGTGCTAGTAGTTGTAGGAAAAAGAGCGCGGATAAGTGAAGTAGGAAAGGAGTTGGCACCGCATATTGAAGAGGGGGCAGGAAAACAGTGCTGTCGTGAGCGTCCATGAGGGTGAGGCAGGGGGTGACGTGACGGAGAGTGAAAGAAAGACGGGAGGAAAGACGGGCCGCTTCCAGCGCCGCGCGCGGGGCGTCGCAGTTCTAATCGTGGCGCGGCGGCGGCGGCGGGTGGGGCGGAGGCGGGCGTGGCGGGGCGGGGGCGGGGCCAGGGGCCAGGGGGCGACCGCCAGCGCGGTGCCAGTGCGGCGGTGACGAGCGTCCAGCGAACAGTGCGACCGCCAACGCCTTCGCCTTCGCCCCCGTCCCGGCGCCATGGCGGACGAACAGAAAAAGGTACCTTTTTAACACGCTTTCTACACAACGCGCAATGAAATTTGAAAGAGTAGTGTCACTGGTGCTAATAATTTCCCAAGTGGAATGTGTTCCGCTAAATACGTTTTACAATAGGCATTAGAACCACATCTGAACTCGATTCCGAGAACCACATAGCAGCGACGTTTATTCAATGGAAATCGCACTCCTTTCTTTTTGGCATCGCATCTTCTCCGCTCACGTGTTGGGAGGGCCGACTTTACGACTTATGGGAATTCAAATCACGTGTTCATCACTGCAACTGATTTTCAAATGGATTCGACTGCAAAATACTCGAAACAATTACTCACTTTTCTGTTAAATACCGTGCATGGTTTGAAAAACAGGAAATTGATATTAGCTACAATGAATCAAGTATATAGAAATACACAATAGAATATTTAAAAACGCCTTTATTGAAATAAATGAGTAACGATAAACGTTTTCAAGAAAAATGATCGGTGTAATTAGTGGTTTGCAGAAATATTATAATTATTTAGAAAGAGACAAAATATACAAAACAGTTTGCGTCATAAAATTATGACTAAATAATTGGAAATTTAGTGTTTCCTGTCCAAACGAAGTGAATATGCTTTTTGACTAAGGAAGAGGGGAGGGATTTATGTTGCATTGAAATTCTCAACCTTGTCATTGGCAATAAATGTCCTGCTTAAAATGCGCAGTACGACAGTTAAGAAATACACATTTGTAGTCCTTTTCCAGTTAGAAATCCAAATGTAGTCGTTTCCTTTTCAACACGGCACGCGTTCGGTGTTGCTGGTTGACGAAACTTCAATTGACTCGAACTCAACCCACTAGTTGCCGGCAGAGCAGCTTCATTCTTAAGCTCATGAAGAACTGAAGCCTTCCTGAAGAAAGTGGAATGACGCGTGGTTTTTGTCATGGTGTTTGATTGTGTATTTCAGAAGTATTTTCATCGATATCCTCCCGTTGAAACATAACGTTATCAATAAATATCAATATATGATAGAAATAACTAGCTGCGATACTCGACATGTCATGTATTGGCATACACTACGTAATGTTGGGATCTAATCATGCTAGCCAAAAAAAGGCAATGTGTGTGAATCGGTACTCTTCTAAATAATTCATTCTGCACATAATTTTGCAAGTAACTATACAGAAAGTGTTAAACTGATTTTTCAAAGTATTAGGCACTTTCATCCTTTGAGTTTAGGGAAAAGAGGTTGAATATCGATGGCAGATGGACCGCGAATCATTTGAAGCCCTATTTGGAGCAACCCAACAGTCGCACACTCCAGAGCTCGCTTCCACTGTCCTTAGAGACAAGTTTGGCTGAGCTACCATACTCCGCCCTAGCCCCCCTGTAGAACGTAAATTGTTCAAATAATCATTATTATTATTATTATTATTATTATTATTATTATTATTATTTGTGTGTCGGTCATTTCTGACCACGCTACACGTTCGCTTCGGAGGTCCAGTCATATTCTATTCTGGAGAGAGATTGTGTGTCATTATGGGGATCAGCTTTTTGGCTGTATCCCTCGATAAGGCTAGGTGGTTACGCCTTGAATTATGAATTATGAGGTGGTAGGGTATAAAGGGACAATCACAAATGCGACATGTCTACGCAGGATTCGAACCTGCAGCCTCCTCGGCGCGGGCGGCTGCCGCAACCGTCTGCGCCACGGGGTCGGCTTTATTATTTTTATTATCATTTTCATTATTATAATTATTATTATCATAGTGTTTAATAATACAATGATGCTTCATTTCACGCTGGATGCTTTGCGGTGCATCGGATACTTCTCGTAACTCAGAGAACATTAGAACTGAAAAGAAAGTGAGAGAAAGCGCTTGAAAGGCCCTTTTCCGGACCGAAAGAGAGCATTCTACTCGCTCCTTAGACGGTCGCCATACCTTGCTTTATGAACTCCCAGTTGGAGAGATCCCTTTTCCGGCCATAGTACTGAGTCGTTTTAGAAAACTAAAGGATCTTTTGAAAGACGTTTGAACGGACTGCGGGATGTAGTGGTTGAAATTGTGTTACGTGCTATGTTCAGTAAGGAATCACTGAAATATTGCGCCCAGAAGCAACCCGCAGCTACGGTCCAACCGGCTCCCCCGAACTGGACTCGTGCATTCTAAAGCCTGAAAACGAAATCTTCGTGACCCCGCGGACCACAAATTTTGTTTTTATTCCCTAATCTAAAAAATAAGACATTTTTGACGTTTTATTCCAAGCTTAGCGTTTAAGAGAAAGACACTTCACATTTACGTAAAAACCATATTATTCATAATACCAGTAGTAATAATAATTGCAATAATTATTTTCGCACGTTTTATATTAGTTTTTATTAGTTTTTAGAAAAGTTGTTTTGAATAGTTTTTTCTCTTTACATATCATCACAAAATCAAAGGTGTTTTGGAGACGATATTTGACTTCTGAAAGAATTTGCTTTCTTGATGTTGACAGTTATAGTATTTCTGTACAATTGGTATAGTATTTCTGTATACTTTCTGGATAATAGTTCTGTATAATTGCTCAGTTGGCGGTTATAGTGTTTCAATACCCTTTCACGAGCACAGATATGCGAAATTTTCCCACGGGTCCAGCTGTTTCATTATCTCCTCTCTTTCTCCCGTGTTGCACAGAAAACATATTGTACTATACAGCGATTTTTCTAACTTTGCTTCTCAAGGCCCGTCTTCACGATGGAGTATCACTCGGCATTTCGCGCCGCTAGATATCGCATGATCGCGACCATATCAAGCGGTGCTTGCGATCATGCAACTTCTAGCGGCACGACCGAGAAAAACGCGAAATACCGTGTAATACTCCATCGTGTCCCTAGGGGCTTGAGAGGCAGAGTTAGAAAAAATGCACTGTAGTACTGTAAGAATAGCTCTTTCTAGGAAATGTAGTCCCGAAAGAGCCAGTAAATGAGTGCTATGAAGTGGCACTGGTTCATGAAGAGAATCAAGTACTATGAAGGTTCTATTTTCAGACGTCAAGATGTTCCCAACTGGTGGACTAGTGGAACTGATGTTAAATGGGGTGAAAATACTTCTATAGCATCGAGGACTTAATGGACGTTGGTGTGCAATGTCGTAGATAAGATTTACAGACTGTAAAAGAACCTCACAATTACTCTGTTCTAATGGACAAAACTGGGTGACAATGAATTCTCGCGAACTGCAGCTTGTGGCTGGACTGAAGAGCTGGCCTGCTTGAAGTCCATTACTCTTAATTTCCTTGCATTCGGTTCGATTGTTTTACATTCTCGGAACTGCGACACTTCTCTGAACTGTTTATTCATGAATTGTTCAATTCATCACTGAAAAATGGAAACGCAATAGTTTCCAGTGTCTAAAATTTCTCTGCAGTGAAGGGCCAGTTTTCACTAATTACTAGTCAGGGCATATTAAACAAAAGATTTCAAAGAGGAATGTGATTGGTTGGATAAGGTGAGCCACATAAATGAAAGGTTAATTTCCGCTTAGGCAGAAACTTTGTAGGTGTACAATTAGCAAGTAGGTAAACTATTCTGATTTATTTTTATATATTTTCAGGAATTCAATGTATTCATGTTGTCGGAATATAATTCCTATATTATAATTGCATGAACATCGATGCATAATAAATATGATACGGCATAAGAAGTAAATTGATATTTTGTTCAACGCAGAAATCATTGGAGAATCTCTAATTTCTTATATTCGTAATAGAATATGGTGTCTCACATTCTAATGAAACTTAATCTGCTCAATCTTCTAATTTCAGTGTCTTGTGATCTTATCTTTCTTGTCTGTCTTGACTTATTTTGTTCAAAACAGTCAAATATTGTATATTAATTTTTCATCACATTCTTAGAATAGGTCTTGACAATAATAATTTTATCTACCAATGTGTAATAAAATGCCGATTCTCACTCATCAAAACGATTTGAACATCTTAAGAAAAATTTAATCCGTATTCAGACATTGCCAGAGGGTTTTATTTATGGCAAAAATACGTAGCCAAAGTAAATGAATATTTACATCATCATGTAAACTTATTTGCATCGGATATTCCTCCATATCTTCATCAAAGGTCAATTAGTTTCCGAAAGCCTATTTAGATTAAAGATGTTTAATGTTTAAAATCTTTAATCTCACTTATTTCAATGTCAATATACTCCCTCACACACACGCACTCTCTCTCTCTCTCTCTCTCTCTCTCTCAAACACTTGTTCATGATATTACTTTGTTGAGGCAAATATTGTATCGTCCATGTTCATGTTAATTTTGCAATGACACCTTCTTTTAGATTGTTCTCAAAGTTATCTCATTCAGCATAGGAGGTAGTATTCCTCGATATTAAAGGATTAATGATCGAAACGCGGATCGGGATAAACCGCTGAGATTAGATCCAAAGCGATTGCAGCTCCGTTTCTATCTTGGATTTCGACCTTCGTTTGTCTCTCAGATGAATAGAAACGAAATAGTAGAACTTCTGTAAAAAGCTGTTGCCGGATGACAGCGATAATCGTAGAAGTTTAACCCCTGAAATGAAATATATGAATTCGAATAGTTGATGCTCTGTTGTCTCGATGCTGAAATGGTAGTAATGGTAAAAAGTCTCGGCCAGTGAAATGGTAGTAAATTAGAGAAAGTTTTGATGCAATTTTTATATATGTTTCATGGGCCGCTGAACTCAAATTTCAGGTTTGGCAACAAGAGATTTGCTATTGTTTTTTACGCAAAATGTGTAAACTTACATTTTTAGTTATTTTAAAATAACCAAAAAACCATTCATTATTCGTAAATAATGACTATGTAATAAAAGAAGTCAAAATTATCTTCATTTAATGTTCTTACGCTTTTTTTAATCAACAGTTTAGCTACGAGAGCACTGCGAAATTCGAGGATTTTAGCAAACTAGTGGCGCTACAATATCATATACTATCTCGCATTATTTCTAAATTTGCAGTTTTCCAAAGCTCATAGAGTTCAACGAAAATGAGACCCATGCCATTCTTTTAAGTGTCCATTCTTCTATCCATGGAAAAATATTGGAACGGTTTTTGAGAACATTTTTATAGAATATGCCTAAATTACGCAAAAACGATTCGTTTTTTCAAAAAATTGTATATGACCTTTCTTATAGAGTTTATTTCTTTACAAGACTTTGTTTGGGGGCAAAAATATCTTCGGTTTTGTATCTTGAAATGTTAACTTTTTGCAATTCTCGAAAAAAAGGGTAAGATAACCGAAAATGGAACTAACACCATATTTTTTACCGTCCCTCATTACATATGTGGGGAAAATTTTAAGAAAACAATTGGAAAGGCTTTTGAGAAAAACTTGTTATTTTTTTAAAAAATCGCAAAATATTTCGCAATTACATAAAAACTAGCCATATTTCCGAAAACTTAGCCTTATTTCAAGATCCGTCTCTAAGGAACAGACTTCATTAAGAAAAAAATCTTTCTTCAATATCATAGTTGTAAGAAGACGCCGAAAAATTAAGAATTTTTGCTATTTTCGAAAAATAAGGAATTTTAACGAAAATGAGACCTGTGTCATTCTTTTAAGCGTCTATTACGTTTTCCGACAGCAAAATTTTATCAAAAAATGTGCTACTTATTTGAAAATTTTGAAAATGTCCGAGAGGCTTCATTTAAGTATCCAAAGAAACATGGATTCTTACTATACAAGTATTACAGGAAGGTCTTCACTATTCATCAGAACAATTATTCACTTTTTCGTCACTAGGGCGCGGCGTAAGAGATTTTCTGTCGAACGTTTTCCCTCGCAACATTACAATACTTTCTCTTAGTAGCGAGAAAGTAGAAAGCTGGGATTATCCCACTTCATCCGAATATAACGTCTCAACTATCAATTTTTCGTAAAAATTGTCAGAATATGAAATGGAAGAGGATAAAATTGTCAACATTTGATTCATTCGAGGTTGTTTTTTCTGGATCAATGGAATCGCCATTAGATTGGAAATATACCTGAATGTTACTGTGAAAATAGCACCCCCCCCCGTACTAATTCAGTTACTAACTCCTGTATGTAATTTGTATCAAATATAGTTGTGTGCAAATAAGTAAGAAGTCTTGTGATTCATTTTAAATTTTAATTGTAAAAAAAATCAGGCCATATCAATAACATTATTTAAAAGGAAATTAATATTTTGGGAGCTGATGGACTGCTTCTTCACCAACACATACCTTTGTATAAGGCGTTCGTTTTCAAAGTCGTATGCTACATACACACACAAATAGCATTAGTGGGTCTGTTATTACTACGACTCTTGAGTATTGTATTGTAATGTTTCTAATGATTGCCATTATGTAATGTCTTATAGAACATCCAGTGCCTGTTCTATTGGTTCGTCAGATTCAACGGCTTCATCTCGTTCTGTTCCAGCTCCTAACTCGTCTTTCAGGTCATTTTTAGAAACGATTGCCATATTAGTCGCAACTCTTTTTGCAGTTAAGACACAATGAACAGCATTCCCTGCCTTCATGCAGTCACTTTTTGTTTTGCAGATTATGGAGCATTTGCGTGAAACGAACGTCAACAAAGCTGGGGGAGTAGGTGGTCACATGCTGTCAGATGCGCGAGGCCATTCTCAGCTCTTTTCCATAACCATTCTTCTCGATTTTTTCGACAACTATCCGTTGCTGAAGCTGATGATCAATTTTTAAAAAGTGTTGCTGTGCTGTCGCTGCAGATGGTGGCACTGCAGCAATGTTTGTCTTGAATCTGTCGGCCGATTTGGCCGAAATATTTAATCCAGACGCTAACCCAGGACAATTACCCGGAAGTTGACAACGGATATATATGTTCTTGGGAGAGCTGTATTCGAATTTTATGTTTACCATAGCGAAAATGGCAGACTTCACAGAGGAAATAAACTAAAAAATCGCACCAAAAAAAATCGCACTTCTTTCATTTTATTACTTTTGTTTCCGAAACAAAGCGTTTTATCGAAACGGTCACTATTTCAAAAATTAAATTTAACAACATTTGTTTTTAATTTGTATTTGAACTTTAATATCCTGAAAGCAGTTCACGCGCTAGAGCGCTGTGCAAAGCCGGCAGCCTTTTGTCCTCTGTCCGAAGGGGGAGAACAGCGTCCTCCTTCCCTGCCACGCGGCGGCCCTCTAGTTTCTTTGAGCCATGCGGGAAAGCAAATACCACTGCGAAATAATTATGGCATTGCTAAATGATTAACAATCCGACAGTTGCAGAATCACTACGGATGTATTTTGATGAACACATTTCACTAACAAGAAAATTGTATCTTCATAATTGTAGTTGTAGGAAGACGCCCAAAACTTTTATACATTTTTCAATTTTCGAAAAATCAGGATTTTCATCAAACATGAGACCTGCACCATTAAACTTTCTTTACACTATCCAACAACAAAACTTAATTAAAAGCAATGAGCCATATTTTTTGAAAATGTTAAAAATGTCCCAGGGTCTTCATGTAAAGTTTCCCCCAAAATTAAAATATCGATTTCAAATTCACGAGGCCGAGACATCAGCTAGATCGATCGGGGAATATCAATTTTGGAGAAAATCGGCTGAATGGTTTAGTCGCTAGCGTTGTTCAGACAGACATTTCGCCGTCAATCGATTTTTCGGTATCAAGGACCCACAAAACATGGATTCTGGCTACACGTCGCGTTAGATGATTTTTTTCTAAATTTAGCATCTGGATTTATCGGTTTTTTCGTTGCCAGGCTCTGTGAGAAGAGTTTTTCTGCCGAAGATTCGCCGTTTTTTTCGCGCAGCTTTACACGCGCGGTAGCAAGAAAGTAGAATGTGTGAAAAATGTTTTACGTATTATGCGAGATGAAACTCTTATTCTGTAGAGAAATTTTGTAATGTAATGTAATTAAGATTTTATCTTGTACCGTGTCACATTTTAACAGCTCCGGGTCAAAGGTCGCATTGATTCTGGTACAAAAACTTAGTTCCTAACGGGAAAAGAAATTGTATAGTATAAGAAAATGATTTTAAAAAGTTGGATGATGAGTTGTGGTGTACGAAAAGAAAGAAGGGATAACAGATAAGTGGTATTGGGAAGCTATTAAGTATGAAGTAATATCCGCTGACATTGATAAGGTTATGCCGGATTTTTTTCTTCTCGTGGTTCTGGTTGGTCCATTCTTGAGCGAAGTATCTCGGGCTGGTCAACTTGGAATGTGGTTTGTGGTTCCTCGACTGGGTAATATTTTATAGTTAAATGTGAAAAGTATTTATATAATTGAATGGTAATGCTGTAAAGTATTGTACGAACCATCTTTCACCTCCGTTGCTTCAGACAGTGGTATTCAGGGTTGCCAGATGTGTTGCGAGATCTTTCCACACCACTGCTACGGAATTTCCTCGCTTAACCTCTCCAATGAAACAAATTCCCTAACTTTGAAACGAAAAATATTCTCTAAATTATGGATAAACGACATAAGCCGTCCCTGACTATTCCATTTGCTGTCCCCTTAAATTAAAGTGCTTCAAATCAACCAATCATCGTTTCTTGTGCTCTCGAAGCCCTGTACTATTTTCTTTTCCTCATATGTTCCTTTCTCTGGGCGTCATTAATTTTTCTCTTTTTGACACATAAAAATGAGAGATAATGTTTTTTTTATTCATAAGAATTAAGAAAATAATATTTCTCTCTAGATTCCGGATGAAAAAATTCCTCAAAATCCCCAAACATTTCCCCGTCCATTTATGTTCCCCATTCTTTTCCCACGACGAAAAAAACCCCACTTTGGGGGCAATTTCCCCAATCTGGCAACCCTGGCACTGAACCCGGGAGGTCGCCTCGGTCTCCAACTTCGAAGTCGAATATGCTGTCAACGTTTATCCACCTGCCTTCCAGTGAAGGTCATCTTTTGTGGAGAAGAGACCTGCCCGTTTACACTTTCCTGGCAGATTTCTTGCAATTTATTTATTTGTCAAAAACAGTAAAAAAAACTGTATAAGACGTATGGGGGAAGAGATTATATGCGCACATTTTCTTGAGGCCCAAAATTTAAAATAAGGCGAAATTAGCAACATTTGAAAAACTAGAAAAAGAATTTAGAAAAATAGAAATTTGAAAAATGTTTGTTTCCGAGTTATAGAAAATCAGTTTCAATGGTAAATGAACTGCTGATTTGATTTTTCTGCATTGCTAACAAAATAGTAACGAACATCAGTTCTACTCCTACCACTAAAAGCAAAAGGAGTGCTCAACAAAAACGTGCGCCCGCGAAGCTACATTTACAGGAAATAGGTTGACGCAGATTCTCCGGAGCTGCGCCTTTCAGAATGACTATTGGGATGAAACCGAGACTATTTTCACCTTTACTGATCAGGATTCAGATCACTCCCATTCCCCAGATGCAGTTGGTAGAAAACCCTCAGACTGTGTTGATCCACTGCAGCTTCAATGAGGGGAGGGGCGAGGCAATATTTTCAGTAACTCTATATGCTGAAATCAAGTAGTGCTTGTAACCCTCAGCATAAGTCTCGTAATTTGGTGATTACCACTGTACAGAGCAATTAGAAATTCTTTCCCAGCGGTAGTAATTTCCTTCGGATCGTCTGAAGAGTCGACGCATTTTTTGATGTAGAATGCAAGGTGTGTATTTTAGTGAGGGTTTTAAAGAATGTCGTCTTGCTTTGGATAAGATATGCCGAGGCGGAGTTTCCAAATCCCATCGGTCGGAAGATCAGTAAACGGTGAGCAAGACTTTTCTATTGCACTTCCAAGATTGTATATGGATCTAGGGACTCTTTCTTTCCCAGGTTTGAGAAACGTACATTAGTAGAAATTTTTGAGACCCCTTCATTACGAACAAAAGGTATGTATATGTCTCACCACAACAGTACTCTCATGAGCTCAAGCCAGGGATATAGCTGTTCAGCTGTTCACACTATTAATGTATGTCTTTCCGGATGCTCGCTTGCAGGCAATTCTGGATGTATTTGTTCTCAGTAAACACCGTTCTCGCTTCGATCCTGTGTCTTTTTCATTGCAGCGTTACATATTCAGGAAGGGCATTGGCGCGTCTGAGGTTAAGAATGAAGTACGCTCCCTTATGGTGACACTAATGCCAAATGTAGCGCTTTTCTGCTGTATTGTTTGAAACAAAAGTTTCGCGGTCGCTGATGTCGACAAATCCTGCAATGGGGCGGAGTAGTGTAGCGCTAAATTATTTTATCTCGAACATTTCCATATTATGAAAGCGTGTTTCCTTCGCTTTCCTCAAATCTAAAATTATTCTTACGGAACTCTGGTACATAGGAAACATTTTCAACAACAACAGGAACAAGAAACAACAGGAAAACGTTTCACGTTCTTTGTGCTTCGAAATGTTTCATACGAAATTGCAGAGAAATATTAATTTTAACGTGCACCACTATTTCAATACAATATTTAAAGTTCAAGTCAACTATATGCAGTTGCAAAAAGGCCAGGCTCTTGATCCCTTATTAACAGTAAGAAAATAATAAGTTTTGATTACCGAACAAAATATTTAAAATTCCTTTTACAAAATATGTCGGGCCCACGAGAACAAACTGATCTGATTCACGAAAAATTATATTCTATAAATTTTATACGGTACTTTTTCTACGACTTATGGTAACTTTTGTAAGTTAAACGTTTACGTTGAATTGTTGTGTGGCAGTTGACATGCCGGTTTCAGCCGAGGGCACCTAGGGGTACAAACACGTAGAACGCTGGGGCGCCGACGCCGGCATCTGCTTCTGATAAGCAGCGCTGCTCGACCAGCAAGGGCGGACACATAAGACGCCGATTCGACAGTGTCGAGATCTAGCGGTTCATCCTAGTACTTCACTTCATTAATTTATCAAAATTATATCCAGTGACTGCCAAGAAGAGAATACACTGTTTTTGTGAATAACAGTAAATGGTGTATGGAATAATAGAATTATTGAACGCTGTTTTAGACAATTTTATTCAAAATAGATATTAAGCTGATGCAGACTGATGTTAATTTACGAGAATTATGAGGTGCATGTGTGTTTTACAAAACGATATTATTGATAAATATGGATTAGATAACTTTCCCAATAACGCTATTCAATTGGATTCACGTAACGTTGCAAGACAGTCTACAGAACGATCGTCCAATTCATCAATTATGGGAGATACAGTTTTGAAATTCGTGTATAATCTAATTGTGTGCACTCGCATAAACTGATAAATACTTCTGAAATTGTCTTTTCATTTAGTTTCTGTTTATTTGATTAATGTTTCACTCAACGTAACTTTTAACATTACATAAACAAATATATTTGAGGTTATGTAGATGTTTACTTGTTCATATACGAAGTAATTTCTTTCCAGCACATTTCTTCGCGTGTCTTTTGCCCCTCTATTACACACAACGAGCCTCACAAACAACATCAAAACCAAAAAAGTATTCCATCCCTTTTGAATCTTGTGATCAGACACTTCAAAGCCACGACTCGACTGAAAACCAGCGAGTGCAGCCAGCGCGCCGAAACTCCCAAGAGTTCCGGCTGCTGGCCGGCGCTGGCGGATGGAAGCCGATAGCGTTCGTTGTGTGCGCCTCCATTTGATAACATGGCGCAATCCAGCTGCCGAGTGACGTCATTCGGCGCCGGGCCCTCCCGCGCGAGAAACAAGCGTCTTACGTGTGTGTACCCTAGCGGACAACTCCCTAACCCTACCCTTCCCTGCTGCAGGTAGCTTTGGTTGCCAGTCCGCCTGCGAAGGAATACTGCGGTATAAAGAATCCTATTTGAAGGACAACATTAAACTTCATGTTCTCTTTCAGTTTTTGTGGTGCCAACTAGAATTTTGTTCCTTGCAAAAACATTTATCACTGTAACATTAATTGAAAATGAGTAGTTTAAAAGGCCGCAAAAGAATCACATTATTTTATTGCCTGAAAGATGATTATTTTATAGTCATAAACATGACGAACAGGCACTTCGGTACCTAATTAACGCTCGAGTCAATATGAAACTCTTTTTTTTCCTTTTGGAAAAGAGCAAATTGGCAACTATGTGTATTCAGAATAAATACGTGTTGTATTTTAGTTATCAATTTTCACGTGTCTTTTACTCATTGAAATTCAATTAGTTACAAAAATGAGGTCAGAATTGAGTTCGTGTAGCCTGAGCGAGGAAGACGGCCCCAGGTGCCAGCGCTGTCCCACGCGCGCGGCGAGAACGCGGTTGCGACCTCACTGCTCAGTAATGTGATCGATTTTCTTGAAACTCATTGAAGCCGAACCGAAATGGGTACGTGGTTAGCGAGTAGCATGTAGAAATGATTGGCATTTGTTTCACAAAGTGGGATACTGAGTGCTGGAACCATTTTACTCCCTATTAATTTTTGTAATTTCGTCAACTGGAGAATGTTCGCGTAAAATCAATATATACGTATTTATGTAGCTAGAATGCAAGAGAAGCACACTTCAAAACTTCCATTTAAGAAATCTTACTTCCAAGTGTAACGTGTAGGCAAGCGAACCTTGTGGTAGCTACTCGTATTTGGGTATGGGCGGAGAGGAATTACCAACAGGAAATCGCCTCACCAAGCAGGAAGAGAAAGGTGCCCTAGAGAAAGCACCCAAAGACTGAACGAAGGCAGGCCATTCTAGAAGCAGGGCGGGGAAGGCGGCGTGACGTAGGTCACGTGAGCCTCCAGTATATAAGAGAGTAGACGAAGGGAATGGGCGGGTTCTAGAGAAGGAGTGAGGACCTCGTGTTCATGCACGCGCCAGGGCGGTGCAGCGGCGAGCAGGGCTCGCGAGGCAAATCACGTGTTGACGCGTCTGCGGGGACTTTGTGTCTCAGATGTGACTGCGGTCACGTAGGAGTGATGCTGTGTGCGAGCTCCGAGTGAGGTGTGGTTGAGATCCACCACTCACACATCAATCGTTTAAGATCGCTCCTGCGATCAAGGCACATCATGGATTGATGCGCCTGTAAGGACTTTGTGTCAGAGAGTGGCATCCGGTCACTTAAGCTGGGCTTTGTGCGCGCTTCGAATTAACGAGTGGCGAGTGCCACTAGTTAAACCGATTCTCAATCGGATTTGGGATCGCTCCCGTGATCAGGGGATAGTAGAAGGTCTATCAGAGCCATTGTATAAAATGTAACCATTTAACTGTACTATTTGTTTGTAAATATAACTGTAAATATGCAAGCTCTGTGTCCGTGTTCGCTGTGAGTACCCATGACGTCACACAAGCATGTGTGTAAAGTGAAGCGAATTGCACTGGAGCTCAACTGGCGGTGGAAAAAAATTCGCGGAACGAAGCGGTCTTCCGAGATGCTCAACTGTTTCAGAACCTGTCAAAATAATCGTGCGCAGGCCTGTGGCCTCGCGAGTGCGCGGGAACCATCGGCCAAGCCTCCCACGGTTCACATTTTCTATGAATAGATGCACAGTTATAAATACCTCCACCTGACGCAGTTTATTCAGAGTTGATATTCAGCTCGTCGCACTAGATTTCGTCGAGTTCAATTGCGGTGTTTATGCTGTTTTCAGAGAAACACTCTTAACAGGGGATTTTCGTACTTATTTGGCACGAAATTATATTTTCACCAAACATTATATTGAAGAATACAGATGGGAAGTGAAAGATTGTCTTGTAAAATAATATTTTCTTTATATTATATACAGATTATATAAAATGCATTTACAAGTATGGTATAGTTCCGATCTTCATTTAACCTCTGACATTTAGAAATTTGCAAAAAGACTTTGCACTTATAACACTAAGGATTTCCTGTTAGAAAGAAGTTTGAGCATTGCTTTGAATGTAGTGGACTCCAGATGTTTAATCGCTTGGTATTGTTAATAGGTTTTATAGCATAAACACTAAAAGTTAATAAAATCATAACATTAATGGAATGAATGTTTCACTGATATAATTTGTCACTGAGTTGTAATCCATCTATTGAAAGCCTTCCGAATTTTCTTTTCGAGAAAACGTAAGAGTATAAGGTTGTTGTTAGTCAACCTTCTACAGTGAGTTTTGTTTAGTTCGAAGAGGGTTTTTAAATACAAAGGTTTTTGAGCGTATAAGCTATGGGTCTTGCCTGACACAAGCGCTTTTCACAAAAGATTTCCACGTTTTTCTTATGTAGTGCGTTACGTTTGTGAGGTCAGCAGGATTTCTTTGGCATATTTCCCAACAATATCTATGTACAGACCTTCGTAAATACAAAACACTTCCATTAATTTTCAGAAAGATGTTTAATTCGGGGTACACAGCAAATAGTAATTGGACTGTTCCAGAATTTGTAAACCCCCCTTATTGCATTTGTATTCGAGACTTAATACTGAATGCCATGAAACAATGGTTTTCTATTTTCCTTAGAGTGAATACATAGAACTTTTCTGCAGCGATATCTGACACATATCTAATTTTCGGCGTGTATCCTTGCCGTTCGAAATGTTAAGATATTTATGGCGTAGATATGTTCTACAGAAGTGCATTCAATAGTAGATCTTTGATGTCTCGCACGTTTTTAAACATATATGAGTATTTGATGAGTAATAACAATAAGTGGAGGGAAACTTTCGGTATGCGACGCATTCACACTGTTTCCTTAAAATTAACAATCTATTGACAAAATATTGTAGGAAATAAAATTTACGGTACTTTTCAATTAAATTGTTTTAATATGTTCCTGTGGCAATATTATATATACTTTCATATTGCGTTTAAATAAATGTATTAAAATCTTCATTTGTCTTCGTGAAACAGTTTGTTGGGATACTACAGAAGATAAAGATATTTTTTCATTCGAAAATTTTCATGAAGAAATGAAGCCGTTTTCGAGAATATTACATTTAAACATTTTTAAAAATATACCATTTTTGGCCTGAAAACATGCTCATTGCACAATTGCCTGTTCTCAAATTCAAAACCTTTGCGCTTTTCGTAAAATTTCAGTAGATAGTGTTAAGCTTTCCCTACGCAAATGCGCATGAAATACAGCTGCAATGTAAATTTTAGGGGTGGAAGAGAAATTTGAAAACAATATTTATTATTTAAAAAATACTTTACACTGATTTACTTTTTAAAATTAAAAAGTTTGAATGAAAAAATGAACAAATTTTGTAGATTTCAGTGCAAGTTACTCGAAATGGTCAAAAACGTTTGAGATATTTTTTCAGAATAGTTTGTTTTAGTAGCTTCTTTTCGGAAATTGGCATTTGATTAAAAACATTAAAATTACGGTGATTTGAAAAAAAAGCGAAATAATTTATTCTATAATGAAAGTTTGGGTTAAAAATAGAGAATTTCCATTTTTCAGAAATAATAGGTTTAAACTAAAATACTTGGTCTGCCGTGTTTATAAGCTTAATTTGAGCTGTATTCCAGGAAGATAAAGAAATATTTGAAGCCGTTTTTGAAAATATTTTAAAAATGACATCAGGGGTTCTATGATCCACCTAGAAAAATTCAAAGTTTCTTTTTAAATGGTCAGATTTTCAAACGCCAGAGCTATTACTAGAACATCCATTTTGAAAATGTCGTATGCGCGGTCTAGTTGCTAGTGTTGTTCGCAGGCGGACAAACAGGGGGACGGAGAGACTCTTTTGGAAACAGAACATTTTTCGGTAAATTCTCCCGAAACACATATTTCCCTCAAAACCTCGAAATGAGTTTTTGCAGCACTGCATAACCGTCTCTCTACTGTCTATAGGGGGAATAGAAAGAAAGGTAGTCCCATAAAATTACATATTCTTCTTAAAAGTATATAATAATTACACAGTTCGTTAAAGTAGTGCAACACCCACAATTGTAAATAATTATTTTACACCATCATTACTAGCTTCAACTAAGTAAATAACTAATTACCTAATCAATTGTGTGTGTATGAACTGGCTGACCTGTTACAATCGTAACTGATTATTTCATGTGTGCGAGGATATAATAGCCGTAACAAGAAGGAATTCGCAGATGTTCACGTTATTTATCGATGTGAAAAATTATTTTCTCTCTTAAGGAGAGATCGGAGGTTATCTTCAAAGTTGAGAGGAGTCTCATTTGACATCTCATTCTTTGACTTAATTCGCGAGAGCGCATAAATACCCCAGTCGTACGTCAATAATCTCAACACAAAAAGAATCGGACACCATATCTCAACTTTTCGCTCCTCACTATCTAGCGTTGTCGACAACCTTCGGCTTTAGTTTGCCGATTGAATTTTAATGCTTGGTAGATCAGGGTAGATTAAAGAACTGCTCAAAGGAATATCTCGTATCCAACTTCAAAAGTAGTTAAATGTTGCAACTACAAAACTAGTCATGTTGTTGCATTAACCCTTACAAATACCTTTAACTCTTTGTATTTGAGTATTAATTACAATAGTATTATTTTTATTAATTTTAGCAATATTAATAATAACAAATTGTTTTGATTTTTTATACTACTACTTGTTTAAATTTGGCGGTCAAAAATATCGTAGAATCGTATCGAAAATATCAGATTGTTTAATTTTGATTTGTAATCGTCAGTCGTTCTGACCTGGGAAAGAACGGTTTGATAGCAGGGCACCGGCTCTGCGCAGCTCTAAGCTCCCGACACGTGGTAGTGTAGTGCATGTTAGTGTGTGTGTGTGTGTGTGTGTGTGTGTGTGTAAGGGGTGAGAAAAGGACAAGGAAGAGAAAGGAAAGATCGCGCGCGGTCCGTGGCCCGTTCGTTAGAGGCATTCGCCTGGCACCTGATCGGCAGAGGCGTATTTACGGTATGGCAGGCATGGCACATGCCATGGGCGCCACTCACAAGGGGCGCTAATTAGAGAATACCCGCCATAACAAATAAGAACAACCCTCATTTGAAGTATCCTGACAGGGGCGCAAATTGATGCTTGCCATGGGCGCCTGAATACCTAGATACGGCTCTGCTGATCGGGAAACGAAGGAAAGCTGCCGATCCGAGCAGCCGGCGGCCAGTCTGCTCGTGGAGAGCTGAAGCGGGTGGGTGCTGGCCCCCCGAGACGCCGCCGCCTCCGCCTCCGCCGCCCGCCGCCGCCGCCGCCTCCGCCTCCGCCGCCGCCGCCGCCGCCGCCGCCCCCGCCGCCGCCGCCGCCGCCCGCGGCGCGCGGGACAGCCCTGGCGCTGGGCGCCGCGGCGCGCCGCGTCGTTCATTGAATGGCGCGCCGCTTACGCAACCGGCGCGGGGGGCGGGGCCGGGGGCGGTGGGGGCGGGGCCGCTATTTCGGAGCGCCGCGTGCGCGTGTGCACGCGTGCAGCGCGCCGACACCGCCCTGGCGCCCGCGCCCTTCCCCAGGGCTCCCCTCCCGACGGGGGCGCACTTCTCGAAATACGAGGGCAAGTCAATAAACAAGTCGCCAAACGGAATTGAGGCAAAAATAATCAATGGAACTGTCTCACAATTATTTCACTTCTCCACACAATCATCTTGTACATTCAGGCACTTATTCCATCTCGTTACAAGTCCTTGAAAGCCAGCAGCAAAGAAGTCCCTTGGTTGCTGTCGCAGCCAACGTGTAACTTCATAGATTACGGCATCATCTGTATCAAAATAATGGTCACCAAAATGATTTTTAAGGGCCCAAACAGATGAAAATCACTGGGGGCTAAGTCAGGGCTGTACGGGGGATGTTTCAGGCGTTCCCAATGAAATGTCCATAACAGCTCCTGCGTTGCTCTTGCTGTGTGAGGGCAGGGCATTGTCATCCAGAAGAATCACAGCCTTTGACAGGAGTCCAGGTCGCTTGCGGCGAATGACCTGTCGGAGTTCCCACAGAGTGGTGCAGTACGACATGGCATTCACAGTTTCAACATGAGGCATTCACAGTTTCACCGTAATCAATGAGGTTACACGTTGGCTGCGACAACAACCAAAGGACTTCTCTGCTTCTGGCTTTCAAGGACTTGTAATGAGATGGGATAAGTGCCTGGATGTACAGGGTGATTATGTAGAAAAGTGAAATGAGTATCAGAAAGTTATTTTGATTATTTTTGCGACGTATTTATTCACTTGGCCTCGTACTTAGTCCTCGGCATTCGGCCGTTCTCTGGAAGAGAATTCTAGCGGCCGGCTGCTCTGATGGGTAGTTTTACGGAGTTTCTCCGATCAACACAAGCCGAATGCTGGAGCAGTAACCTAACAAACGGGCCACGGACTGCGTGCGATCTTTCCTTCCTCTTTCTTGTCCTATCCTCATCCCTTATACACACACATTACACATGCATGCTCTACCCTACCCACACCTGCCGGGAGACTAGTCGGGAGTTTAGAGCTTGTCCCCTGCTGGGGCGGTGTCCCGCTGGTGGAAGATACCTGGTTGGGAAAACTCCGCAAGCACAGGTAGATCGGCGCCAGATCTCGCAATCTAGCGGGGGAATATCATCACACCCGCCCGAGTAAAACGAGCAGTACACTTACGAGACTAATAACATCAGCCGATAACGCACCCGGAATCACTAATTAATCAGTTGAAATTGTCACACAGATTTAGTTTTGTGAAAAGTACAATACCTATTGCGAAAGTATTATTTTATAAAAGACAATGCGTTGAAATGTTTGCCCGTTGGATTTATAAGTTAAATGTACTTTGTCAATTAAATTTTACATGTATATTTTATTGGTATATTTGTGAAGTCCATAAACCATTTTGATTTGAACATTAGAGTTTTTAGTAAACAAAATTGTACTATATTTTGTAAACCTCTCGCGATTCGATTGATGAGAAGTTTTCAACAGATGGTTGAAGTGTTAGAAGGAGAGTATTAACGGCGTTATAACATGACGTAGTCGTTACCAATAATACGTTGGAGAATGTGCCGTTATGGCGTTCCTACTTTTCGAAAGTAAAGAACTAACTATACTTCGGTTTTTCTTTCTTGCCGCACGGGGGCGGATGTCATCAAAATGGAATATCTTACGGTATTTCGCGTCGTTCTCCGTTGAGCCGCCGGGAGTCGTATGATCGCCAGCACTGCTCGATAGGCGCGATCATTCAACTTCGAGCGGCACAACGGAGAACGACGCGAAATACCGTGAGATATTCCATTTTATTGACACACCCCCGTGCGCCAAGAAAGAAAAACCGAAGTACATGCAGCGTGAAAACTTCTCCCCATTTAAATGCTGAGTGCGGGCGGGCAACGTGCTCGGGCGACCGCAGCGCCGCCACGCGGCAGGCGCAGCACTTGGGACGAGAAGTATTCACTACGCACATCTACACTACCCTATTCCTTTTGCGGCTGAATTGGGCTTTGCAACCATTGTGCAATTCACGACCAAGATGGAATGAGGAATGTACTTTACCGGATTGCGCCGGAATAGAAACAATTAAACAATTCGTTTGCCGATGATTCGGAATATTTTAATTCCATCCTCAGGGCTACTGTACAAAACAGCAACAAGGCATGAAGACAACATCAATATGAATGTTCAATACACAACACATATTATATTTATTATTATTATTAATAATAATAATTTGTGTATTGTATTTTCATATTGATGTTGTCTTCATGCATTGTTGGTGTTTTGTAGACTAGCCCTGAGCATGTAATTAAAATATTCCGAAACGTCGGCAAACGAATTGTTTAATTGTTTCTATTCCGGCCCAAACCCGTGAACTACATTATTTATTGGGCATTTTAGGTGATTTTATATCATTTGAAGTCGCTATTGTTAAATATGTACTACTCAGTGGCGGGCATTCCATGGAATGAAGGGAATGAGTCATTCCTCTAAGCAAAGCAGAGAAAAAATCCTTTCTGTATTTAAAATATTCGTTGCTTATGACCAGAGCAAAACTGGTTACTAATCTCAGATTTTCAGCGAAGTACCAGTGGTTGAACCGTGACAATCGATGTCTTCAGATCGGTGTGTAGATTCGTTTCGTGACGTCAGCGAAGCTTCTTCGCTCCTGGAGAGTGTAGGCTTTCGACTTCGTCAAGCCTCGTAAAAAGTCGGGTCGGTCCGTCAGTCGTCCGCGGCAGAATGATTCTTTAAATGCGTTCCGTTGTGATCGGCTGCTAGGTATTTCAAGTTCGAAAGAATTTTGGCTTTTTCAGAGTGTTTGGTACACGCAGTAACTACATCATAATACAATGTAAGTAAATGGTACATAATATAAACGTTCTCGATATTATTAAGTTAAAGAGCATTCTCAAGAACTTAATCCTTTGGTTCCGTTCTGCAATTCTCCCTTGCGGAAAGCGAATGCATCGGCGAACCCATTCCACGCAGTAGTCATGGCATCTAGCGAAGAAAGTGGAAACAACCCGCGTTGACAAGCAGAGCCGATCGACACGCCGCGGCGCAACGCCCACGTAGCCCTTCCGATAACCTCAGTTTCCGGTGATACATTCGAAGTATGCACGATTAACTTTCAGGAGGATAAAACATTACTGGTATTTCTAGTCATTATAATACACAAGAATTGCAGACGGAAGTTTGGATCATATTCGCCCTTCGTCTATTTTATGAGTTAAATTCTACCAGGATTACTGCGAGATTTGATTCCTAAAATAGTACAATATTTGCATTCAGAGCGAAAACAAGAAACATAAGTTGCAAGAAAGAAAACTAGCAAGACGTGACATTTGTCCCAGGAATTTAAACCGCAAAGCATCCAGAGAATGTGAAAAGTATAAGAAATAAATAGAAAGCACATCACATCCATTGTTTCCAAAGTATAGTGATAAAACATTATTCAACTCTCTCTATATATTTTCAAAACAACATTCACCATATATTAAAGTTCATGCTCTTCTTTTCCATTTTATGAAAGAAAGAAGTCTTTAACACATTGATGAATTTCATAAATTTATATTCATCATTTCAAATAATAAACTACTCGATAAATAAGGTGGAGAGCGTGTCACATAAATATCGAATTACATTTGTTTACGATGTTAGAAGGAATTTCGGCAACGAAATTTTCCCTGGGGTCCATTGTCTCCCAGGCGACCAGTTACGTTCGTATGCAAGACACGACCTCTCCCGGGTTAGTAATCACATTTTGTGAAAATTCAGATCATCTTTATCTATGTTACGTTTTTATACCTCGGACTTCAAAAGTGCTTCCCCAACTAAATTTGTCACCGCACGCCACTGGTACCACTACACAGGCGTGCTGAAGAGTAAGGCGTGTGTGTTGGTCGCGCGCGCAGGCGGCAGCCCAGCTGAGCGCCTGCACATGCGCCGCGAGCGGGCATTGCCACCGCTGGCCGCGCTTCCTTCGCTTTCCTCGCCCAAACCAATTCCCCTGGACGCAGCTCTGCGCGTGCGCGAACGCCCTCCCGGCGACCCGCAACTCTCAGAGACGGAGGAGGGACGTGCAGCATTTCGATTCGTTTCGCTAACAATAATACGATTGTCCCCAATATGCGTTACGAGAAGTCATTGAACCGGACGGGCGATGTGCGTTGGAGCTCCGTCAGGGGTGTCACGCGAGCCCAAGGAACTTGCTGTCGCTGTGCAGTAAGTGCGCTTTTAGACTCCGTAATGAGCACGCCTTGTATCCTTCAGTTAAAACATTAGGTCCGTCGACATTTCGTCAGCTGTGTCGCTGTCATCCTATCGGGAGGTTGAACGTCTCCGCAGTGACGTAACTACAGTGACGTTTAAGCTCCCGGTTGGATGTGAGCGTCACAGCTGATGGAGTGTCAACGCACTCGATGTTTTATTCGAAGTACAGTCTGACGGACGTTACGTCCACAGCTCTCATGCATTTTGTATGATGTAACGACACATTTAAAAGTGTTTCAATGAAACTGAATATTCATTATTTCTCTTCCCCCTTCCCCGTAACTTACACTATTACTTTTCCTGTAAGAACAATCACGCGTGTTGAAAATCGAGACGGAAGAAGAAGTCGCATTAAAGAACATTTAATCGTAACATTGGACGTATCGTACATTTACGCAAAATAAAACAAAGTGCAACAAATTTTTATGTTGTCTTGTCATTCTCGATCAACGGTATACACTGTATGCATTTCCGGAATCTGTGAGGAACAAGAAGAAACTAAAAATAAATTGCACGCGCTGCATGGATGAAATTTCACACAAACTTTTCAGCCAGCAAAGTTGATGCATACCAGTGAATTGATTCACTTCTGATAATATTCAGTCTACAAAAATATGATCAAACTCATGCTTCCAACATTCAAAGTTCAATGTGGTAAAATAAGATTAAAAGTCCAATTTTTAGTACCATCTGCTGTGGTACCAGAAAACTTGAAATCTTTCGAGAAAGAGCGCGGCGAGAGATTCCAAGAAGTTATCAAAAGGTTCCAGAATGGTAGCCCTAATATCCAGGCGTAAAACCGAAACGGGATTCAGAGAAAATAACTGGGAAATGCATGTAAATAATAAGGAACAACTCATAAACGTTAAAACACAAACTTTCTCTCACCCCCAAATAAAAATGGATATGGACGAATGTACAGTCGGCTCCGGTCATACTGAACCTCTGGGAACTAACATTTTGCTGACTATATTAGAAGTTTACTATATGCGATAATATACACAAAGTAGATTTTCAACTATGAGTATTTCAGAGATAGTCCAATCGTCGCGAATTCAACACAGTAATAACTTCGTACAATCGTCACACACGATGGTACATTTTCCACCATTCTAAATGTCCAGGTAAGGACTTTATCACCCTGAAATTCCTCTAGCTCTATTGCAGCTCTATTTACTTTCTGGACTTACTACTTTCGTAGTAAAGACAAAGTATTGTAATCGTGCTACTTATATCGTCAATTTTTCGACAGAAAAACTCTTATTGTCGGACCCTGGTTACCAAAAAGGTGATAAATCTTCCTCTAACAAGTTGTGGAGTCAGAATCCACATTTTGTGGATCCTTTATACTAAAAACTCGATTGACGGTAAAATATCTGTCCGTTCATGCACGAACCTCGCTAGAACATTAACTTCTCACCGGATTTTCTCCAAAATTCATATTCTCCGATAGATTTGAACGAATTCGAGACCCCACTAGTTTGAAACTGATATTTTGATTTTTAGGTGCACTTAACGTGAAGCATCAACATTTTCAAATTTTTCTCTAAAACGGCTCCACTTTTTTTATCATAATCTTCGGATAGCTTAAAAAAACTTTAAAATAGTGCAGGTGTGATGTGCGTTGAAATCTCGGAATTTTCGGAAATTGCAAAACAATTTTTCCGGAGTCTTCGTACACCTACAATATTGAATAAACACAATTTTTTCCGGTAGGATATCTGGTTTTCAAAGTCAAATTAAATAACCTCATGTACAATTTCTCAAAAATGTGAGTAGTTTTCATGTAATTGTACTCTTTTAAAGTTGTCTTGACGCTCTAGAGTCTAGTTGAGGACACGCGGATGGGGACTTAGAACCCTTTCCAGCAACTCCATCTCAATCAGGTTTTTGTGCCCCCCCCCCCATCTCGATCAGGTTTTTGTCCAGTTTCCCTGATCCATTGAGCAAATTCTGAGATGGCCCCTTATTTTGCTTCTGGACGTAAATGTAGCTTCACTGTACGCACGTTTTGCTGAGCACTCCTTTTTTTTTATTATGCTTTATTTAAAAGGTCGCATGAACTGCTAGGTCATTAGCGACCACATTCAAAATACAGTATATACAATGTACATGAGAGCATACAACAAAATTTAAGATTAAATCACAAATACATAATTTGTCAATATAAGTCATCAAATAAAATCATCACATAAATCATCAAAAATCATCAATATAAGTTATCACATAAATCATCAAAATACCTGTTGGGCATTACTAATACATTATTTGATATAACATTGTGACAATATTGGTGTTTAACAGATTTTTGGTTTCTTACAGTTTATTGATAAGGTTAATTTCCTTTAAAAATTTAATGACATTTTGAATGTGGTATTTGTTGTTAAGGATTTCAGGGAGAGTGAGAGGTATTGCATATTTTTTGCGAATATCTTTGTAAATGGAACAGAACAGTAATATGTGTGGTATAGTACTCCTTTTGTTTATAGTAGTAGGAGTAGAACTGATGTTCGTTACTATTTTTTAGCAATGCAGAAAAATCAAATCAGTTCATTTACCGTGGAAATTGATTTTCTATAACTCGGGAACAAAAATGTTTCTAAATTCTATTTTTCTAAAATAATAATTTTTCTAAATTCTTGTTTGGAGTTTTTCTTTTTTTTTAAATTCTGGGCCTCAAGAAAATGTGCGCAGATAATCTTTTTTCCCACACGTCTAATACAATTTTTACTGTTTTTTGACCAAATAAATAAATAAATAAACTAATAAATAAACTCCGGATCGGGACGTCTCTCATTTGCTCGGATGGAACGCGAACTAGCAGAGTGTCGTTTAGGAGCGTGCGTGAAACAAAAGTAACAATTGAAGAAGTGTCCTTGTAACAGCTATTACTGATGCAGAAATAGAAATCTTGATTTAATGCAGTTGCCTGCCATTGAAATTACATAAGAGAACTGGAATCGCTGTTATGCATATGTATGTGAGAACGCCTGGGAATAATTCCCGCGAAGTGCCAATGTCTTCTTCAATCCCTTAGTTAAAGTTATTTGAACTCCTACTTGAATACAGTGAACAATCAACAGTTTTTATTTTCACGGTTTTAAATTTTATAGTTTTATTTATTTCTGTTCTCTATCTTTCTGTCTGTCTACGCCTCTGCCTGTCTCTGCATGTCTGTGCCTTGCAGGGGGCAGGGGGGCAGTGTAACGTTTCGTGTATTTCTCACATGTTTATTTACATTTCGAAACGAAGTAACGGATGATGTACTTCACTTGTTTGAATGAGGATAGCAACGGAGATATTGAGTGTGAATGGAGATTGAATCACGATCAATTCTATGTTCCTCCAACGAAAATTGTAATATGCAAATATTATGCAAGGTATGAAGATTGTAACATGTTAAAGTACTCGAGTACATTGTAATAAAGATTTTGGAAAGAAATTTTAAAAGAGATTGAAATAAAATGTTATAAAAATAATAAATTGAAGTGTTACTTCATTAGAAAATGGGTAGCAGGGCCTATGGTTAGCCGACCTTTGGGCGATATTGGGCGAATGACGTTGAACGTGGCGCATTGTTTAGACTCGGCACCGGCCCGGAAAGCCAGGAGCTCTGATTTTGCAGGGCGCCCCGACCCAGGGAGGGATCCGGATAGCAGTAGCCCAAAGCGCGTGTTGGCCGCGGGGAATGAAGATAAAGGAAAAAAGCGTAGTGTCCACTCCCGGGATTTATCCTCCCTGTAGAAAATAAAATGTGGGGTAGTGGCCCACCCAGAGTTCACCAACGTCTGCCTGTCCGTCCGTATCTGTGTGCCTCTCCTTCTTTGAGTCTGTCCCTCCGTAGAGAAGCTTGGGAAGTATTTATTAATGCTATTTATTTCTCGCTACAAGATCTTTAAATCGTATTGTCTACAGGTTTTAAGAAATGCGGGTAGTTTTTTGTTACTTTGGGGGGAATTTTCTGAAATGTCAGTGTCATCAAATCACAGTTCGTCTGCCAGCAATGAATAGAAATTGTTTTTCTAAGCATGCTTTTCCGGAGTCCAACAACATACTTCGCTTAAAAATATGGTGTTAGTTCGATTACCATTAAAATCTGTGAAGTTTCTAATATTATAGATTTTACGATTTTCTTTTGCTGAAGGTTTTCAGGTTTTCACGATTTAGTTGAATACAATTTTCAATATGATATGAATCTGCCCCACATCCCTCTCACTCCTCTCTCCCCCTCTCCCTCCTCCCCCTCTCCTCCTCCCCCTCTCCCTCCTCCCCCTCTCCCTCCTCCCCCTCTCCCTCCTCCCCCTCTCCCTCCTCCCCCTCCCCTCCTCCCCCGCCCCTCTCCCCCATCTCTCCCCTCTCTCTCTCCTCCTCTCTCTCCTCTTCCCTTCCCTCTCGCGTTCATTACGTAACTATTTCTCACGAGAGAAAGTTCATGCTGTTGTAGCACCACTAGTTTTTTTGTCTCTATCTTTGTGTTTGCCTCCTCTCCCCCGTCTCTCTCTCCTTTTGTCTGTCTGTCTCTCTCTCTCTCTCTCTCTCTCTCACACACACACACACACACACACACACACACACACACACACTCAATCACTCCTGCAATTAGGAGATATTTTGGTAGTCTTTGTTTTCATTTCTTCGCGTATTTCAACAGTTTTGTATGGTACTCCTTTAAATCTTCATTTGTTTGTTTTCTTCGGTCTTTTGCTTGATCTTCGCGAATAGGTACACAGAGATCTGGATATAGCTCTCTGTATTTATAGAGATCTCTTTATAATATGGATACTCATTGTAAGTTACTGTGCCTAACTAATAATAATAGTAATAATAGTTATGTATTAATTTTATTCTACATTTATTGTATTTCATTCAATTTAATTTAAACGCGTTTTATTCCAATAAACTAAAAATTCTCAAAACAGAACAAATAAATAATAATTCGCCTGGCAGTCATCACAGAGTGATTATATTTTTAGGGTACTTTACACGTTTTTTTTAGAAATAATGAAACATTTTGCGGTCATATTAATGTAGTTTTAGGTAATCAAAATTCTTACTCGAATAATGGGTGAACGAAACTTCATCTGTCTGAAGGACGTTAATAATAGTTGTTTAAAAGACCATATAAATTTGTTGATATTAAAATATTTATTCAATAAAAATGTTCTACAAATACAATGCCATGTTTTTTTGCACGCATTCTTTTATGTTTTTAAAAATGTTCTGTAGCGTGAAGGTCTACAGAGCTGCTCCGTGACCTTACGAGTTCTTAGATCCCTGAACTAGAACCTCTGGACTTCGGACGGTGTGGACCACATCGAAGCTAAACTTTCTCGAACGTCATTCGATTCTGTAATAACATCTTGTAGCCCAAACGAATATCTCACAAACGATTGCCTCTTATGTGGGCAGAGTTTTCTATCATGCTTGTTTAGATGTTAGAAAACAGTGTGAAACATTTTGCTTCGTTTATACTGTCTAATATTTCTAAATCTAAAATTTTAATTTCTAAACATTAGATTCAAGACCTTTTAAAATTTCTATTTTTCTTTATGGCTTTACTTTAGCCACTAAAGGTGATAATGGAGATAAAGTGATTGTTTTTGCAGCCTTGTTATGGTTATCAAAATTGAAAGGGTCGAGAAAACATTGTGATAGCCAGGGCTAGGATTTATATGGAATAACATGTTTCTAAATATAAACATCCGTATGAAAAAAAGGAGAAAGGAAAAAAAAACTAGTGGTGTTTCAACCGCACATACTTTCTCGCTTATTTCTTCCTGCTCTGCTATATTACACTACTACATAAACTTTCAAAAGTGATTCCAAGCAGCAAAAGTGTGACAATCCTTTTTAATTAAAGAACTATTACGTAGTTGCGTACAAATTCTCATTTTTCTTTCTCGCAATCTAAGTACTTGAAGTATTATAGATGACGTAATGCTCCGCAAAAGCTGGCGAATTTTTGTCAGAAAAAACGCGTATTGTGGATACCTGAATCTGAAAAGTAGATAAGTCTTACTCCTTTATGTAGTAAATAACGTTGTGTAGTCGGAATCCGCTTTTTGGGGTCCTTGATACCTAATAATTGGTTTACAACATTCACAACGTCCGCTTATCTGTCAGTCCTTCGTGAATGAATGGCGATTCTGACGATGTTCTTCGCCCCCCCTAGAAGTGAGATCCGTCGCCGACCTACAGGTCGGGATTCGGGCTGCCCCTCTCCGCGCTTCTGTCTGTAAAGTACTAAAAAATCTTGTTTTTTTTTTTTTTCACGATCAGAGCGTCGCCCGCTTAGTTCCTTTTCTAAATTAACTCTCCTCAAATCTCAAGGATTAACTACAATCTCGAACGCGTTCGAATTAAAAATGCAGTAGTGAAAATTCGTTTAGGTACAAGGAGGGCTTACAATCGGCGAATCTGGCGCCGGATTTAAGATGCGAAGTGCATTTTATATGATCACTCGTTACTTGAAGTCACAACGGCCTGTGAACAGAATTATGAAGAAGTAAAAAACATTGATACGAAAAATAAGTTTTAAATCTCAGTAAAATTTCAAACCAGTTCACATTTTCCCCCACTATTGTTTACTTAAAATTGCTCCTTCCGATTTTTGCAATCCTGCGTTTCTTTGAATTATTTTTAAATTCTTTGGACAAACTCGCAACAGAGTGGCGGAGAAAAATTGCTGCCAAATTCGCTCGGTGGTGGAACGGTTAGTGTATCGGGTTGTTGTCCCCAAGTTTGCGTGTTCAAACCCAATCGAACCCGTGGAGTTGCAAGGGCGGGAAAATCCTTCCTTAGGAGGGGGAATAAAGCCGGCTGTCGCGTTGTAGATTTTCTGCACATAAAAGATCCTCAAGGCTGAAAACCGCCTCTGAGCTAAATTCAAATCACCTCTTTCGTCGCCTTTTTTCTCCGCCAAATGGTGAAAGGAGCGTAGCGGAACTTGCGTGGTCAGGCGGAAGAACAGGTCTCATGGCCTGAGCCTCGCATGTAAAAAAAAACCCTAATTGAATTGAGTTAAATTAAATTGCATTACAACTTGCTCAATGAAATATTGAGCAAATGACTGAAGATAAGTGTTCATCCTAATATTTTTATGTTTTTTTATTAAAATGCAGTGTTTATATTATAAAACATGTTAATAGTAAGCTATAAAATATCTGAAGCCCACCAACTTTCATTTAAAGCGAAAATCACGAAATTAGACTTAGTGGAAATCTCAAATTCTTTCCGAAACTCCTTAGTATTTTAAATAAATATTTTTTCAATTTTATAAATGTCAGAAATTTTAATGAAGATTTGAACTATATCGTACTTATAAAAGGTCTTCCATGATATCAGCAATTTATTTTAAATTTCAGCCATTTTCCAGGAAATGATAATAATGTTATAGGGGTTTCATGTTTCACCCCAAACATTAAAATATCTTAAAGATATCGGGAACGATATCATTAACGGCCAAAATTTAGGTCAAAAACTTCTAATTTAACAAAGTTATACGTGACACTGTTTAAACAAAACGATTTTCGGGTACAAATTGCATGTTTCTTCGACCCATCTTCACCATTTTTGGAACATCTCTAATAGACTTGAATCATTATGTCGTGGTGGAAAGACACGGGTGAGTTACTCCCACGCAGCGAGTTCCATAGCTTGTTCTGCGCAACACCAGTTTGCGTCACGACCCACGTTGGTTTGAAAGGCCAGACCTGACGCCGGCCACTATATTGCTTGGAGGGCGAGAAGTGTCGAATAAAAACATTTTGTAAGTGGCGTAAATCGACAATTTTCAACGGTAACCAACAAAAAATAACACGATGAAGGTGTAAAAGATGCAATATTTAAAATAAATGCTTCATGTACGTATCCGTTTCAATGACTTGTAACAAGGCTATCGTTTTGGTTTCTGGTTGTATTTTAACCGTTTCACTGCTACGCATTAGGCGCGCTGGCCGCTCCGCAGTGCTGAATACTTTTTCGTGCGGTCTTCTCTCGCGCGCGCTCTCAGTTGTTAGTTATTGTATATTTACTAAGGTGCATATTTACTTTCCGTCATTCTTTTAGATCCAGGCTTACTGGCACTGACGAAGTTGAAAGTATTCCATGCCTTCCAAAACACCCGAAAGAACCCGAACCCGGAAGAGCAGCGCGACGCACCGGTGCGTCGTTAGCAGTGGTGGCACGGCGAAGTCTGACGCACCGGTGCGTCGTTAGCAGTGAAAGGGTTAAAATTCCCGCTAATACTGTGACGCAAACTGGTGCCTGAAGCTCATTGGCTGAAGTCGGATACCATGTGCAAGAGCCCCCCCCCCCTGCATTACATGTGGGCGAAAGTACAACTGAAAGGAACCTTAAACATGAATTGTATGACCGATATTCGAGACCAAATTATTGCAATACTACAGTGTGAGGAGGAAAAGTATTGACACGAAGTAATAGCTAGCAAATTCGTTGTAAGACTTGAATTAATTGAAAATTTATTCAATAAAAGTATTATTGTGTTTCCAATATTGCAGTATAGATGTGCTTTTAAATTCTTTTATTTTTATTTTGTAAACAATTAAATATATTATCATATTATAATCAATGTATTTTATTGACCGAATTGTTGAAACTGATTAACAAATACTCTAAAGAACTATTAGTATGGAAATTAAATTTTTCTTCTGATGAAGATATCAACGTATAATCATCAGCATGAAATGATGGCTCTACTCCAGTGGGGTAACAATGTTTCCTTGTAAATTGTGTGATTCGTTAATATATGAATATTTATTCCTGAATGTTACAATTGTTTCTTCACAATTATTTACATTTGTGAGAAGCGGATGCGAAAGCGCTGTTGTTCGTTGACGGAGTCCGCGTGTGGCGGCTGTTGCAGGACCCCGGCGCGCCGGCGGACGATGGCTTGGAGGCTGCGCTGGAGAAGATCGGCGGCAACAACCGCTGGATGTGGCTGGTGTTCGTGCTGGCGTCCGCGCCGGGCATCTTCAACATCTGGGCGCTCACTTCGTACGTGTTCCTGGCAGCTGAGTTGGAATACTGGTGCGACACGCCAGAGCTGGAAGCAGCCAATTGGACACACGCACAAATACGCAACATCACAGCAGGGTGAGAATGAAGACTTGAGATGTTCTTTTTCGACCTACTTTACGTATCGTCTTATTTTAAAATCCATTTCGCAATGTTTACGGAAATGCGCGTTGTAGGGATAGTTACGTGTTCTAGGATACGGTGAAGCCGAAAATGCGTTGTTTTTACAAAATATCAACCCATCCGTCATTAGACAACACTGTCGCATTAAACGTTCATGCATTTTATCCTAAGTGGAAATTCTCTCGAATTGGCTAGACGCAAGGTCCTGGATATTTAAAACTCATCTTTTACTTTTGAGTGGTACGTAACATTAAGCCTCTAGAAAATTAGCTGAATTCTCTCGAACATGCCTTCCAATTTATTTTTAATTTCCCGTATACGTACGTATATACGAAGTAATATACGTAATGTAGGAAAAGTTATGTAATGACGCGAAAAAATGGCGAATTTTCGGCAGAAAAAAATTCGTTGCCGGGCCCTGAGATCTACAATATCTAACGAGTTTTACAAGACAGCGATGACTGAAACGTGTTAATATGGGCAGCAATTACTGTAATGTATCGGGGAATATGCGGGGAAGTACGTCCTCTTCTAACACCCCTAGTTTTACCGATCCTTGACGATCGAGGAGAAAACTTAAAGAAAAAATTCAAAATCGTTTTTGAGAAAAAAATAGTTTTAAACAAATTAAAAATTGCTTATATTTCAAGCAAAATTACGCGCATATTTTCGAAAACTATATCAAGAACTGTCATTAAAGAAAACATTTAAATCAAGATAAAATAATTTTTCCGAAAAAACTGAACTTATGCAATTTTCCAAAAAATGAGGGACATCAACGAAAATGACACCTGCATCAATCTCTTAAGGGTCCTTTCTGAGGATTA
This sequence comes from Acheta domesticus, assembly GCA_031308135.1. Lineage (NCBI taxonomy): Eukaryota > Metazoa > Arthropoda > Insecta > Orthoptera > Gryllidae > Acheta > Acheta domesticus. The sequence goes on from JAHLJT010000631.1 coordinate 233,523,086, forward strand.
AGTGTAATAAAAAAATTTGAGCATTTTTTGAGAAAATTTTGAAAATGCTGAGGCTTCATGTAAAGAAACCCCCACAAATTAAAATATCCGTTTCAAACTCAGTGGTCCTCGAGTTCAACTCTCTTCGAAATTAAGAAAAATCGCTGTATTAGCTTCTGAAACAACAACCGTACACTCGCATGTTTTCTCGAAGGAGAAATGTCCATATCTTTCAGTAGATCGATTACAACTCCTGCAAGAACAGAACTCACAGTAAATAACAAATGGATGAAATTCACGTTCAGTGTATTAACTTTGATATTAAAATTAATCTTTATACTACAAAATCGGTTAATAATAGCGAGCAATAAAATATTTGGGGCTCACTACCTTTTATTTAAAGCAGAAACTCACGAAATTTTAATCGAATAAGAAGATCAAACGTCATTCTGAACGAAAATTCCTAGTGTTTTAAATACAAATATTTTTGTATTTTTTAAATGTCAGAAGTTTACGATATTTTGTTTTCCCTCTTTCTATCAATTAAAATATCTATTCCACTTCTAGCTTTTATTATTTTGAGGTTCCCCTTTAAAAATCATAAAGTAATGCCCTGGATCTTTTGTTCTTTTACATTTTACTCTTAATTTTGATATTACGGTTATATTGATTTGTTTTAATTTAAGTTTATTTTAAAGTTCCTTTATTTATTTTTTATTCCTTTGACATTCCATACTCCCATGTTAAATCCTGTATTTCCTGTTTGTCAGTTCCCTCGGCTTGTTTGGGTAACTTCAATTTTCACATTGCCGATCCCTGGTGGCGAGATCGCTGAAGCAGTAGTGTCGTAGCGATCTCCTACCGAAAGGTCGCGGGTTCGAGTCCCGCCTCGGGCATGGTTGTATGTGTTCGTCCTTTCACCCCCTATCACCATACTGTTGCATCCTCATAGATACCATAACGTTAATCCCAATAGTGGTCACTAATGACCTTGATGTTGAATTGTTGACCTTAAATAACAAAAAAAAAAAAATTCACATAACAGGTTGCAGGTCCAGTGATGTGTTGAAGTGTAATGGTGGGTCTGGTCTCTAGAAATGCATGCCCATTCGTTGTCATCCATCGGGAAAAGTGCCTCTTTCGCCATTTATCCCTTGCGAGCCGAAATTTAAAGAAAACATTTGGAACCAGTTTTTGCGAGTTACTTTTTTAGTGTGCAAGGAATTTCATGTAAAGAACTTCCAAATATTCAATAATCTGCTTGGAAGACTCCCGAGCGCGGAAAGAGCGATCAGGGAACGTCTATTTGTTAGGCAGGCCTGCGAACGGTTTACGCACATGTGTTGTTCGCAGACCGACGCGACGGGGGGACGGGCGTTTCATAAACCATTTGTTAGTAGCAGGGACCTCGAAAACGTATTTCCGTGAAATGTGGAGATGGATGTAAGGCTTGTAACGGTGCTTCCAGGGCCCCGGACAGCAAGAGCTGCGACGTGGCCAACTTCAGCAGCAGCTTCCTGCAGGAGCTGTCGGCGCTGCCCTTCGAGGAGGCCGAGGAGGCGGCGCGCCGCGCCAAGGAGGCGGCCGGCAGCCGCCGCTGCGCGCACTTCGCCTTCGTGGAGCAGGGCACCTCCATCATAGAGGAGGTTCGTTAGTTAACGCCTTACTCCACGTGGCGAGACTCAGGCCATGAGGCCCGCTCTTCCGTCTGGCCACGCAATTTTCGCTACGCTCCTTTCACCACCTAGCGGAGAAAGAAGGTATTATGTCGGGTGACGAAACAGGCTATTTCAATTTAGCTCAGAGGCTTCATTTAGGCTCGAGGATCTTTTACATGCAGTAAATCTACTACATGGGAGCGCCGGCTTTACTTCTCCTCCGAAGGAAGGCGTACGAAGGATTTTTTCGCCCTTAAATATCCACGGCTTCGATCGGGCGATACGCTGACCGTTATACCATCCGAATCCGCAAATTACGCCCTTCATAAGGACGCCGAACCACGAGTCAGAAGCACGCAAATTATACTGCGATTTTCTTAACTTCGCCCCTGACAGGAATCAGCTGTTGACGGTTTCATCCAATCGGGAGCTTCAACGTCACCATAGTGACGTCACAGTAGCGACATGCAAGCTCCCCATTGAATGGCAGCGAAACAGCTGATTTCTGTCAGGGGCAAAGTTACGAAAATCGCAGTAGAGTCCAAAAATGTAAATGTAATGTATTATAGTGTAGTATACAAGTGGTAAGTAGTTAGTGAAAAACAAACATTTAAAAGTAACTTATAAAAATATAATACTAGAGGTTAAACAGATACAAAATTTGTTTGAAAGAATTTGAAATTCATAGACGGAAATTGAAAATAAAATTTGAATTGAATATCATGTGCTCATGTCTGCGTGCTGCACGGCATCCTGGTATTCATCCCGAGCGACTGCAATCTATTAACACAGAAACACACTACCTCACCCGGAAGGAAAATCTGTTAGTTGGAGAAAAATAACCACGCAGGCTGTGACCTAATACAATGGTAAACTCAGCTAAAATGGAGTATCAGGACTTGAAATGTTTTCCTCAGCTGCTTAAATCAGCCTCTGCTCCTACGGATGAAATAAGGTTCCGGTATCAATCAAGTAGTAAGAAAGTAAATTTTGGATCACGGCACACTTCGTTTGTATATTGACATTTTTGTAACATTCATCTCGAGGACCGCTATTACCATTAATTAATTCGTTTCATTTTTAGCTTCAAAAACCTATTCTCTCGCTTATTAATGAGCATTAATTTTCTCAAAATTAACTAAGAGAATATTACTAAATATATTATTTAAAAGTCTTCTCCAATGGTTTGAGTTTTCTTTCCTGTCCTATTCCTATTTTAGATTTTTTTGCAAATAATATGTAGATTTTTCACATTTTCCCCATTTTTGATCCCCTAGTTTAAAATAAATACGTTAAAAATCATAATCACACGAGCAAAATTTATATTCATGTAGAAATTTTCAGGGGAAAATTCGATCCATTCTTGAGAAAACGTTACTTTGAGATTTCCTGAAAATAATTCTTTTTGAGCTCGTTTACTCGAAAATTTACAAGATTTACACACAATTTATAAGAATTTATTTGAAGCTTTTTTTTAGCAAATTTAGAAATAATGCTAGAAAGTATCTACGTTTGTAGCACCACTAGTTGTTCTTTTCTGCATACCACTTTTGATGTAGAGAGCAACTACTGTACCTATTGTGACATAAAAGATCACTAATCTTGATTTCGCAAAAGGACTTATGACATCACATATACCCAAACGCCTCACGTATGAATTTTAATTTCTCTTACAGAATTCATTTTTGCACAGTACAAATAATGAGCTGTGATAAATACCGAAAGAATATTCATCTCTATAATCTATTTTGGAAGAGCAACAAATAAATTTGTTGATAAAACTTCCATGAATACATTATATAATCGATGGTGAATTGGTGTTAAGAGTATTATGACTTAAAAATTATCGATATCAAAAGCTTTAAATATTAAGTTCGCTAATAAGTAATAGCTTTTCTTGTCATTTGCCTTATAGTGGACACTGGTGTGTACTCGGCTGGTGATGTTATCGAATGTTCAAATGGTTGTTGCTCTTGGAAAATTTGCCGGTGCTCTACTCTTTGGATTCATTGCAGATAAGTATGGAAATTTTATAATTTTAAATAAATACTTATCATTAATTTACCCTATTAAACTTTTATTATCGTGGCAATGATTTGATTAATTATAGATTTTTATTGTTTCGTATAATTCTTCAAAATATTATAGTCAAATTCTTACCACTGTATTAACCACATTGTGGGAACTTAGTTCTAATCACTTGGAACGAGACCAGAGACAAATTTACGACTGTTAATATTGAGCGTCCGTTGTAGGTTACCAATGAGTGATTTATTTATTTACCTTTCATTTTATTTACTATTATTTCAACTATGAAATAGATTGTAGACTTCCGTTGTTTATTGTAAATGTATATGTTACACCGATGAACAGAAAGTAACAATAAACTGTGAACTACAGTTTATTATAGAACTAGTAATGGACCCTTTCGATTTGCCAGCTTGATCTGATTGTTTCGCGATGCGCATGCTCCAACACCGGGGGGTTGTTAGTCACAATAATAATGGACTCTTTCGATGTGTCAGCTTGCTCTGATTGTTAGTTTCGTGATGCGCATGCTCCAACGCCGTCGGTTAGTTAGTCACAGTAGTAACGGGCACTTTCGATTTGCCAGCTTGCTATGACTGTTAGTTTCGCAATGCACATGTTCCAACGTCGTCGGTTAATTAGTCACAAAAGTAATGGACTCTTTTGATTTACCAGCTTTCTCTAATTGTTAGTTTCGCGATCCACATTCTCCATCGCCGTCGATTTTCTAGTCACAATAGTAATGGACCCTTTTGATTTGCCAGCTTGCTATGACTGTTAGTTCCGCGGTGCACTTGTTTCATCGCCATCGATTTGTTAGTCACAGTAGTAATGGACCCTTCCGATTTGCCAGCTTGCTATGACTGTTAGTATCGCGATGCACATGTTCCAACGCCGCACGGTGGTCTGAACGGGTTCGAAACGCGCGCATGGAATGTTAAGTTATATAACTATTTATTTGGTGATTTTAAAAAGGCTTTTTGAATATGAATCTAACGAAACATGTTATAGATGTGAAATAATAATACATCCACTCAATTTATATTGTTTGTTTATTTATTTATTTATTATGCCACCTCTGGCATGACATCCAGCGCTGACGCTTCAACAGCTGACTGCACTTTCACAGAGAAAGGAAATTCCGGCCGACGACTTTTTTTTCAATTTTTCACTTTTATTTATTTATTTATTTATTTATTTGTCAAAAAACAGTAAAAACTGTATATGACGTGTGGGGAAAGAAATTTATCTGCGCACATTTCCTTGAGGGCCTTAATATCAAATATTTATGTCATGAAAATGTGTTTCTATGTTGTTTTATAATTGCTCGTCAATGATCATTTTAGTTAATTGAAATGGAACTTTTTTCAAAGCTCGTAATGTATTGTTCGCCATTTTCAAAAAGGCAAACAAGGTGACTCTTGTTTACGGAAACATTACCAAATGTCCACTTAATAACATTTATTAGTTTCATGAAATTGTTTTAGTTGTTTTTCTGTAATTGTTTCTCAAAAATCACTTACTTTTGGATAAGGCGCTTCCTTTCAAATCTCGTCATGAAAATTTCAAACGGTCGCCATTTTAAAAGAGACAGGCCGAGGCGGTTGTTGTTAACGAAAAAACATCAACAATTGTCCAATTAATTATAGGTATTAATTACACAGAAATGTTTTCAGTTGTTTTTGAGTACTTGTCCGTCAAAGAGCACTTAGTTTTGGAAATGGCGCTTTATTTGAAACCTCAAGTAAACGTTTTTAACGGTCGCCATTTTAAAAGGGGCCAACCGAGGCGGCTGCTGTTAACGAAAAAACATTGACAAATTTCCATTTAATTATAGTTATTACTTTCATGGAAGTGTTTTTACTTGTTTTTGTGTAATTTCTCGTTAAAATCACGTCATTAATGAAAATCACACTTCTTTTCAACCTCGTCAGGTACAGTTTAAATAGACGTCATTTGAAAGAGGTTGGCCAAGATGGTTGTTGTCAACGATAAACTAATAATGAATGTTTATTTAATAACATACTTTAAAAATATCTCTTTGAAATTGGAGGTTTTAATGTTATAGCTTACTGCATGTTTCAGTTATGCAGATCTCAATTTCAAATATTTAAATTTATTGAAAACAATGAAATTTGGAAAATTGAAAGAAGGAATATTTTGAAAAGAAATTGGAAATATTATACAATTAATGTAAATCCCAAAGCTGACAAGATTAAATATTTTCAAGATGTAAACGTTCTCGCTATTATGTCCGGAGGCAACAATGCTCTTTCCAAGCACCATTAACGTAAACTTTAAACGGTCATTATTTTGAGAGGGGCAGACCGGGGCAGCTGATCTCAACTGTTAAACGTTCAATAATATTCACTTAATAACATATATCAATTTCAGTGATGTATTTTTTGGTGTTCTTATGTAATTGCCTGTGAAAGATTACTTAGTTAAAGGAATAGGAGGTTTTTGCACACCTTAATTACGTTAGGCTTAATTAAATTAAAAATAAAAATAATTGACACTGCAAAGGCTTTAATATATTTAGAAGGATGTATAAAAGCGCATACAATTCCTGGAAGTTGAGAAGTTGATTAGAGAAAAAGTTATAAACCATGAAAGATAAGTGTATTTTCACTGCTTGAGTGACTGAATTTTTCCTCGGCTGAAAGACATGGCTTTGAGGGTATCATATCGCTGTAAACATTGATACAAATTATTATTTTTTCCTGATTTCTAGTAATTTGAAGTATGTAGAATTGATATTTATCAAGAAATAATCCTTTTTCAAAAATTAAAAGTTGGTGCCTATGCGCGCGTTTCGACCCTATTCAGACCACCGTGCACCGTCGGTTAGTTAGTCACAATAGTAATGGACCCTTTTGATTTGCCAGCCAGATTACTTGACTATATAATTATAGTAATATTCAAATGTAGTAATTATATAAAGATTTTTGAGCAGCTCTGGTCAAACAAATGCAAATCAAGGTGTGGAATTATGGGAATCAATCGTTAGCACTATGCTCTGGTCTCATTCTCCATTCTGAGCGAAACTAGTGCAAAAAGTTTTTTCTACCTGGGGCGTTTCCGGTCACGTGATGTTCTCAGAGTCGTGACGTTTTTAGCTTCGCTCTGCACGTACTCTATTGTGGTGCCGCAGCGCGGAGTCCAAGTGCAGCTTGCCTTGGGTCAAAGCCATCCCCATGCGCGGACACTATCAGCGTCTTTTTACTAGACTATTCCAAGGTTCGGTTCGCGGATAGTGTGGTTGCAAATCTGCAGAATGAGTCACTTCATGCGATAAGAAACCACCACGGCCTTCTTTATTAGGCGAACCAAATATCTTCAGGCCTCTCGCTGGGTAAGCGCATTCGTACAATTTTTAGGGCCGTATTCATAGTCGCCTCTTATAAGATGAGGAAATACTTAAGCTATAAGAAGTTACTTTTGATAAGGGAATTCTTTGCACATTTCGTATTCATAGACAATGCTTAACATAAGTACGATGCTAGCAGCATCCCGTGTGGCAACAGCATATTGGCTGTTTCACAGCTACTTGAATTCTGCCTGAAGTGTCCCCTCAAGGTTTCCGTGCGCTAGTTTGATGCATGCGTCCATGAGCATCTCTGAGGTAACCTAACCTAACCTAATTACTTAAATACTGGTAGTCTCTTTAACCGGTTCTTAAATAGCGGGAAATCGGTAAACGTCTATTAGTTATAACTGATTTTTGCCACCAACGTTGCCCAAAATGTGTACTTTGTTCTTGGTAAAATGTCTTCTCTTAAATATTTTTATATATATTGTTGATCGTCTCGCATTTCCAGTCCCATATGTTTTACATATCACGTAAATATAGCAAGTTGCTATGAAGAAAGGTAGTCACCATAAAAATTCTTATAATCTTCGAAATCTTAGTCAATTTCCATTTCTTTCAAACCACGACTATTTTCAACCCACCATGAGACGGTTCACTTAGTGCTATAAGTGAAGGCTGGGCCTTCCTTGTAGCTATAAGGAGTTTCTCATGTACGCGGATAAGTTGCGACTATGAATTGAAAGTTCCTTATTATAAGTCACGACTATGAATACGGCCCTTATTCTTCAATAATGTTTAGAAGGTTATTCTTATAGCAAGACGAAGGGTTGAGGAAAATTCTGTTGTTGAAGAACAAATCTACTTTTTCTGTTATAAACGACGAAAATCAAATATTTGTGAATAGACGGAATTGGAGTGCAAAGTACGACAGTTCTCACTGCGCAACCCTGAGAGCGTGACCTAGATTAGGTCATCAGAACCGGACCCTGTCAGCCGGCCGTTAAAATTGCAGGCCACTAACTGTTTGCAAATGTGAATGACCTCCTTAGTCTGCAACAGCGCTGCGAATCTTGAAAATGCCCAAGTTCCGGTAACATACAAGCTGCGACGAAATTGAAAAGTTACCCAAAAGGCTTTTACTGAAATCTGTGTTTCTCAGGCCAAGCAGTAGAGAGATTATTTACTGCTAATATTATTAATATAAGGGTCCCACTGTTTTTACCGCAAGAAATGCTCAACCCTGTATAGGGTTAAGCGAAATTCCATGTGTTCGTTACATGCGGTTACATGGTGTTTTAGAGAGCAATGCACTACACACCAAAATGAAATATGTTTAACATAAAAGGTTATTAGTGAGAATTAATATCCTTCCACTGGAATCTCTTCACCCTACTTCTGAATTCTAAATATCGAATACAGGGACACAATATCAGACCAACCCTCAAAATTCTTCATTAACTGACCCACTTGAAAGTCCTATCAATTTTGATAAAGTTTGGGCTTCAGTTCTAAGGATAATAAGTGTGATAACTGTGCGAGGTATCAAATGAGACCTGCTCGGATCGATGCAGCTCCACGAGCCGAGCTTCGCGCCGTCCTCGGCCCCTTTGCGAACCGCATGGGAGCAGGACCCCCCCCCCCAGGGCCCAAATAGAGTTCAAAACTAATTTTATACATTTAAAAGTTTATATTTATTTTACAATGAATTTTGATTACAGTTATGTCCGTGAAAATCACTCTTTAAATCTTTGCTTTTAAATTACCTAATTACAATCATTCAGTTATTTAAAATAGCTTTACGTTGGACCCTAACTTGAAACGTTTTTGAAAACCAATACCACAGATGGGACGTACCCTCTAAAAATGTAAAGGACGTTTTCAAAAGGTCTTCATTTTGTACATTACTACATTAGAAACGATTCGTATTTTGTCAGGGGTGGTTTTAAGGGCGTAGGACGCATAGGCAACTAGATGCGAAAGAAATGGGGAGGTCAGCGAGATTAAGTTGCACAAAATATCAAGTAGTCAATTTACCTTTATAAATATTTCTAGATTGTCCTAGAATAAGTCCTCATCCGAAGGTGATTCCCAGTAGAGTTTCCCCCCCCCCCCCATAAATGCAAGAAATTCATTATTCAATATATTGAACCTTGCAGTAGGTAAAATGGCACATTATTATATCCGATTTAATAAAGAGTTTTGCCGAAGAAATTAAATTAATCATACAGGCACACAGTTAGAAAACAAAATATTGAAAAGGCGAACGGATGTGACAAAATATACAAGTGGCTGAAAGACCATCATTAATAATTAATGCTCATTAATAATTATTCATTTGCACATCCTTTCTTGTAAATAATCAGCTAACTTACAAGTAATAGTCTCGTTTAGATACTTGATAAATTAATAATCATTATTTGACATTCGTTAGAATTTGTCTGACGCTTCACTTAAATTGTTGGGAGTTTATATATATATATATATATATATATATATATATATATATATATATATATATATATATGCGTGTATATGCACAGATGCATGTTACTTGACATCAAATTGACGTTTCTGTTAAGAACCTAGGAAACTATGTCAAAAACATTACAGATGCATGTTATTGTTTTTTTGTAGCGATTCTGTACTTTTTAACATTTAATTTGATATACTTGTATCTATCATTTGTAACATTATTATAATATTCTCTCTTTTAAATGAGATTTCAACCTGAAAATATCTTAATCTTTCTTTCAGATGGGGACGAAAGTGCAGTTTTGTAATATCATGTGTTATGTATATTGTAGCTGGTCCAATAGCTGGAATTTTCCCTATATACTGGGTATTTGTAGTGGCTCGATTTGTGCTGGGTATGGCAGGTTCCGGCTGCTATAATTGTGCATTTACTCTCTGTGAGTATTACAATACATATCACAAATTTTGTTCTAACCATAATTATAATTTACAAATTATTAATAATTGGGACTATTAATATACTATAATTATTAATAAACTTAATAAAGTACTTTATTAAGTTTATTTAGATCAATGCTTTTTAAAATTTCACTATTAATACTCCAGCAATATTAAGACATTAACAAAAAAGGGTGAAAAGGAAGGAATTAATAAAATTAACATCAAATTTTCAGGTCGATTTGCCAATGAATTTTTCAAAACAGTTTTTGAAATTATAACTCTGTGTTTCTGAACGTATGTCACTATTGAATGCTGCAACACATCTAAACAGTCTTGCAGGAGTTCAGAAGAAAATGATAAATTCATTCATGAAATTAATTTGAACTTTTAGTTCATTTAATTTTGGTTTCCAAAAATCTTTTGAGTTCGTAAAACTCTCCATTTTTTCAATGTAAATAGGAAAGAAACAGTATCACATGTATTAACTACTTTTGTTTGGTTTGTTGTTTGTTGCAGTGACGGAAGTCAGCAACGCCAGTCGCAGAACTCTGCTAGGCATTTTGTACAACATGTCTTATCCTTTGGGGCTGCTCATTCTGCCAGTTATAGCTTACTATGTCCCACAATGGCGATGGTTACAGTTGGCCACCTCCATTCCAGCTGTTTTACTCATTATCAATTGTTGGTATGTTCCATTTTGACATTTGATATTAATATACTTCTTTAACAATTTCCTAATGACGTTACAATGCGTTTGTCTCGAAGTATCGTGATGCAGTCCTGGCACCCTTCAATGCCTCGTCCACTGTTGGAATACCATCCTTCTCTCCGAAGGCTCTTTCAACTGCCTAATAACATACGAGATCCAATTAATTTCCAGGAAGTTGTATTTCCTACGTTCACTGTAGACGAGGCTGAGGTTCACTATAACCAAAGCTTGTTTTGCTTATTTGTAATGTGAGAGAAACGGGACTAGCGACTTAAGTTCACTATAACCGAAGGTTCACTGCATCCGAGTTCATTACAACCGGAGTCAACTGTAATTCAAAGGCCACTTTAAAGAAAAAAATATGAAGGTTTTAAAAAAAAAATTGAGTGAAAATCAGTTCCGTGTCCCTTAAGGCCTAGGCCCAGTGCCCATATATATCGTGCGAACTCTGAAAAAGAAGACTATTTGTATCGAAAAACGAGCTGCAAATTTGATGTAATAGTCCTATCGGAAAAATAAGCAAATCTCCCACTCCTCTCGCTTGTAGCGAAATGAGGGCTCAAGAAAACGTGCGCGGGAAGTAGTTTGCTCAGAATTGCAGTGCTTAACAGCACACCGATCATCTGGTGATCAAGGTGACGGAGTAGCGTACTGAGCAGCTCAGAGGTCGCTCTGGAGACCTGAATAGCTTGCTCAGCGTTGCAAAGAAGGAAGCACTCGAGTGGCTTTGCTCCTGGCGGGGCAGCTGAGCGGGTTGAGAGGCGTCGGGAGGAAAGGGGAGGGGGCCGAAATTTGGAGAGACGATGAAATGGGATGAAAATAGTGAAGAGGCTTGAGTGACCCGCAACTGGACGGTGTTATGCATCAATTGACCAAGCATCATTTTGTGATTTTTTTAGATTTTTGCATCAGTTTGTGCGTGAAGGTGTAAACTGTCTATTAAAAAACTGTTTGACATTGAATTTTGTTTTTTGTCGCCAGAATGGTAATTTGGATCAAACGCCAAACACTCCACCTTAAAAATTATATTTTGCGTCAGTTCACTCACCGTCCGATCTTACGGTTTTGTTTCACATCAGTTTGACTATACGACAAATAACTGTAGTTTGGTCAGGTCAAGCATTATTGTTTTGTTCCCGCCCGTCGCACAGTGTTCTTTTTTACCCATCTAGAACGACAAAAATCAATTTCTCAAAAACTACTCGTTCAAACTCAATGAAACTTTACATAAAGCATACACTAAGAACACTTATTATACTGCCAGTGTTTCATAGTTATATCTTTAATATTTTAATGGGTATTGTTATACATGACTTTGAGTTTATGAATATATCAATTAAATACTTCTCAATTTATTCAGTTCTAAGTAATGCAGCTAATTGACTATTTTCTATATGTTACGATTTGAGGTAATAGAGGTAAAATTATAAATTCCTATGAATTATTACGATATCGTTCCTAGTAAAAAGATTGGCAGAAAATTACTTACATAAAATCAAAGGCAACAGACTGTCCACGAAGGGCCCTCATACTTCGCCTCTGACTCATGTTAGGCAAAAACATAATGGTCGCAAAGAAGGCGTAAAACATCTTGAGAAAGACGCCCTTCCTTCTTTGGAAGTTTGCGGATGCTAGAAATAACAGGATCTGATGATACAAGCAACATGTTCAACAAATCTTCGATTTGAAGCCGTTCTTGATGTCTTGCGTGTGTGAGATTCTCTAAAGCGTCTAATGTCTTTGACACGAGCTTCTTGTGCCTCTTCGGACATCTGTCCTATTGGGAGATCACAAGATTTCATTATTTCAGCCCCATGCGCAAGAAGTTTATGTACCGTGGGGGACAGATTATACCATGGATACAAACGAACGAATATATCTTTAGTTTCTTTGGCATATTGTTCGAATGCTTCAAAGTTCACTTGAAAGCCACTAGCAAGTGCTTCTAGTACAACCCTAAAATGTTCAATTAATTCTCTATTTAATCCAGTTAATGAAGCACTCTTTGCAGTATTCCTGAAAAACGTTCTTGCCGTGTTGCCATCATTTGTGTTTCCGCTCCCAGGTTTCGGTCTATCTATCAATAGACCCATCTCCTTTTTGAAGCGCAACTGAATAGCTCGTTTTCTTTCTTCCAAAAGTTTCTTTTCGTCTTTTCCTCTTACTACCCACTTTTGAAATTAAGTTTGTATGAAACATGAAGCAACTATTCAAAAGGTCTTATTCAGGCGTGCAATGTTGACAATCCGAAAGAAAATGTGGAAAGATCAACATCGCTTTTCTCAACATCGTCATTTAATTTTTTTTCCATACATAGGAACACTTGAGTAGATTTGTTTCCAGTTAAAATGTTGCATATTTTTCCATCAACCATCGTCATTTGCAAACTGAAGGTTACTGAAATTTCTTTGCCTGCTACATTGATAATTATAGGTTCCAGCTTTTTGACTTGCTTCTCCACATTATCATACTCTTCTTTTACAACCTGGGCAGACTCTTTCACACATCGCACTTTAAGAGGGCGACAAAACCGTGTAGATGATGTTCTGGGGTTTTGCCACAACAATCGGCGTTCACTTTCGTTGATTTCCAATCGCAGAGGGACAACGGAAACAATAAAAAGATTTCCATCATCAGAAGCAGAATCTGAAAACTTCTGTTTGTAAGTACTCTCACCCGAACTGCCATTGCAACCCCATTTGCAAAATAGCGTACACGACTCGAATGCTCTCATATCCATCACTTGCTCGGCCACTTCCTTTTGTGCCTCGAAAAGGCGCTCAGTTGTGATCTTCAGAAGAGCTTGTAATCGTACTTCCGTAAATGTACGGAATACACGGACATGATCACTTGCGGGATAGCAATCCTGCTTGGCTTCGAGAACCGCGGAATATGGTGGAAACATGTTAAAATGTCTCTGTTTTGATTCATTGTATAAAAATTTGTATAGATGTACCGTTGATTTGCTATCTATGAAATATGCCAGAGCTTCTTCTTTGGTGTACGGCATACCTTCATTCTTCTGAGCAACAGCCCGAGATCTTTTTGAATTAGTTTCTCGTTGAGGAGAAGCCTCACTCAATTCTCTAACAATATCCGCAGCATCTCTCTTTCCTGACTGTATCAGAGAACTTTGAGTAGCAAAAGATAATTCTTCCTGTGATCTATTTTTTAATAAATCGTCAACTTTCGAATCGACAACAATCGAATTTATATTAATACTTTCGCGTTTGTGTTTATATTTCGAATTTAAGTTTTGGCGTTTGGTCAATTGAAGCATAACCGTCCAAGTATTGATTAGTGTATCCATGCTTATGGTGGGGTTGTGATGCTTTATGGTCTGGATGATAAGGGAAAGTGTGTAGGTAAGAGTAAGTCAATTTATTTTAATGACTTCCGTGGTTGTAGCTGATATTTGTGGTAATCCATGATTGGAATTGGACTTAAGGGATAATCAACCACAATTTCAGTATTTTTTTGTTTGTTTTTAATCCCGAAAGTGACTTTGGGCATTTGTTGAATTAATAAATAATACAAACTTAAAATTGTGGTTGATTATCCCTTACGTCCAATTCCCATTATTTTAATGAGTTAAATTCTCAAAAATGAAACTAATTTCGGTGAACAGGCTGATTCCAGAGTCTCCTCGCTGGCTGCTATCCATGGGACGACGCGACGATGCCTGGGCTATTGTCAAGAAGGCGAACAAGGAGTTGGCGAAGACTCGCCAAACACATCTTACTCCCTTGGGAACGGTACTGTATTTCCTTTCATTTGTTTATTAAGGATGTAATGCAAACCGACGACGACCAAAATATATTTTCAGATCAAATTACTGATTTCAGTCAGCGACAAAAAAGTTACATTATTTATTCAATAAAAATTATCCCTTTTTATTCAAGTTTAATTGAATAAAATGCGTTTTTTAACTAGTTTATCAATTGTATAAAAGGAAACCTATTGTCTTATTTAGATATGTTGATATGTACTACTTAACTATAGAAAACGAGTTGAGCTACAGAAAAGAAAAAAAATGCAATTATTTCGAAATGCTTCTCTGAAACCAAAACACCAACCAATTGGATGGCCAGAATTCAAATTCTAATAGAAATTCAAGAATTCTACCTCTCTCTCTTGACCATCAGAGACCCTAGAACTATTTTTATGTAGATGAGATCAAATACACCTGAGTACAGAGCAGAAGGTACTAAAAGCAGCTGAAATAAGAGGTTAAAAAGGCGGAAGCCCTTTTTTCCTACAGATGAAGAAATAATGTGGAGCCGTTTTTGACAAAATTATTGTTTGAAAATGCCTATGTTTCACGCAAAATTAAGTAAAATCTACTCGTATTTTCGAAAAATTTAAGATAACCTTCTTTGAAGATCCATTTTTAATGAGCAGGTTTCGGGAAAAATTCTCTATTCATTATTGTAGTTGTAGGAAGACCCAAAAAAATTTCCAACTTTTGCTAAGATTCAGGGAGTTCTATGCAAATGTCGACGCCATTTCTTTGAAAGTCTTTCGTTCTAACAGATGAAAAATTCAAAGAGTAAATTCGGAGACATTTTTGAGGACATTTTTCAAATGTTGGGGCCTTGCTTAGAACATTCCCAAAAATCAAAGTATCCGTTTCAAGTTAAAAGGGTCAGATTCAGTCAGATCGTTCGGGAAATAAATTTTGGTGAAAATACTACTGACAGTTTAGCCGCTAGTGTTGTTCGCAGACAGACTGACGGATAGACACGTTTTGCCCTCAATCGATTTTTCGGTGTCATGGACCCCCACAACGGATTCTGACTTCATAACTTAGAGGAAGTAAATTATTTCATATAGGAACAAGATTTATCCACTTTGTTGTTAGGAAGGGCTCAGAAATAAAGAGTTTTCTGTTGAAAAATCACCGTTTCCTCCCGTATATATATATATATATATATATATATATATATATATATATATATATATATATGTAGAGAGAGAGAGAGAGAGAGAGATTGTAACCGAACGTGCTGTCGGTTTCAGGGGATTTTAGTGGGATCGTGGCTCTTCAGAAGATTTCAAAATAAGAAGAGAAAAAACACAATGTCGTGACCACAGAACAACATGTAATTGGACACGCGTTGAAGCGAAATCACAAAAAAACTTGAAGCATGACAATAACATTGATACACAAAGAAAATGCACAAACAAAAAAATTAACACAATTCAAAAATATCAAAAAGGGAAAATCAATTGCAAAGTCATCACGCATTGATTTTAAGATTTGCACAACTTAGAATCACAGCTACATCTTCCGTGACAAACGAATTGAAGTTCAACAAATGAAAAGAATGAAATCCCGGTTGGGATGAGTGAAGGGCACATGCTTCTCGCATGACTCAATATCGTAGTACCTTCCGTTTACGAAAATTGTCCCTCGTTATACACTGCATCATAATACATGCAAATAATTTCGTGCACGAAATTCTCTAGAATCCCCCCAAAAAATCTCCATCCAATTAAATGAACAAATTAATATTTTCTTGATAATACAGAATATTCAAAAGAAGTTTCTTCAAAACTAAAAAAACTAACATTACAAGAAGAACATCTTGTATTCTATTACAGTGACTAAACATAGTTTGTTGATAGCACAGAACGTTCAAAAGAATTTTCTTAGAAGTAACGTTAATGGCCCCTAAAATGATCTCTCATGGTGAACTGCGTGCACACGTGCCTTACACCAGTCTGCCTTCTATAACTAATTGCTTCAAATTCTCAGTTCTAGTACGGAATGCGCGGCCACTTTAGTTTCCGAGATTATTTCCCTCGTGTTCCCGTAAAGCACTCAGCACTTTACGCCACTGGTCTTACTACGCATTATGCACATCTCTTGCGAGTCAAGAAATTTAAGTCTCACGCAGTCGGGCAGTTCGTGTAGACAAAGCCCGATGTAGAACATAAAGGATCGAAATACCGACCTTAGTCCGTTGGAAAAATAGCCTCACCCAAAACAGCAAAGCTTGTAGCAAGAACAAGGGGTGGCAAAATTCGTCCTGGCATGGCACACCTCTCTGACTCCGCCGTCAACCTGACATGGTGGAGTCCAAGCACTTTCTGCCCCCTGGCGTCCCGTACTCTCCTCTCTCTCTCACCTACCGCACACCTCCGTGTCCCAGAACGTTCTGCCCGTCGTGCCGCACACCCCTTCTCTCACCCCCTTCCGCACACGTCATCCCTCCAGATAAGAGTTACCCCTTCCCCACCCCTCCGAGCCACCGATAAGAAAACTCGTTGGCTGCCCAGTGGCGCGCGCGAGTGACCGGGCGGCGGGATCCCGTACGACCGATAGCCGAAAATCAATTTAGCCAATATTTTGGCTGATTGATTTCATCACAAAAGTACGTGAAATTCACGTTCATTACAATATATATATATATATATATATATATATATATATATATATATATATATATATATATTAGTAGTTTTTTACGGCTGACGCCGCATCTTGCTTCCCGATCTCCATTTTTCTTTATCATCCCAATCTCCTTCCTGCAGTCCTCTGGCAGCCATCGCGTCTTGTACATCTTGGACCCAGCTTCTTGTGGTCGACCCCGTTTCCTTCTCTCGGGAGAAATCCATTTCCATATTAATTTAGGCCATCTAAACTCCTCTATTCTTTCTAGATGACCATACCAGACGAGGCGTTTAGTTTCAATTTTGTCGATAATATTTCGTTTAACGCCCATAATATCCCATATTCACTCGTTACGCACATGTTCCATTTTGGAAATGCCACTGCTTCTTCTCCAAAAATCCATTTCAAGTGCAAGAAGTCTGTCTCGTTCTCTTTTATTCAGTTCCCAAACTTCTGCACCATATGTAGTAATACTTTCAACCACTGAGGAGTAAATGATCTGCTTTGTTCTTTTTTTTATTTTGTCATCCCACAGAATGGGTTTTAGTTGCCGTATCGCTCGTTTACCTTGTCCAATTTTATTATAAATGTCATCACTGCTTTTACCATTATATGATAAAGTGACCCCTAAATATTTAAAAGTTTTACAACATTTAATTTTTTCAGTCTATCTCTATATCTTCTAGCTCGTCATCTGTCACGAGCGTTACAATACTTTCTAAAAACTGCGCAAGCAGTATGCGAGGAAGTAAAAAGGAAATGTGTGCCTCAGTCCTCATCAAATTGAATGTGTGTTTCTTTTTTTTCAGAACAACGCAGGCCCTGATACAAGTGACCTCACGTGGATTGAAAAATTACGAGCCTCAATGGAAAAATTTACAAGCCTTATTTTAAACTGTGATTTGTGCATGCGCCTGATGATATGCCAGTATATGTGGTGTGTTACAGCACTTTCATATTACGCACTATCCCTGAATGCTGATAATTTCACGGCTGACAGGTAATAATAATAATAATAATAATAATAATAATAATAATAATAATAATTGCTAGCAATAAACTTTACATACTAGTTACATAAAGAGTTCTAGCACACCCTTGAAAGAGCGAAGTTCATGTTCAAGTGGTTTCACATAAAAGGTCTTACAAGCCGTCATAAATAAATCAATAGCATTAAATTACATAAATGATCTTAATGCTAGTCTAATGTAAGGATACAAAAATAATATTTCCAAAACAAGAAGAAGATTACAAAATAACTGTTACTTGTGTCAGAGATCAGCAAAACTAATATATGAATCATATAAATCATAAAAGGTCTTTTTGAATAAGGTTTTTTATTTTGTATTTAAATTGTTTGTAATTTTCATTTGATAATTGAGGGTATTTTTCATCAAAAATGTTATACAGTCTTGGGCCAAAATTAGCACTATGATAGCACCCAGCAGTTGTAAGAATCTTTGGTTCTAAAAAATGAGGGGAGTCTGAGCGTCTTGTGTGGTAATGATGAGAATATAATGCAAATTTCTGTGAGACAATACTTTATTCTTCAAAGCAATACTATATGCAAATTGTTTTAAACATTTTTAATTTTTTGTCAATTACGTTGACATCTTTTATGACTTCTCACAAGATTAATTCTTAATAAAATATAGCGAATTATTAACAATTACAAAAATCTACAATTTTTGGTAAAAATATTATTAGTAGAATGATGACAATATTTTGTGTTACAACAGATCTTTTGAACGAAATTTACTGATTCTTTGTGTAGCCAGTCTGGCTGATGTCGCGGCCCCTTGAATTTGAAACTTATATTTTAATTTGGAGAGGGGGTACTTTACGTGAAGCCCCTGGGACGTTTTCAAAAGTTTCGAAAAAATGGCTCCACCGTTTTTTATTGTTGGATAGAGTGAAGGACGTTTAAGAGAATGGTGCAGGTCTCATTTTCGTTGAAAAATGATTTTCCGAAAATTGCAAAATTCAAAATTTGTTCGTCGTCTTCCTACAACTACAATTATGGAGATAGTTTTCCCTTAGTGAAATCTGTTCCTTAAAGATAGTTTTTGAAATAAGGTCATGTACAATTTTTTGAAAATTTGAATATTTTTCGTGTGATTTTGCGTGAAAGTACGGGGGAGAAAGTACGTGCTATTTTAGTATCACTAGTTAAATTGGCTTTTATTTTCTTCCGTTACTTGTTTTTGTTTCTATTTAGAGCATGTTTGAATTCCTGTAGATTTTTATAAACAAGTTTCTGAAGTTATTTTCAAGTATATAGAAATCTTGGTTTTACTTAAAGAAAAATGTGTGGTGTGTTCTATACTGTTCATAATTTTTTTTTTAATTCATAAGCTGAAACTAAGAGGTTCCCAACGGGGTCGGTGTCAACACTCGAGGGGTCGAAGTAATTTTGAAGGGGATCAACTGTGATAAAAGGGTTGATTGGGGATAAATAGACGAGTAAGAAGTGGCGGCTGATCCATATAATCAAGATAAAGATGTCATTGATTACAAGAAAGCATCAATGAACTTAATAAACTTCTTTCCTTATACAAAGCAACAAAATGTACAACAATAAATAACAAATTTTCTAGTAAGGATCTCCGCAGACAAGGTTCGGCAAAGAATGAAACAAATCATATGCCATGCAATTTTTTTCTGTTGCTTATTCATGCTTGTATTCTGAAGATAAATACTCTTCAAATTTTTAATTTAAAGTTTAGTCGCTGATAAGGGACCCATTTCTACACTAGTCTCCGAGAACCTAGTCTTTGCACTACTTAGGATGGTTAGAAAACTCGAAATTATAAGAATGAACTCACTAAGCTATCTCACAAAAAAACGTACATATGATGTGAAGGAATCAATGAACCAAATAATTATTTTAAAAGGGGACGAAGCAAGAAAAAGATTTGGAATCCCTGCTCTAAATATTTTCTCAGAATCCACATCTATTCTCTGAATCATGTAATTTATAAAATCAAATATTTAAAAGCGAAAGTGTCTTCTGTTATTGAAAATCGAGATATTTACGAAAACATTGGTGTACGAAATTGTTATCTTTAAGTCATTTACGTGTAATTCTTTGTGTTGTGATTATGTATGCGTAAGGGAGTCGATATACCAAAATGTTAGTATCAGATTTTCCTGGTGAAAGGAATTAGTTAAATAATAATTCTAATACACGAAACATTCTTCGTGGATTGCAGGTACATCTACACCGCTGCATCTGGAGCAGTAGAAGCCGTCAGTTATGTGATTCCAATTCCAATCTTGCGCTACGTAGGTCGTCGCCAAACTTCAGCAGCGATGTATCTTCTGTCAGGAGCTGCTCTTTTGTCCATTTTAGCCATTCCAAAAGGTATGTGAAATATTTAGGATGAATATAGATTTCGATTAGTGACAAGACAGTAAAGAAATCAAGTGCAGGTAAATTAATTACTTTTAGATAGTATTATAATTAAGTTAAGCCAATAAGATCTGTCTACATTTAGTGGGGCTCGACATCTAATAGGAAGGAAAAAACGTAAAAAGCATTATTCTGAAGAAAAATTGTCATCCAGGAATGTTTATACTATTATAGAGTACAATAAAGTAGTTACAGATCAGTGGTTGCCGACGTAATGCTCTGTGAC
Organism: Acheta domesticus; assembly: GCA_031308135.1. Taxonomy (NCBI): domain Eukaryota; kingdom Metazoa; phylum Arthropoda; class Insecta; order Orthoptera; family Gryllidae; genus Acheta; species Acheta domesticus. Next base: position 233,543,721 of record JAHLJT010000631.1, read on the forward strand.
GTCACAGCAATCTGCTCGCCTGCTCCGCACGGAGCCGCGGAGCAAAGGCAGAGCCCGACGCGGCGGCGGGCGCACAGTGTTCCAATGATGCTACGGAAACGGGGGGGGGGAAGGTTCGCTTGGAAAATCGATAATTACGTTGTTTAAATGGTAATATTATCTCGAATGTTCGTGATTAATAACAATATCAAGAATTATATAATAGAACATACATTATTTCATAATTCAATACAATATCCGACTCTATAATAACCAGAAATGTAATTCCACTTCCATTCTTCTATTAGATAACATTTTTGAAAAAGTCACTTTTAACATTTTAGAATAATAATATTTTATATAATGGTATATAATATAACGAATTAGTTCGTTCTGAAACAATAATTTATGTTAACAAATATCCGGTAGGGGTCACGTGAAAAAATTTCGACCCCAGGCTTGATTATTTTTGATGGACAGTTTTGTTTGAGAATGTTGTAAATCCTCGTGATTTTTAGAATCTTTTCCATAATCTTCAATCTGCACATTCTTTTAATCGTCCTATGGTTGCGGGTTATGCCAATTCTCAGAATTAATGTTTATCTCGCAGGTTTTTCTGGGTTGCAAAGCTACGTAGTTTGGACTTTTTAACATATTGCGATTCTTTCGATCTTTCGCCATTGTTCTACAAAAGGACATCTTTCTTCCCAAAGAGAAAGAAAAGTGACGGATGTAGATGGTTTCCCACTCGTGTTGCCTAACACAGCAGCAAAGGCCCATTGCCGAGGTTTTAGTTCCCAGCGACCGCCGTCTGCCCCTTCCTCCCTCCCCCCTTTGCTCGCACCGCTTCTCCGAGGCGGAGAGGAGACAGTGTTCTAGCGTGATTTATTCTCCAGTTGGCAAACGCTGGTCTAGACCTTGAAGTAAGCTGTGAATCTTAGTTCACCCCTAATTGAGAAATATTGGTAATACGAAACACACTGCTGCTCGTTAAACCAGCGTTCTTCCTATTTTCAGGGCATTGGTTTATCCAAAGACGGGCCTAAAATGAATCTGCTTGACATAGGAAATAAATATGAGAAATGTGTTCAGTTCTAAGCAGTCATTTTCTCAGGGAAGAAAGGGGAGAAAAGTCGTCCAGTATTCTTTCTTGTGGATGTAATTAGTAATTGCGAAATAAAATAGTGACCACTTCAATTGCAAACTGTGTACGAAACACGGAAAGCGATCTTGCCAAAAATATAAGCAGATATATAACACGTGTGGAAAGTTGGGACATTTGTAAGTTTGTTGCAGGTCCAAAAAAATATTCATAAGGTACACAACTCGAAAGACGACGAAGCAAGCTCTTAATCGTCGAACAGTTGGGACACGTACATTGCCCGTATCACAGGCCCATCAAAAGAAGATTGGACGGAATTAATTAATAAATGTGGGAAACAAAGCGTTTCGAGCTAGGTTAGACATAATTGAAGAACTGGGAGTCACTGAATAAAAAATCAGTCCAATGTGAAAAAACTAGTAAAATTCAGTGAATACAAACTGAGTGTTGTTGAGGGTCTGAAGTTGAAATGTAAGTTCAAGAATCAAAACATGGAGTTAAAATTCTTGAAGGAAAGGGTTCAATCGATAATGTGAAAGAAGACATGTGAAGAGGAAAATCTGATAGTGTGGAGTGTCAAGATCAGCAATCCAAAATTAGACAAGAAACGGATTTTTTAACGGTTTAGGGAGTTTTAAAGCCTGCGAAAACGACAAGACCTTGTTGAAAATGCAAGCTCCGAGATCTGCCTAGCTAGCAGTGGCGTAGCGTGACTCGCACGTTTGGGGATGCTCAACAATAACACACAAAATGTCACTATAAACTACTTCGTCTCACAGGCGAACGCAATTTATGGCAGATACACTGGAACTACTTCCACGATCTCGATTGCTTACGACGGTGTAGGCGCTTCCCACAAAATCATCACCGCAGTCACGACAGCCGATATCTTGAAAGCAAATTAGACAATGGCTCAGCTTTAATTCTTATACGCGAATGGCAATGAGACCACTCGTTAATTTATACATTGCAGACTAAAATAATATGTAATCTATTCGAAGGATAATTCAATTTCTTGGATATTAATTAAGAAATAGTAGACGGGCACTATTTCTACAGTTTGTACCCATGTCCAAGCGGGGACTCCCGAGTGAGAGAGAGATAATTTACTGACCGCCTGAAGTGTGCTGCGCTCTCGTGCACAAACGAGCAGCTTCTTTCCGCAGTAGATGCTTGCGTAAAGCAGTCGAGTTTCTCTGGGCCAGGGGCGACGAGGGGAGAGGGGAACCTCGTGATCTGCGCATGCGTCATTGCTCGTCGCAATCTGGCGGCAGACGCTAGAAGCATTTTAGCTTCCAAGCAATCACAGGCCAGCTTCAACAATCCGCCGAATTCAATCATAGGAAATCAAATTAAAATTAATACAAAACGTGTTTCGCCCGACGGAACACTTGTAAAATTATGAATACAGTATTTAGAGTTCTTCATTAATATTATACACGGAGATACTCAGCATCTCAGCGTCCCCTGACGCTACGCCACTGCTAGCTAGAACGATTCCATTAATCAAAAGAGAAGTAGCTAAACAGAAGGTTGTTAAAATGAACGTCATCAAACGAGTCGCAAGGGCAATCGCAGCAATGTCTCCTCTAGTGATTGTCTAAAAAGGGAGTAAACATCGCCTGTGAATAGATTCTACTGACGTGAACAAACATTCTCTTAAGAGAAGACCCTTTCCACACAATTGAAGCCGTCACCGGTAGTAAGTACTTCACACCACCAGACTGCACTGGAGGGTTTTGGCAAATGAAATCCACCTACAGAACGCAATTTGCGTATTTAAATGCGCGACGTATAAATAGTTCGTAGGAATGCACAGCGTGCTCTTGATAGCGACCAGGGGGGGCGAGCGCTGTGGGTGGGGAGGACGCTTTGCATTGGGGCCCGCATCAAATTCCTAGATCTCCGCCCACTGCCTACGACTCAAACGGATGAAAGAGACTGTTTAAGAAGAAATGTGGAGAATTAAGAAAGGGTACAAGTAAGAGAGAGAGAATGTGTGTGAGTGTGAGAGAGAGAGGGAGAGAAACGGAGAGAGTGAGAGACGGCGATAAAGAACTCGTTTAAGAGAAAAGGAGCGCCCCGAAGCTATTTCAGAGACTTTGGGCTCAGCCTTGTTCGGATGGTGAAGAGTGAATAACAGCTTGCCCATCTTTCGTCCAGATGTTCCGCAGCGCGCAGCACCTCCAGCGGCGGCCGCGTGAGGTCCTCACGCATGGTGCTCTGGCCTTCAGATTCCTCTTCGACTGGAAGACCTCCCGCCGCTTCCTGTAACTTTTAAATTAAAAAAAATAATTCTCTATTTTTCAGCGATTTTGCGACCAACTAACTCTACCTATCAGTGTCATTAATGGACAGGTCAACAGTTATCATTTTAGATACGCAATGACCTTATGGACGGAGTTTTCGCCTTCCTGTACTTCTAGGTTATGTATGCTAAGCAAATATAATGTCTTCAGATCTAGCTCGGTTTTCAACTTTAGGACTTCACAACCACGCTGTCTTAATGTATTTTCTGCAAAGAAGGCCATTGACTCCTTGAGAGGGAGAGATGGAGAGAGAGGGAGAGATGGAGAGAGGGAGAGAGGGAGGAGATGGAGAGAGGGAGATTGGGAGGAATGGAGAGGGGAAGGGAGGGATGGAAGAGAGGGGAGATGGGAGGGATGGAGAAGAGAGGGGAAGGAGGGATGAGAGAGGGGAGAGGAAGGGAGGAGTGAGGAGAGATGGAGGAGAGAGAGAGATGGAGAGAGGGAGGGGAGAGATGGAGAGAGAGGGAGAGATGGAGAGGGAGGGAGAGATGGAGAGGGGGGAGGGAGAGGATGGAGGGGGAGGGAGGGATGGGAGAGGGGGAGGGAGGGATGGGAGGAGGGGGAGGGAGGGAGGGATGGAGAGAGGGAGGGAGGGGAGGGATGGAGAGAGGGAGGGATGGAGTTAGAAGGGAAGAACTGCACGCAATCACAGAAGATTATTAACAGCTGATCAATTGACCTTTTAACAAAAGTTACAGCACTCATAAAAGACACATTTTAAATCAACAAACCTGATATAAAAAAAATTAATTCGCCAATCATAATAAACAATCCACTCAATGACGTCGAAGATTTGTCTGTTCTAAGTACCTTTAATCACGAGCAAATTAATAAAAAGTGCAATTATAATTATATTAGACGAAGTCGGAAAACTGTCATTCCCCGATAGCCCGCAATGCGTTGCACGGTGGCCACTCGAGGCGCTCTCTGCGCGCTGCGCTGCGGGGCATCCTGCCTGCGCAAGGGAGGCTCGTGCTTCGCAATGTTAAACCCATAAGATGGTGACGTCATCGCCGGGCTCGCAACATGCAGAGGCAGCGCTCCTTGATTTCGAAATAATTTCGTACGTTGATATTGCTGCAATATCTCGATTAAATGACATTAAATGAAAGAGATATTTTTGTCAATAAAGGGTGTTGTGCAAATCGTGCAACCTAAGCACTAGCAGTCTTTGCATTACAGATGGTTTGCGCTTATTAAAATAATTCTCAAAACTGAATTCCCAAACGGAAATAATTCTTTACTTCAGTAAATATGATAAAACTCTTAACAGTAACTTGTAAGATACAAAACACATTTTGTGAAACCAAAAATAATCAGTACAATAGTTATACAAGATAAAGCAATGGCAAATATTACTCGTTCACTTTACATTTGCAGACGGCAGAATTAGGAACTAATGTTGTTTTGAAAGTGAAGGCCCGAACACATAACCGAGAATACACGAATGGCCCCGATGTCAATCAGCATTTGACCAATCAAGCTGTCTCCGAAGGCAGCACAAGCGCTACGGACACAGCTGACGAATTATGCCTTTCTGACTGTGAGCTGAAGTCGCGCGCTTTTAAATGATTAAGATAATATACAATAAAATAGATCACACCACACGCTATTCACAACATTCACGTACTATTTATTCTTTGCACTTATCTACTGCTTAATGGTTATGTTTTTGCCCCACCGGGGTTTTGTGAACTTCTCACCGCCATCTGTATCATATTAAACGGTCAGTATACTACAGACGCGCGTTTCTCATTCAGTCGGCGGTGACCTCATGTAAACAGATCGCAGCGCTCCGTCTGCAAATGTAAAGTGAACGAGTAATACTTTGTATGGAAATGTTAGATACAGCATGCAGTTGGGGAGAGTGGGGTGGCCCCGATCAGCGGGTAGCCCCGATCAGGGCTGTAACGTCAGTAGAGTGCGCTCTAGCAAAGTCTGGTGAGTGCTACGCTCTTCCCAATTGAGCAATAAATTAACTACATGCAGCTACTGACCAGTTCCGCACATGCGCTTGGTGTGAAGTAAGCAAGTGTATTTCAGAGAAAATCGTTCTAATTTCTTCATGTTTTTAAAGCGATGTAATTAACATGTACATTTGTATTTTTAATAACTTAATCGCGCAAATGGATTAGTAATCTTTTCAGCATCATTTTAGTTCACGGTTTAAGTTTTTAAACTAACTTATCGAATTGTTAAATTGTATTCTGCAGTATACATGGTTGGGTTGCACCGATCAGATGAGTGGAGGAATGGCGAACAATGATCGGCACAACCCCTCGCAGATCTAAATACTTATGCGCTGTCCTTCCATATTTGTACTATGGCCAAAATATATTGCAAGAGACTGTATTCTCTTTAGATGCCTAGAACGTGGAAAAGAAATACAACCAGAGGAGGATGGGCTGGTGAAAAGCTGCAATAGGCGATGTTACTTTTCCATGAAGGACATTCCATATGAGCAGAAAGTAAACAGTTCAACATTCCATTCACAAGACTGGTTGACAGAAAATTTAAGGGGATTTCCGGAGATCCACTTCTTGGCCGAAAAACAGTTTTTAGTCAAGAGCAGGAAGCAGCATTGTCTGAACGAATAAAATTGATGGATAATCTTTTTTATGGTCTATAATCACTGCAATTCCGCAAAGTGGCTTTAGCATCTGCTGAAGCAAACAACGTTTCTAACTATTTTTCCAAAAAAATCCTGAAAACGTAAGTCATTTTGGTGTCTGGTTTTATGCTTTTCTCAAAAGGAATCCCTTAAGTGTCCGAAAATCAGAAGAAATTAATATCAACCTATTAAAAGCTTTCAACTGACAAAAAGTAAAAATATATTTTGATAATTTGGGAGATGTGATGACAAAGTTGCTTCCACACCGTATCGTATTTTTAACATGGATGAGACGGGAGTGCCTACTGTCCAAGTCCCTGAAAAAGAAGTTAGCACTAAAGGACAAAATACAAGGTATTCGTAAGGCGAGAAAGTAAAAAGAGTTGGTTCTGTGGTTAGTTGGGAGCGAGGGGGAAAAATATTGTAAATGAAGATGAGTTGTGTGACAATGATGAACATAATAATTTGCTGGGCAATCAAGAGGAAGAGATGTCCTTCGTTCGCGGTGAATTTGGGGAAAATGGCGAAGGTTGGTGTAGGAATACATACAGGCTGTGGACTTTGGAACCATGCACTTTGCAGTGGATCTGATTCAGCTGTAAACTATTTTTGTGATCTTTGCTTCAATAAATAGCAAACTAAAGTTTAAATTATAAAACTGACCTAAATTTATATTTGTTTTATTCAGATAAAAGTCGTCAACCGTTCCCTTAATTTTCTTGAAAGGTTTATTTGCTTATTATTATTATTATTAACATTTAAAACATTATAACCCTTACGTTCAATGTGTAACATTTTTATTTTCAGTATTTTTCACTTGGAGTCGAAGGATAGTCAATTATTTACTCTTTATTTAATTATTATTGAAATTTTGCATTATTGAAAGAATTTTAGTGTAATAGATCAAATATATAGGATAATAATTACATTTCAAAAGTTCCCGTATAAAATACACGGGACAAATATACGATCGGTATTACCCCAAGGGTAGGGGAATGCCGATCAAAACTATTTTTTCTTTTACGAAATCTGTGCTAAAGAAAATAACTTCTGCGACTTTTAGTTCTCAAACTCAGACACTTGGAAATATCCATCTGTCGTTTCATGCAATATTTTAAATTTTCTGGTGAATACATTCCATATGAGCGATCAGTTTCCTTAAGTGATCGGTGCTACCCCACTCTCCCCTACCAACTGTATTTGTATAGAGGTATAGATCTAGTAATGATAGACACTTGCATAATATGACATAGTTATATCACAAACCCAAAATAAATAATGAGGAGAAGAAGTAGACTTGATTGTGGAAGAAAAAATGAATACCAAAAATGTGTTAGGGACGATCACATTCATACAATAAATATCTGTTAACGTGAAGTAAATGAGTTAACTTTGAAAAGCAGCAACCGAAATAAAAAGAATTAAAGAAAATATTACATTTCACCCTTATATTTCAACAACCTGTCGTTATTGTTGTAGAAGTTAAAGGTGAAAATTTGATAGATTTCCTTCTTTAAGGAGCAAATTTGAATTAAAGAACTTAGATTTTTAAAAAACCAAATTTAAATCATGGTTTAAATCAGCCAACTCTTTGCAATTTATAATGATGCAACTTACAAAGTACTGTCTTCAAATAGACCACAAACTAAATTATAAGAAAGATTTCAGAAGTGGAGACAGTCGCAGTTTGGTGCAACAGGCTTTCTCAATTCCCAGCATTAATTCTAATCATGTTTAACATTGCATTTTAAATATTAACTTTGGTAGTAAAACCATGTTGTTTCAATACCACTATTTTTAAATACTAATATGATATAAAAAGTTTCAGAAAAAAACTTCGTTTCACTAGTGTTTGCCCCAGGGTTAATTTTCAAATTGCGCAGTTTAGGTACTCCATTATATCTTTCACGCATCATTGAAAGTTTTCTTAACAAGCGAACTTTTTCTTTACGTCTCTCTGGAGCTCTCTCTGCACCTTTCACCATCAAAGTAGGAGTACCCCAACGCTCCACCCTCTCCCCCACTTTATTTAACGTTTACACATCGGATATACCATTCACTCAAATACTACAATAGCACTATTTGCTGATGACACTGAACTTTATTCCTCTAATACAAACCTGCACAGCATTTTGCACTTTCACTGACCTCAGGAGCTGCGTGCGGGCAACTCGGGTGCAAATGAGAAAATCGATGAAGGGTGGGGATGAGACCCAATCTAGGAGTGGGAACCACCAATCAGAATGCGCAAGTCGAAAGACTAGCGCGTAAATTTAAAGAGCAATCGGCAAGAACATGACGGTCTTATACAGTTCAAGTAATATTGTCTTTTGTATTATATTGCAAATGTTTGTTCTCGGTATATAACAGGGAGAAATATGAAACTACAACGAATTATGCGTATTAGATTTAGACACCAAGTATTATAATTGCTTGTAGGGCTTATAATGTAATTCGCTTTGCTACGATGTAATCACAAATTTAGTGTTGTGCTAAACACAAAATTTTGATACTGAATTGTTTTTTATTTGATGATGACAGCAATAAACTATTTTGAATTAACTATGTTTAATTGAATAAGAAGGTTTTCTCAAAGCAAACACATATTGTTCTTAAAAAAGTCATGATTATTTTCTGTTCAAATTTCTGACAAGAGTGTAGAGTCGTTTACAACATCGTATAAAAATATAAAGCCCTTTGCATTCTATTTAACCAATACCCATGATTATCTTATGATTGTCCGTAACGTATCGTCGCAGAAGTTTGCTCGTTGATCTCTTTTATTCAATTTCATAATGGGGGAAAATGGTCACAAATATGCTATTAAGCATTATCCTTCTTGGAATTGCCATATATTCTATTTTTATGTCAATCTTGATGTGAGAGATTGCTGTCATGATTTTGTTCATTTTTCTGTGATTTGGATATTATAACATTCCTGGTGAATAATCAATTATGAATTAAATAATATTATGAATTAAATAATATTTTTTCATATATATAAGCATATATTTTAAAGCTATTTTTTTAAAATAATGCTTAAGAGTCACAATGAGCATGTTATTTTCTTTAAAAAAATTAGAAAATGAATATACATACAGTAGTGGATACAAAGGTGGATATACAGTAGTGCACAGAACGTAAACAGTGAATTATGACCCTGGTAACTTGAAATACTAGACATAATCCATATAAACAAATGGGCATTTAATTTTGAAGCATGGATCATTATTAGACGCCTAGGCATTCAATCTACGCGCCGCGTCGTGCTATGTCAGACTTCTCCCCTCCCCGCAAAGCTTCCTACTCCCCACTACTTGCACTTTCGGCGCTGTCACGGGCAGGCGAGCGGCTCGCAAGTGCAGAATGCCCGCGGGAGCAGGCGTTGTGCAGGTCTGCTCTAATAGCTATCTCGAATCTGCCGTGAAACATCTGCAACATCACCTCACTTTATTCTGCAGCTGGGCCAAAAAATGGCACATACAAATAAATCCAACTAAAAGCCAGACAAAAATATTTACCCTCCGTAGACCAGACGACCCCCCCAAATCTCACATACCAAAATCAAAACATCACCTGTCTTCCTCACTACAAAACTGTCAAATATCTTGGAGTTCTGTTCAATAAAAGACTTGCATGGCGGGAAAATATAACTCACCGAATAGCTCTAGCGACTATTAGAGTCCACCAATTATATCCAATTCTCAAAAATCATCCTCCTTACAATTACATGTGGCTATTCACCTCTATAAAGCAATGAAACGACCCATACTTTCCTATGCTTCCCAAGTCTGGGCTGCCGCTACCAAAACAAACATCAACATAATGCAAATTTATCAAAATAGGTTCCTGTTAATTCAACGTAAATGTAAATGTGTGAGCTTTTTCATACTGTGTATCGAACATCGGAAGAGAGTGTGGAAAAAGCGAACTTTCATTTCTGTTGTTAGTAGATGAGGATACACAAAGGTATGGAGTCTCCTCCTTGATTTCGTATTTTTTCTGGTTTTCAGAAGTTTCATTTGACCAGCAATGTTTTTGTTTTTTTTTAAACTGTTGCGTCTTAATCATCGTAATCCATTAATGGACGCAACGTGTCTCACAGCCCCTTCATTGCTATTCAGGGCGAACGCAGTAAAAAGAGGGTTAAAGATGTTAACACTCCTCAAATGTTATTACACTACTTGATATTATTTTAATTATCTTCTCTGACAACAGAAATGTTGCAGTGATACTTAGCCTAAAAATGGATCTCATAATGAATTAAAACATTTCCCTCGATGTGTTCTTAATTACTAAGTTAGAAGGTATGAAGTTAATGTGTATCTCCTTTCTGTTTCAGAGAGCGGCATGGCGATTCTCGCTGTGGCAATGGTTGGCAGGCTTTGCATTAGTGCCGTGTATTCAGTAATCATTCTGTACACAACTGAACTGTTTCCTACTGTGAATAGAAATACTGCAGTTGGTATAAGCTCCACGATGTCTCACGTGGGTTCAATTGCTGCCCCCTACATTGTTGTGCAACTGGTAAGGTTATTTATCACAATGTATATTTTCTGTGTAATAGATCATTATTGCACATATAAATTACATAACCTGATACTAAGTGGCTAGGCCGAAGACCTTTAAGCCATTACAAAACCTACATCCTAAAGCACTGTAACCTTTCCAAGCATTCACCTTGTTGACTGTTGACTGTCGGCTGGACAGTCAGGGCGACTGTCGGTCGAGCCGTCGGTTTGTAGGGCCGATTGTCGATTGGACGGTCTGCCGGCTGGTCAGTTGGCCTGTCTCTTTGGAGGACGGCTGGATCTGCCCGTAGGGTTGTGCGTGTGTTCATCTTCATCGAGAAAGAGCGAGCGAGAGAGAGAGAGAGAGAGAGCAGGAAGACGGAGAAATATTGTGTAGCTTTGGAGGGGCATGTTCGGGCATGCGCATTGCAAGGTCTTTTTTTACTGTAGACGAAGTTTTGACAATGTGGATTTCCATTGTGAATTCCAATGTTGAGACCATGAAACTCTTTTAACATCGATGACCCATGGATATGTTTTTTCCGGAACTTGACCCGTTGTTGCAGATTTAGGAGTAATCTCTGCTTTTTTCATTACCATTAATGATTTATGGGAACAATTCAATTTTAATTCCATTTTCACTAAGGATAAATAGACGTTCTTGAATGTTTTGGACCAGTGGGTTGGTTGAGTATCCATTTTCTATGATTTTAGTTCAGAAAAAGGAGTCAGTAAAGATCGCAACAGGCGACATGTTAGCATCGTGCGAACTATTTATATTCATTTCAGGATTTCCCAAGCTTCACAGGAAAATACGAAAAAGTAATCTGATAATCTGTAAGATTCGACGGTGGAAGATGTAGTACAGGCATTAGCACAACCTGATCTTCAATCTAGTTTTGAGCCATCAGTATATACTTTTCAATAGTTATTATATTTTTGGTGTGGTCTAGCCGAAAAATTGATCCTGGAGTTATATTCGGATGAGGGAGAGTATTTGCCTCGAGGTTAGTGGGAGAAGTGAGGACTTGCCACGGAGAAATGGGATGTGGACGCCTTGGGAGGATAGACACTTCTTCGACGTTGATTTCATTATGATATTCAAGTCGTCTTTCTTCCAATGGTCTTGGGTATGTTGGATGGGATCGTTAAATATCCGATTTTGGAGAGTTGAAGGTGTATTTGCTTATTAGATTAGGTGGAATATGCGTAGCTGATACACAATTGTTTGCGTCGTAAATCCAAAGGTAGGTCCGCTTCAACCAGAAGGCTGTTGCGTAGGCTAGATTTGAAGGCCCCACGGCTTAGCCTGCTTGGTATGTTGATTATTGGGCCCAGTATTCGCAGAAGTCGTGCGGATGCCGCGCTCTCCTTTGTCAAGTCTATATTGAATCAAGGCACGATAGGTTTTAATTAAACAATCGGATTAAGCTCCCCATGGTTTAGAAGATAACGCTTTGATCATATTTAACCTAGATTCGCACTCGGTTTTCAACATAGTGGCATTGTACTTAACGAGGATGTTTGTTCTAAGACATTCCAAGAATTTTACAAGTACTAATTCTTTGTAGCTCTGTCTTGCGATTTTTAGTGTAACATTAGTTACCAAGTTTTATTTATTTCTGGAGAATACTATGAACTTTTACACTTTGTTTCTGATATGATAAAACCCTTTGAATTAGTTCAGTTGATTATCTTGTTCATGGAATCCTCGATATTTGTAGTCACCTGAAGGGTTTCCTCACTGCACAAAAGAGTAATATTGTCCCCCAAGAGGAATAGTTTGACTGGATTTTCAACTATTCTGTTGATTTCGTCAATTGAGAAGAGTAAAGCAGTGCACTCAGGACTGATCCTTGTGGAAGGCCATAGACCATTTCAATTGGTTTTGAGACATTGTCTTCAATTCAATCTTGGAGATACCTGTGTCATAAAAAAATTATTAATGAAAGCTGTCATGTTTCCTTTGATCTCAATCGACAAAAGTATTTCAATAAGTCTTTCTTTAAATACCATTTCATATTCTACCCTTCATCTCCCTCTTTCCCTTTCCATCTCCCTTTCTCCCTGTCTCTCCCTCCCTCCTCCTCCCCCTTCCCCCCTCTCTCTCATTTACATTTAGTTGCAGATTCTGCACGTCTCTGAGCAGTTGAGGTAATATCGAGAAGCGCCGGACCAGCAAAACTGTAATAGAATATTCATGAAGGTCTCATCCTGTAGATTACGATGTGAAAAACTTTTCTTTGAGGCCTCGGACCTTAAACAAATTTTTAGTTTTTAATGCCCTAGAATGCTTCGTTTACGAGTTATTTAATGACAGATTAAAAATGCTGACGAGGGTTGCACGTTGCATTTGTGATATACCAATTATTCAGGAAAAGAGTAGACGATGGCAGGTGGTTGCTAGGGGGCTTTGATATAAGATGGAAGTCGACTTTTTGTGAGGTAGAAAGTTCTGTTGGTTTTGAACGAGTGATAGTTGTAACCAAATGTTCTGCGAAGTTGTAGTCGTTCACTAAAGTAAAAATAAAATTGCTGAGTGTAGTGCAACCTGAAAGTGATTTAAGTTATTTAGGTGCAGCGCCCGCTAAGATCAGTCAGAAGTTGAATTGTGATCCAGAAGTAAAAAAATGTCTGCAAGCAACGAGCAAATCCGCAGCAATCAATAGCCAAAAAACTTTCACGGAGGTTTCTCGTCCCCCGTATGGCGGGCGGATCGGGTGGCCCAGACAGTTTCATGGTAAGCAAATGGTAGACTTGACATCCAGTAGAAGAAGCAGATTTGTTACACATTTGACGTGAAATATTTAGGTTTTGTTCCAGCGCCATGTAGTCGAGTTACAACAGAATTAACAGTACATAAACCTCTGTGAAAAAATACCTGGAAGTGCCAACTTTCATGGAGATCGGTCATACAGTGTCGGGAGTTTACATCTTGTATAAATACCAACATACATTTTATATATATATAGATAGATAGAAGAGAATACAGAAGATTAACTAGATGGCTATTACTGGAACAAAATGATCGAAAGCCACTTTCATATGTTGAATTTCCAAAACTAGACATTAAATCCTCCAAAAGACTTTGAACCATAAGTTGTATACACCAACTTGCCTCTGAATTGACAAACATTTCATGAATTCCATTTTTGATTTTAAATTTTAATTTCATTGTATCTTTTATATATCTCAACACACATTTCAAAACTTTAAAATGGTTATTTCTAGGATGTTTACTACTCATATATTGTGAAAGTTCAGGTCTAGCTCCACTCGCAAGATAAACAATGTTTCCTAAAACCTCTTGATATAATAGTACACTTTTTCGAATAACGATAATCATTCCAATTTCTCTCGTACTACTCCATGTGTTTCCACAGGTTGACAATTATTCATATAATTTTTCTCTAAAATTTATTTTGATTAAATTAAATAAAAAATTTCAATTCTGATACTCAGAAAATTAATATTATTCTGGAACTCCTTAATTGTAATTTCTTTCAATTTCATTAAAAGTTCATTAATTATTGTATCATTTTTCCAACAATAATACAATTATCTACAATGAAATGGGAGGATATCCAATCCAGGGCAATACCATGAATTCCATATGACGATAATTTCAAACAAAATGTTGTGGTCAATGAAGTCAAAAGCTTTTCTAAGATCTAAAAATATTCCAGTAGGTGTTTCACTTTGGTCTGTTGATGAAGCAACATCTTTAAGAAAAAAAAAATAGTCTGTTAGTGAAAAGAGTTTTAATTTCTGGTCACATTGATTCAAACACATAAACTTCTATTGTTCATTTAACATTTTTTTCTTGTTCAAATCTCAATTGTTAAATAAACAATAGAAGTTTATATGTGACTATGTTAATTGACTATGGTAATTTTTATATCAGAAAGAGAAAAAAACAACTTTAAATGTGAGTTTTATTAGGGATATCTGAAATATTAATATTATATAAATTGCAATACATGTTAATTATTACAAATTATAATTTTACTTACCTGTTATAAAGAGTACAAGAATGTATATCCTATGTTGTAGTAGCATTAGTTCATTATAAACTTGCAATTCTCAAATATTTTGGAAAAAAAAAGATGGTTATATTTTATAAATGAATTATTATATAAATACATTAAAATACTTAGAGTAAGGGATGGCAACCTACGTACCACAGGTCTTCTGAGCCCATGGTTGTCAGGCTGAGACGCCATGGCATGGCCATAGTCTGAGGAGGCCAGAGAGCCAAAGTACATATTCATACATAACACATTTAAAAGGTTATGAGTGAGTTGTAACGTGTTAAAATTCCTTTCTTCTGCAGGGTGCTGTGGGAAGAAACATTCCAAGTACCATATGTGGTCTGATTAGCCTCTCCGCTGGATTGTTGGTGCTTTTGTTACCAGAAACCAAAGGAAAAGCATTATGTGATACAGTGGAAGAAATGGAAGAAAATGCACTCAAAGGAGACAAAGTGGCCCTTCGAAATTGTTGCTCACTTAATTAAATTCAAATTATCAAAGCAATAAACTTTTGTTGTTAATTTTTCTGTAATATAGTATTGAATATAGACTGCTCAAACTTGGATTTCTTCACATTTACAGCTGCAATGAAGTATAGACCCAATGAGAATAATATTAATTTGAAATTTAAAAAAACATAAGGTTGTTTATGAATAACAATTGTATTGTTTAATAATAATTTTCTGTATAAAACATAATTGATATGGGGCCGTCCATAAATTAAGTAACGCAAATATGGAGTTCTTATTACCCCTGCAACACACGCTTCATCCTCTTTTACAATAAGTAAAAATAACTTTTATAACAGAAAAAACAATCTGTATTAATTTTATTTGTGTAATGTATTAAAATTTATGATAATTAAGGTCAGAATTGGTTGGTGATGTTGACTGAACGTAACAATAACATTGGGAACAATATTTGAGTGAAGGAAGTGGGGAGCATACGCAAGAAAATTTCTGGCATTAAGCCATACCATGCTGTTGTAAATTACTGCGACAATTTAATTGGATTCTAGAACATACTATGAATCAGTTTTGAATATTTTCTTCATAATCTAAAAGATTCAATCATTGGTGAAAAAAAAATTTCATTTATTGTAACAATTTATACATTAAAACATTTTAATTTTTTAAAATTAAGCTTGGTAATATTTTTATGCTTTAGTAAAAGAATGAATAAAAGGAATTTTGGCAAATGTTAAAAAAATAAATAAATAAATTCCAGCATTAGGTAATACTATACTAACAGCACCCTACCCCTATGTAGGATAATACTGCCTCAAACCCTGTCACTTCTCCTTAAGCATTACATAATTTATGGACAACCCCATAACATATTTGTAATAACATGTTTCTTCAGCTCTTTTCCAGCAGAAAAAACTTTATTTTGTTTGCAACAAATTTTCTGAATAGTAATTATACTATTTTGGACTGAAGATATTGTACCTTGTGATGAAGAAAAAACTTGCTTGTTTTCTTCAATTTACACTATAGAACATATCTCTTTAATATGCCATGTATAAATATGAGACCCAAATTGTTTGCATTGTACAGTATTTATGACATTTTTTATGATACATTTCGTTTTTACACCCACTTTGATACAGTAAAGCTTGCTTTCCCAATAATATCCATTATTGAAGATCTCAAATGGCATATGAATAACTGTTATACCAAAAGTAAAAATGCTAATAATGTAAGAGGCATATTTGTAAGCAGTAATGAAATTTGAAGCAAATAGATTTTATTTCTGAATTTGAAAAAATGCAGATATTTTGTATCTAAGCAATCTCATCTCTTGTTCCTCTTTTTCTCAGTGGATATGAAAACATTTGTATTGTTTTTGTTCAACAAATTCATACTTCTATCATATCATGTTCATAATTTTATCTTGTTTAGAAATAGGATCAAATAGTACACTTATTCTTGTAACATTACTAATTAGAATAGATTTTGACATGTTTTTGATTTATAATTAGAATTTGTCATAGTAAATGAGTACTTTTATACATCTAAAAGTTACAAATTCAAAATCTAGTATGATAACCCATCATAACTAAACAGGTACAAATTAATAATACAAAATAATGGATTATATTAATTTTCATTATTCAAGGTTTAAACTCAATAAAAAAAGAAAATATTGTGCTTACATGCTATTTAACATCATAAATCTATTTTTGTACAAGTCATTCTTTCATCTGTGGCTCTCTACTTCTAATTCAATTAGCAAAATTCTAGTTACAGCCTTGAGAAATACCAAAAAAGAAGTAGAAGTGTCCTTTTTTAGTGTGTATTCTTCAAGAAAATGATAGGTAACTTCATAGCAATTGAGTATGTGACTTGTGATGTTGACTGTGTATTTTGGATGTATATATAATGCAATAACAATGAAAACTATTCTGTATCATCTCCATGTGTCTTGTTTTCTAGTGTTGTCACTTTTTAGTAAGAAAAGATAAAAATAGCCTTAACAGAAATGAAATGTTTCTACTGTGTGGATTTGTGTAATTAATTGTAAAATGTGTTTTGTGACAAAAACAATTTTTTCAATAAATATATATGCATAAATGTAACAAAATCCAAAACTACTAGCAGAATACCCAATGATGCCCTTTTTTTTTCAAATTCAATCATTGTGAAAAAGAAAATGTCTCTGTGTCTGTCGACTCTGTCTCTCTCTGCCTGTCTCTATCTCATCCTCTCTATTTGTCTATCTCTGTGAATTAATATACTATCTCTCTGTCTGTCTGTCTGTCTCTCTCTCTCTCTCTCTCTCTCTCTCTCTCTCTCTCTCTCTCTCTCTCTCTCTCTCTCTCTCATTTATTTATTGATTTACGAGGGTAGGTGGAAATCTTCAAAAGACACCATGTGGCCCGTACCACATGATAGTGTGAGATTTTTACCCACTAAAAACCACCTCCCTTCTCCTCCATCCTCCCCGCGGAACCGCCGTTAGGCGGATCACGGGGAGTGGATCAGAGGGGCTCAGTCACAAGCCACTTCTTTTCCCCAGATCGTAGGAAGGATCCAAGGAGGATCAGTCGAGTTTCCTTCTTTCCCGTTCTATTTTCCTGAGCTCAGCTATTATGGTCTGCGCATAAGCGCTCACCGCAGCCCAGTTGGTTTCTGAGGAGTATGCACCCGACCATAGCTTCGGGTGTCAGCGGGTCGATCTCGAGTATACTCATAACGTGCCGTCGCTGCAGATGGAATCGCGTGCACTGGAAGAACACATGCTCGGCGTCTTCGACGGCAGGTTCACATAGTGGACAGAAGGGGGTATCCTCCAACTTGAACCTGTGAAGATACACCAGAAAGCATCCATGTCCTGACAACAGCTGAGTCACGCAGAAATTTACTTCGCCGTGCTTACGGTTGATCCACGGTGCAATGGAGGGAATCATGCGTTACGACCATCTTCCTTTAATAGACTTGTCACAGCGATCCTGCCATTCAAGCAGTGTTGTCGAACAGTCTGGGTTCTCCTCTTCTTTGTGATATCGCCTCAGTCTCTCCTGCGCCAAGATATCGACCGGAGGCATCCCCGCGATGACGCACACTGCATCGTTTGACACAGTGCGGAATGCACAAGCTACCCGCAATGCTGATAACCTGTACACTGACGTCTTCCCTCGGACGTAGCTATTTGTTGACGTGGAGTTGGCCCATACTGGGGCTCCATAGAGCAAGACGGACCTGACAACCAAGGTCTGAAGCTTCCGTTTCTCCTGATAGGGCCCTATGTTGGGCATTAACCTCGACTGCCGCATTAACTACCGCCGCTTTATTGCTGGCGTGCTTCAAGTGGTCAGCAAATGTCAGACGGGCGTCAATCATGAGACCAAGATATTTGATCGTCGGCTGTGATGTAACACGGTGGTCTCCAACTTTGAGAGTGATGGTTTCTCTCTTTGTCCTGCTGGTGACCAGGATAACATCAGTCTTGTTCTCAGCTAACTGCAGCCCTGAGGACTTCAGCCACCGACTAACAATAGTGATCGCTTCGTTGCAAAACATTCCTC
The DNA here is from genome assembly GCA_031308135.1 of Acheta domesticus. Taxonomy (NCBI): domain Eukaryota; kingdom Metazoa; phylum Arthropoda; class Insecta; order Orthoptera; family Gryllidae; genus Acheta; species Acheta domesticus. The sequence goes on from JAHLJT010000631.1 coordinate 233,562,291, forward strand.
AGAATACACTATTCCCTCAGTATATTTCGTAACGGCGACGATAGCAATGTCGTCCGCAAAACCAGTGATATTGGTGCCCTCTGGGAGGGGTAGCCGAAGAAAAGAGAAGTCTTCGCTTACAATTAAGATCTAGATTAATTTTTGTCTGAGCACATATTAGAGTTATCTTCTTTATTTTTTTTCGGGAGCGGGTGCCCTTCAGAAATTAATTAATCAAATCTGCCGTTGCTCGGAAGTGATCAACACTCGTCTCCTCTTCCAGGCCAGTTTCTTTCCTTTAACACCTCGTTGAACTTGCCTCCCTGGTCCTCTTTTGGCCATTAAGTTTGATTTATTATTATTATTATTATTATTATTATTATTATTATTATTATTATTATTCCATTACATCACGACTAAAGAAGTTATGAATCGGCTGAATATAAAACCTACTCCAGGTTGCAACCAGCTACCTAAGGAGCAGATCCGGTGACTGTCAGTGCCTCTACAATACTTTGCGCAAAATGTGGGCTGTTCCAAATAAAGCAATTTCTTGCACTTCCCAGTCTTTTGAATTACCAGGGAGTTTAGACAAGTTCTTACTCAAATTTTGCGGAACAAATCCCAGAGCTCCGATAACTATCGGGACGACCTGTGCTTTTACGCCCCACATTCGGCTGATCTCGATTTCCAAACTTTGTATTTAAGACGTTTCTCTGCCTCCTTGGTAACGACGTTTTGATCGCAAGGTACAGCAACATCGATAAGTAAACACGATTTTTTCGCCAAATCCCGGATAACTATATCCGGTTTGTTTGCCGCTATCGTGCGATCAGTTTGAATTTGTTGGTCGTACAATATCGTACACAATCCAACAGACGTCACCGGTTTTGGTGAGTGTTCGTACCACTTGGGGCATGTGTTTGGAACTTCGAGGGCGGTACAGATCTGCCAGTGGAGGTAGCTACACACCCTGTCATGTCTTTTCAGGTATTCGGTCTTTGCTAGGATTGGACAAGCTGAGACAATATGATCAATGGTTTCTACTTGCTCCTGGCAAATGCGGCATTTATCATCTTGGGAAATTTTGAGAACCGCTTTATCATAATGTCGTGTTCTCAACGCCTGATCTTGGGCAGCTATTACAAGTGCTTCCGATTCTGGCTTCATTCTTCTTCTTCTTCTTCTTCTTCTTCTTCTTCTTCTTATTATTATTATTATTATTATTATTATTATTATTATTTCCCTATAACACGACTGAAGATGTTATGTGTTGACTGAATATAAAATCTACTCCAGGTTGCAACCAGCTACCTAAGGAGTAGATCTAGGGACTGTCGGTGTCTTTACAATACTTGGCGCAAAATGCGAGCTGTTCCAAGTAAAGCGATTTCTTGCACTTCCCAGTCTTTTGAGTTACCTGGGAGTTTAGACAAGTTCTTACACAAATTTTGCGGAACAAATCCCAGAGTTCCGATAACTATCGGGACGATCTGTGCTTTTACGCCCCACATTCGGCTCATCTCGATTTCCAAACTCTTGCATTTAAGACGTTTCTCTGCCTCCTTGGTAACGACGTTTTGATTGCATGGCACAGGAACGTCTACATTTAGAAATGATATTTTCTCCAAAATATCTGGTTTATTTGTCGCTATTGTGCGATCAGTTTGAATTTGTTGGTCGTACAATATCGTACACAATCCAACAGACGTCACCGGTTTCGGTGAGTGTTCGTACCACTTGGGGCATGTGTTCGGAACTTTGAGGGCGGTACAGATCTGCCAGTGGGGGTAGCTACAAACCCTGTCGTGTCTTTTCAAATATTCTGTCTTTGCTAGGATTGGACAAGCTGAGATAATATGATCAATGGTTTCTACTTGTTCCTGGCAAATGCAGCTTTTATCATCATCATCATATTATTATTATTATTATTATTATTATTATTTACATTCGAAATAATCTTATTCGTTAATAAATTGTATTTCTCAAATTGCGCGCCAAAATGGGTCCGTAGCCCCGGTGTACTTTTGGTATTCTGTGCCGGGTTCCTTCTGACAGCACTATGGTTCGTTGTGTTTGACAGCCGGTAAGAAATGACAACCGATGACAACTATGCGAAGAGAAGTGTTCGAAGTTAACTGCGTTGCAGGCGAGCTGTGATATATTATAGGCCCATGCCATTATTATCTACTTCAGACACATAGGAAGGACCAAGAAATTGAAGAAAAGAAACGTGAATTTAGTTGCCTAGGAAATATTTCATCCTTCTGAAGTGGTTATGTGCTGTGCAACAATATTACACTGTTCCGATTGAAGTGAATGAAATATTGTCCATGTCAGTATCTGCTTATTCGCAGCATATTTAGTTTAAAATTTCTCTGTGGCAATTTCTGTACGACTGAATACATTGCATCCTCACCACCGATGGCCATTAGTGTTAGTGATTCCACGAGCTATAAAAATTACCGCCGTGGATTATCTGTCATCGACAAACCATGGCTCTAATTTTCATGATTTTGTGACCATTTATTTCTAATAGATATTGTCGATAAAATACTAAAAAGCAATTGTTTCATCGATTACAATTCGGATTTATTTGTACGAAGTGTGTTAGTAATAATTGATTGAATGATGTGCAGTGGTGCACTGTCAACTGCACGTGACTTATGAAATATTTGTTTCGCATGAATATTTTTATAGGCGTATTCGCTTTGTTATTGTAATGTTTAACGTGTAATGTGTTGCGATTTGGGCACACGAGGAACTTAATTGTTTTTAGTGTTTGTTGTCGAAGTGTCAAATGAATATTCCTCCTGAAAAAGGTACGTTGCCATCCCCCTTCCAGTTGGACGAGGAATTGAGCAACTTATCGATACGAAATGACGGGAGAATTGAATATACAGATGAAAATCCAGAAGATGCCTTGTATATGAAATTATATGATCCGTCTGCCCAGCTTGAAACTGGTGTTAATTCCAATAATAGTGGCAATTTATCAGGAACATGGGAATATGTGTCTCCTGATTCGAAAAATTTGGATAGTATTGTAGATGAACTTGGTCCAGAAGAAGTACGTTGGTTTTATAAAAGTGAATCTGACAAACGATGGCTGGAATTCAGTGGTTATGATTCTCTGAGAATTGAATTCAAATATCGTCAACTATATCAAGAATGGCATTTTTATAGTAATCAGGATTCATGGACCGAATATTCCCAAAAGGATGCAGATAATACTGAGAGTGCCTTAAATTTTGATAAACCCTCGGGTGTAGAAGCTGATAGCAGACAAGCTGGAATTGGAGTTTTAAGTGATACTGAGCATAGAATTGTTGTTCGTGGGGGCATGTATGAAGTAGATCTTCATGAATGGAAGTGTTGTTCAATTTATTGGCCTGGTAAGTTTTATATTGAAATAATGATTGCAATTTCAATGATTCATAATAGAAAATTTGTTATTGTTAATCTCATGTTTCAGGTGAAGAATGTGGAATTACTCGAGGTAATTGGTTTTATGATGGGACGTGGCAACCATTAGAAGTGGAACAAAGTAATAAAATGGAAATGTTTCATCTGGAACATTTTTATGGCCATAAACTGTCAGATTATCATGTTGATCCAAATAGCAAGATTCCAAAGACAGGTGTATATACACATTTGTTGTTTTGAATTGGATATATATTTTGATAAAATGTTTTTTGTCTTGGTTGCAAGTATGCATAAAATTTGAAAGAGGTGGCAACAATGAAAACTCTTGAAAGACTTAACAAAGATTAGATAACTAAAGAAAAAAATCTGTTATTTGTTCATCAAAGTTTTGAAATTTGTTAGAAATGAGATAACCCAAAAGGAGGGTCTTGAAGCTGCAGGTCCCCCCTCCCCCCCCCCTGAAACCATTGATGCATGTTGAAAAATATAGCTTTCACTTATTTTCTTTTCTAACAAGTCATTTACTGTAGCAGTTGTTTACGTTATAAATATTCACTATAAGTTACAATAAAAATGCATTTTATATTCAACATAAATGAAAAATTCTTTATAAGAAAATATCAAGTTGGCTGGACTATACACGTGTAGCCCCCTTCCCTTGAAAAGTCATGGATGCATCTTGGATCATAATTGAACAAAAAGTTATTCTCAAGAAAATTTATAATTTAGTTTTAAATATTTATCTGTTTCAGTTCTTCATACATTATCTTTTCCTGAATTTCATGTGGATTGGTACTCGCCTACTGAGGTTTATTTATATAGTGAAGCAACACCATCTAAGTTGGTTCGAACTTTTACTCAGAAATTGGGCTTCCAAAAATGCAAGTAGTTGTCATACTTTTTAGCAAGTTACATAGCATGTTTGTTTTTCCAAACTTTTTTCCTCTCTACCATTCTTATCATTTAAATTTCAGCTCTTTGAAAAGCTATGTAAAGATGTAGTATCTATGTCATGGTCTGTGTGTTATTAAATTTGACCCATACTGCTGAGGACTTTTTAGCTCATTGATTTTATAATTTTATTAAAAGTGCATTCTGAACATATCTGGAGTATGACTGTGAGGAATTTTTCATTTCAATTCTTCATTACATCACTCTGGCCTGTGAAAATGCAACACTAAGCACTTATGATATCATTCTACTTGAGGTCACATTGGAGCAACAGATATATTACTTTGCATGAAACATAATCAACTAAAACAATTATTATTATTTAATGAACAAATTCTAAATACCACTTAAAACAATTTATAATGCTCGAGTAAGAAATATAAACTCTGAACAATATGAGAGAGCAAACATAAACATCATAAAATTATTTTAGCTGTTACTCTCTTCTTGAAGAGAAAACGATGGAAATGTTTTCCATGCAGTGCAACATGGTATTTATACATGCTATCATTGCTGTTGATTTACGCATTGCACATCTCTTTTTGTTCTGTGAAGAAACTAACCTACCAACTTTGACAAACCAGTGTCTAATAGTTCTAATGGAAGAACCAAAATCCAATAGTTTGAAAATCCAATTCATCTAACAGATTTTGCAACACTTCTTGATCTCCTGTGAAAGAACAAAGGACAATTATAAAATACTCTTACAGAAAGTTGGGCCATCAACATTTCTTTCATTGTTTATTGGATCTATAAGTGGATACATTCTAATCCATTCCGTCTGTCTCACCCACATTCAAAATGAACATTTTTACCAAATGTGACTGAGAGATGTATTAACTTCTTCGTAAATCGTGTGACTTCATTGAAAGTGGGTGTATACCTTCACAATATGACATGATAACATCAAAGCTATCATTCTATCTAAAATGTTTTTTGTTTTCTCTTTCTGTTTCTCACAGACTAGTCTTGCTGATCATATCTTGCAGTTGAAACTTCACTAGTTAAATTTATTTGTAATAATCCTCACGTTGTGACAGTGTCACCAATTCTGACATAACACAAAGCTGATGAGAATTCAAATTTGTTCAGTGTTCCTTGTCTATCTTTGTCTCCTAATATCTTCCATCTGTATCGGTACGAATATTTGAAGGGTCTAAGAAGACATTCATGCTACCAGCTGACTTGGGATTCATTATCTTCCATATCTTGAAGATAATCAAATATTTCCTTTAGCATAAGGGTTTTTGGAAAATCTAAAAAGACCATTTACTTGGAAATGATATTTTGTGTTCTTAGTGTTGCAAAAACACAAACCATTACAACTGAAAAGTATGCTTTGTGTTTTATATGAAAAACTTAAAATTTATAAGTATGTGATAAAGAAAAAAGACAGCGAGTATACATAGCATTACATAATGCCAAAAAGAGAGGGAAGAGGTTTGAGGAAGTGGTACTTTACAGGGGATGTTAGGGGATTTACAGGGGATACAGGGGATGTTAGTTCAGTGTTAAATTATGCTGGTATTGTTTCTTTTTTATTCAACATTTAGTTGAATAATTCATTTTATTTATTCTCACACTAAAACAATAAAATATTAGCAAATTAAATTAAAAATATAAATTAAAAAGTTATGTTTCAATGTTTACAATAATTGAAAATATATTTTCGTCAATGATATGTTGATCGAACCGTTGGATTCTAAGAAGATATTCAATCTTTTGATCTATCATAAAATCGAGAATACTTAAATTGACACAGTAGATTCTCGCCCATACGTCCTTCACGATATCATGTGAACTAATCAGAAATTTCCTGGCCAATGCTTCATTTCTTTACTTCACCTAAAAAGTTGTCTCCCAATCTTATTGTTAGGTGAGTCAGTATCACCACTTAATTATTGATCAATAATTTAATTGTCAATAGTTTTAATATATAACACAATAAAACTAATACAAATTTGTTTATTAATTATGTAACAATGTTTTCATTGTTATATCATTTATTTTCATTTTTTGCAAATGGTAGGGGAGGTTTGTGAATGTTACATAATTATGTAGGGGTGTTAAAGTGCATGTTAGGCTACTTGCAAAATGAGACGCAGTTCCGTGTTGTGATGCAGGGTGACTCTTGATTCTCATAAGCACTGCTTATTGGACCTGCGCTAATATGCACTATGAGTCACCGTGCGTCACGTCATGGACCTATGTCTCATTTTGCAACTGACATTACTGGTATGTTACAGGAGGGAGAGGGAGTATTCAAAATGTTCAAAATCTGCATTACGTAATTTATGAATGACCCCTAATTATATTTTATTCAACATGACCATACATCCCCAACAGAATGTAAATGATACTTCACTTCTTGACACATTCAATCTTATTACTATTTTCTTGACTGTTAATCCACAACATTCTGTAATCTTTATGGAATGTTCAACAGTGAAGAAAATGATAATCATGCTGCTCATTTGTTTGCATTGTTGGAAAGCAGGCATCAATGCGCAATGTGAAAATTCAACATTATACTGCGATTTTTGTAGGAAGAGCTCTCAAGATAACTCAAATCCCATCTTCGCGATGGAATATGTCACGGCATTTCGTATCATTCACAGTCGTTCCGCTAGATTTCGCACGATCGCGACTGTATGAAGCAGTGCTTGCGATCATGCGACTTCTACCGGCAAGACCGAGAAAAGACGCGAAATGCCGTGACATATTCCATCGCGAAGATGGGATTTGAGTTATCTTCAGAGCTCTTCCTACAAAAATCGCAGTATAGGCCTATGGGTTAATTACAGCATGTAACATAATAAAGCATATTTATGTTGAAATTTTGAATCTCTTTGTCATTTGTTTTTATGTTAGTATTATGAAGTTTGTAATTTATTTCTAGCAACTGGTTATCGACTTTATCGAGGTTACAAGGAACATGCTACCCAAACAGATAGGCCTGTGGATATTAATCATCTAGTATTTGTTATACATGGTATAGGTCAGAAAATGGATACAGGTCGCATAATCCGCAATACTTCGAGGTAAGTTACGGTGATGGGGGGGGGGGCACCTACTCAGACATTACATGAAGCTCCTGGGACATTTTCAAAATTTTCTCAAAAACCGCTCCAAATTTTTTCTTTAATTTTCTTATAAGAATAAAGTGAAATATATATTTATAAAGGTGGCATTGGTCCAATTTTCATTGTTAACTTTCAAATTTTATCGGACTCTTTCTACAATTGGCAAAATTGAAGATTTTACTTTCAAATAAAATTTGTTCTTCATAATTAAATCTTTCATTAAGGTCATATCATTTTCTTGAAAATGTTTGTGGTTTTCACACAAAATTGCATGAAATATAAAATAATAAAAAATAACTAATACAAGAGTTTCTCAAAATCAGCTCCAAATTTTTTCTTTAAACTTTTGGTTAATTGTTCTGCATAAGATGATGTAAACATCATTTTGCTCAATTTTGTTTTTTCAAAAATTGGAAAAATATAATTTTCTTTTTACTTGTCTCTCTTGTCATGAACATTACATTAGCAGCGATTAGGTGAAATTATTGCATTTATGAGTACACATGCTTCAAATGATGCCTTATAAAGCTTCTCGAAAACTCAAACGCTTTTTGAGAAAACGACTAAACTAATTTCAGCATTTTCAGAAATACTCAAATGCTATTTTCTCAAAAAACTCTCCAAATTCTTTGTTCAAACTTTTTGTACAGAGAGTGCTAAATGTACAATTTAAAATGACATTAATTTTGCTGAATTCTTTTGTTTTTTTCAAAACTTATGCAAATGTGTTTTCTTTGAAATATATCTGTTACTGTTAATACGCACATTTCTACCAATTTGTATACTTTGCTGGCTTTGTGAATGGAGATGCTTCAAATTACTTCCAATGATGTTTTTCTAAAATTCAAAAGAATTCCGTGAAAAAGAGTTTCAAATTGTGCATTTCCAATAACACTTAAATGACATTTTATTAATAACTGCTCCAAATTTTTCAAAGAAAATTCCCATTTGGTATATGGTTTGACTCCTCTCTAATTTTCTTAAAGTAATATTTCGCTTCTACAACTAGGAAAATCAAGAAAATTTCAGAAAAGTGTGCTTTGGGTGGTGATGGATGACAGCTGGAACGAGGATGTGACAAGACCGAAAAGCTAGCCCAGACCAAAAAGTAACTACTATGAGAAAATCAGTGCCATTCTGTAGTAATTTTCTTTTTTGATAAGTTTTACTATAAGCTTCTCTGAGAGAATGTCATCTGACAAAATAAGATCTTAAACTTAAAATGTGGAAATCAATTTTTTTTATACTTTAAATAACTAGTGTTGCTACAGAATAACAGACTTTCCTGTATTAATTTCCTATTTCTGTTGGTCTCGGCTAGCTATTTTGACTTCACACATACTCTTGCCAGCTGCCATCTGTCGTTGCCCAAGGTACATTATTTTGCCATTTTTGTAATTTTTCGTATTAGTAGAACGGAAATATTATTTTAAGAATATTAAAGAACAGTAAAACTCTCCTGAATGGCAATTTTCTTTGAACAATTTTGAGCCATTTTTAAGAAAATGGCATTTTAGTGCTGCCTTAAATTCGAAATTTTAAGCTCTTTTTCACAGAAAATTTTTGAGTTTTCAAAAAACTTCATTGGAAGTCAAGTCATTTTTTACCTTTTTCTGTCAATTTTAATGCATTTTTCCCTGATTTCATTGACTTTAATATCATTCTAATCTAATTGATTTTAATATCATTCTTATCATATCTAAGGGTACTTGCTTCAAATAATAACTACGAGATGTAACAAATGTTCTCGACAGATTTCCTGAGTGGCCTCTTCAATTTCTTTGCTCAGAAATTGTAATCTCAGCCATTGTGAGCATGTTATCTAAGGTGTGACACCTATCGTTAGCACCATTGTTGGTTTGGCCGATTTGGAGATTACAAAAAACAGAGATTTCCTGGTTAAAAGCAGTCCCAACCAAAAGTTTGCACACTGATTTCACAAGAAACCTTGATTACATCAGTAATACATCAAACAGCTTGAGTTCTTCATCTGAACTAGTTTTGACAAAAATTTTTACGTCATTTTTCTTTGCTTTTAGGGTATTTTAAAATATTTTAAGACCATTTTATAGATCATTTTTGCTGATGTTTTAGATCATCAAAATCTGTTCCCTACCCATTAAACATGCAAAGTAGACAACATTTTAATTAGAAATCGACAAGTGTGTTTCCTCAATGCATGATAAGTCATGATTTCATGTTGATGATGATTTTTTTATTATTAAAATTATTCTTGTTTTGTTTTTAGTTTTCGTGATTGTGTGACATGGTTGAAGCAGAAGTACTTTTCAACAATGGCACATCGAGCAGAATTTTTTCCAGTAGAATGGCGCTCCTCATTAACTCTGGATGGTGGTAAGATGTGAAAATATGTAGAATGTTTAAAGCAAATGCTACAACTGTATTATTATTTGCCAGGTGGCTTTGGGCTTGGATAGTGTTTCAGAATTTTATTCCCTTTCATTAACAATATAACCTCTTTTTAGTTTTGGCTTTCTGAATTGGATTATTCCTGCATTTTCTAATACTTACACTCTTCCTCCATTTTTCATTGAGCACCTAAAGTTCTTGGTAGGCACAGATCATGTGATTGTTTTGGTCATCATTTTGTTCTGGAAGCCATTACAAACCTCATTATTGTGTGCGCATGGGCGTGTGTGTGTGTGTTTTTCTGAATATTGTTTCATTTTTGTGTCCTAGACATTTAGTGCTTTATCCTTTCATCAACCTGATTATTTCATCACCGTTTTGTAAAATTTCAGTTTCTTCATTCTTTTTTGTGCTTTATACAGTAAAATCTGTCTAAAACAGAATCAATTGGGACAATTTTTTTTTTCCGATTTAGGAAGATTTCCGTTTTATGCAGGATTGTATGTATATGACACTTTTTATATTCATATTTCCGTCCTGAAACTAGTACCATGACTTTATTATAATTATGAAACATATACTAACATAAAACTTATTTACTGGAAGAAATCACCAATAAATGAATATAACATAATTATTTCTGACAATTCAGTAAAAGAAAATATTTCACGACCTGTTCATTGAAATAATATAATTTGTTCAACATTAATCTAGTTTTTGCTTTTTGGTTTTCTCTCTTACTAATATTTTCTCAATTGTTTTCCAAAGTTGCCAAATTTTAATATTTAAGAGTTTTATGTATTTTTTTCAAATATTGTGAAACTCATAAAAACACACCACCTCACTGGCTAGTGGCTGCCCCTGGACTTCTTGCAGACTCTTCAAGCGCACAATGTGTCACAGCCCAGAGTACTAGGTCTATCTGACACCCTTTCATGGCTTTGAGCAATGCGGCTCTGGGGTTACGATTGTCAACGCAAGGCAGGGAACACACATGAATTAAAGCCATTCCCGTTCACCTACACACGCTTAGAGAGTCGGGAGAGAGGAAATTCCCCTGCAGCCTGTGCCTTCAGAAACAAATGACCCCAAGGTCAAATTCTACGATAACAGCAGAAGTCCCTTTCCTTCGCTGTACAGCTGCCACGTGTGAAACTTGTGTAACATTAACAGAGGTATTAAAACAGACTTTCAGATGCATTCATTCCATCAAGAGTATCTCGCATGTCTCTGCGAACTGTATTAAATTAACAGAAATTCCGTTTTACGAAGGTTTTTGCCCCCTGCAGGACATGAAAAACCATTCTGTTTCCGCATTGGACAGATTTCGTTTTATGCTGTGCAAAATGTGATTTAACTCCACGGGTTGCAGAAATTTTTCAGTTAAGGTAGGTTTCCGGCTTATACAGGTTCCAATTTAGACAGATTTTACTGTATATTTGTTGGGGCTTGTATTGTGCCTAGAATGTAAAATCAGTCTTGCTCATCTATATATATTTAAAACAGGATGTTGGTATGTATATAAGAGCAAAACTCTGACACCATTGGACCGGCCTCCGTGCAAATTGGCATTTCTACGTATTTTTTTGCCCAGAAGGTTTATGTGTTGTTAATTCTGTTGTTACTCCACTACATGGTGCTACATATTCACTACATATCCTCTATTATTCACATCAAATGCAACCTGCAACACACCTAGCAGCATTTTGAATCTGTATCATTAAATAACTTCCAAATGAGGCGTTCTAGGGCCTTAAAAACTAAAATTTTGAGTCCAAAGGCCTGTTCAGAGACGTGCAGAATTTGCAAGTAAATCTGAACAAGAAAACGAAATCTGTCCAATCTGTCCAAGAGACACGTAGAGATAGACATGGACAGGGTGAGGGAGGGAGAGAGAGTCAGTGGGAAATGGAGATGGGAGGGGAAAGAGGGAAATGAAGGGCAGAACAACGTCTGCCGGGTTTTCCTAGTTAATTTATGTAAATAGGTCAGAGTCTAGGTTTCAGTTCCCTATGTAATACTAGGCGAGATTAAAATTTTATAGATTTTATTTTTCATGATTGCTGGCAGTAGTTTTAATAGGAGCAATTGCCAAAAGTATATTGATGTGTATTTCCTCTCAGTATAAATTTCCCAACAAACTTGTATTCCTGAGACTGGAGCAGGCAGCAGCTCCTACTATTCCATGAATGAAGAAGTAGATTATTGTCTGTTTGAAACTGCCAATTGAAACATAAACTTTATCGATATCCTGAACTGAAAGAACAAGCTAAATGAATTTAGTAGGGTTGATGATTTACCACAACATATGTCAGAAGCAATTGCTCATGTATCTTGAGTATGTATAAAATTTTTAAAAGATGAAAAGGAAATGAAAATTACTTTTCATACAGTCATTTATTATGAAATAAGTCATCAGAAGAAATACAGCAACCAAACAATCCTACCGATTGCTAAAATAAACCACAATGAAATAATTTTCCTATCCTTCAATGATTCAACTCGGCTCATTTCTGAATAAAAAATAAACACATTTTAATTAAATTTTGTATTGAATTTTACTTTAAGTTTGTTAGAATTTGTCCAAAACTATTATCTGTTAATTGAACACAATGAAGAATACCTAAGCATTGTGCACAACTTGGGCGTGTAACAAGTATCAACTGTTAGCTTGAAGATTATTAACTGTCCTGTAAAGACAGTTATTATTGTCAACTGGATTCCCATATTTTTTGGGCAAATCCAGTTTTTCAATATCTGCATTAGCCTTCGCTTGTAACTACTCTTCAAACGTTTGATGAGAATGTATTTTGTTCTCCCTTCTCATAACACCAATGTAAATCTTTGTCTTACAATAAACTGTCTGTCAACTTAAAATAAAGATAATGTCAAAAAGGGCATTATAATAATGCACTTTCATAAATACAACTTGCAAACTCAAAATTAACAAATAAAAATAAAAGTTCTCAATCACTTTGAAAATTCTTCTGGGAGTTATAATATGGTACTTAATACAGTTTCTGCAATGTTCTTCTAAGATCACAATATCCTACTTAGACCCCTACTCTTTTACTTCAGACACCCCCCAAAACAGCCTACCTTGACTAGTTCTGCTTGATGATTTTGTAGCATGTGAAATACATATTTCCACTGTTTCCCCTGCGCATGGAACAGCTCCTCCCTTAGTCCACACTTGATGCACACACCTTCTTCTTAGACAAGCAAATTACAATACTGCTTACAATACAATACAATACAATACAAAATACAATACTTAGAGAACTGATTTCTAGCCACATCAGCTGTGTGGCACATGGGTTTAATTATCAACTTAACAGATTGGGAAGTTATTATTATTTACAAGTATTTATTTTTTCATTTTATTTTTAAATTAGTATATTCTTAAAGAGTGTGTAGTTCATATTATTGCTTCCCTTGGTTTTCGGAAGATCTGTGCGTAATGAGTACCCCAGATGCTGATCTGTTAAATGACAGTGCAGAGATTGCATTTTGCCAAGATTTTCCTAATGCATTACAAGAATGTACTTAAAGCAACTATACTGCGATTTTGTAGGAAGAGCTCTCAAGATAACTCAAATCCCATCTTCGCGATGGAATATGTCACGGCATTTCGTATAATTCACAGTCGTTCTGCTAGACTTCGCACGATCGCGACCGTATGAAGCAGTGCTTGTGATCATGCGACTTCTACCGGCAAGACCGAGAAAAGACGCGAAATGCCGTGACATATTCCATCGTGAAGATGGGATTTGACTTATCTTGAGAGCTCTTCCTACAAAAATCGCAGTATATATGCATTGTGACAGGAGATAAAACTGGTACACCACTATGAACCGAAGACAAAACGTCAGTCCATTGAAATTCAGCACAGATAATATTTGCAGCAGAAAGAGAAATTCTAGGCACAGCCCTCAGCTGGAAAAATCATAATAACTGTGTTTGGGATGCATGTGGATTTGTCCACATTGATTTCCTTGACTACTATCAATTCAATGTGTTTGCTGCGTTCTTTACAACAGTAACTAAAGAGGGTTTGAAAGGAAATGGGAAATGTCTACATGCAGCACAGCAATGCAAGACATTTCACCAAGCAGAAATTCTGTCTGAATCTCATAATCATACGACATCCATCATGTATCCCAGATTTGGTACCGTGTGATTTCCATCTCTTCCTGTAAATGAAAGATGATCTGCGGAGTCAACACTGATCTGATGGTCTGATGAAGTTGAGCAAGAGGCTGGTTGCAGATACAGAGTCAACTTCTTCCAGGATGGCTTCAGAAAATTTATACGTTGTTGGCAGAAGTGTATCCAAGTGCCTGATGATTATGTAGAAAAGTGAATACAGGAAAATAAAGAGCACATTCCGAGGATTATTTCTCCAATTAATTCATTGATGTATTTGTATCCAAATTCAAATTATGAGGCTTTATTTATTAGCCTACCTTTGTATGAATACACAATTCTCATGGGATTTTGGACAGCATGGTACCATGCATGATATCAGATCATACCAATCATAACATCAGTGAAACACAGTAGAATTTATTTATTTTGACGATTTTAGTTGGGATGGTTTTGAATTTCTAAATTTATTAGAAAAAAAATTCTTAAATCCAAACTTAACGTATTTTTGCATTAAGGGGTCATTGACTGCGATAGGGCAGTATGGGTACATGAGGGCAGATACAGTGTTCCTACCCAACATGGATGCAAGGGACTTTCACTTTTGATTAATAATCTTTCGCATGCCACAATGAACGGCAATGCGGGCCGCATGCAGCCTGCAGGCCGCTAGTTGGACATCATTTAATATAACAAGTGGGAACCCATGCGCACGGGAAGTTTAAAACCGTATTCAATTTTTCTTGTCCGGGTATTTATCATATTCATCTTTTCAAACAGGAAAAGAAATGAATTTTATCTAAAGTGCATTTCCACTCTGTCCTGCCTTGCAGTGAACTGCCCACCTTACCCTGCTGTGTTCACTGCAATCATCATTGCTATCGTTCTGACAATTTCGTACCAATTAAGAAACGTATTGGAAACGCCTATTGAAAAAGGCAATAGTGACTTCAAACTGCACTGAACTGCACAATATAACACTGCACAAAAGATGTGCTGTGATTTCACTTTCATGGAGCTGCCAGAAATGGTTACTTACATCTTAGCCAGATTGTGCTTGATGTCAACATTTCAAAAAAAAATTTATACAATGTAAACAAACATGTAGGTTTCATGTGCAGTCATTGGGGGTTTTCCAACTTTCAAACACCTTATTTGTTGAGATAGATAGAGTAGTTCATCTGCGAAAGGGATGTTTACATTACACATTTTAGAAATAATGTATATGATATGATGTTGATAAATGACAATTCAAGCGTATTGTTGACCTCTTTCAGTTAGTATATACCATGCTAGCAAGAAAAAGAAAACAGTAACTGTAACTGAGGCAGAACCAGAAAGTATTTTAACCAATTGCAGCTTAGACTCATCCCTTCATAATTTTGTTCTCTGAAAGTGACACTGATTAAAAATAATGTAAATTCCTTCTTGAAATATACCCCTCTGTCCGTTCAGGCTTAAATATGTGACAATTGTTTTAAATACAATGAGTAAAATTATTACAAAAATATTGGCTCTGTAGGTCCCCTTCCCCTGGATCTGTCACTGTTTCACAATCCTTGTTTTGTTTGACATGCTGATGCTGGTCACCATGTATTAAGCATTGTTTTACTATTTCGGTTGGTTTTAGAATATATGTTATGTAATTACTTTCTTAAATATTAATATTTTCTGTCTTATTTGTTTGTTATTGTTTTTGCTATTGTTATTTAACCAGTTATGAAAAAAGTTACTTCAGTGTTTGCCTCTTTACTAAAAGATGTTTTTCTTATTTCATGAAGTTTTTAAATTTATTGTTATGTTTTCAAATCACTGCAAATTGTTTCAGATGTTGTGGATGCTATAACTCCTCACAAATTGTTGGGTTTGCGACAGCTTTTAAATGCAAGTGCCATGGACATAATGTACTATACCAGCCCATTATATGGTTCTGAGGTGTGTATGAGTTGTGTGATTTTTTTAATAATCAATTATTACATTTTCATGTATGTAGTCTAGTGAAAGTTAGAAAATGTGTCAAAAATAAATCTCAAGATTTTATTTTTTGACCAATTTTTGTTTTACAACACCACTGGAATGTGTCCACTATAGGGTTTGTGTAATAAACAAAAATCAGTAACATTCTGTAATGACTTGGCAAACTCCATTGCGGCACTGAAAGCACTTAACTGACTTCAGCAGATTTCTAAATAACGGAACACTCAGTGATACAATATTCTGAAAAACCAAACCATTTTATCAGTAATTATGATAAATATACCAGAGGTTAGATTTTCTGGCATTCATACTTGAATACAATACACAGAAAGTTAGATAATGCTGTAAAAAAATAACATCGGGATTCTGAAAAAAAAATATATTTAGGGGGAACTGTTATTGAAAGAGTGATTTTTTCTTTTTAGAGACATCTGGTCCACCCCTCCCTTCACTTCTTCCCCTTCTCTGGCTACCCATTCTTTCCACCATTCTACTGTCCCTCCATCTGTCTGACTGTCCATCCTAAGGCCTCTGCAAACATACCAATTTGTTGCACCAACCGGCCAGCCATTCTGACAAATGCATTCTGTGGAGGCAAGTTGTCCAGCAGAAATTTTGTCGGCGGTTTGTTGGTTCCAACCACACCACCATCGATCCTCCACCATACTTCCAAACATATTTGTGTTGTGTAGTAGTGTTGGGCCAACCTACAGTGATTGCAGACCTCAAAACACTGGCTCAAATGTGAAACTTTTGTTTAATTGGATAGTTCTCTGGTACTTCAGGGTTTTGGAGGTCACTGATTACAAATACGTATGAAGTTGAAAATTTCAAAATCTGTATTGCAAGCGAATTTTGACAGTAATTATGAGAATGAAAGCATCATGGAGAAAAGTAATTGTTTTTATTTGTAAGTTGTAGCAATTTCATACGATCAAAGGAAATTATTAAAGGCTTAGAAACTCTTTTATTCAAGCACATGCCAGGAATGCAGTTGTAGGAAGATGCT
Source organism: Acheta domesticus (assembly GCA_031308135.1). Lineage (NCBI taxonomy): Eukaryota > Metazoa > Arthropoda > Insecta > Orthoptera > Gryllidae > Acheta > Acheta domesticus. Next base: position 233,579,232 of record JAHLJT010000631.1, read on the forward strand.
GCAACTTATCTGATTTTGAAAGGTAATATGTAGTAAGAACAAGAAAATTCCAAATTTGATCATAGTATTGACCGTAGAATATACTATAACTATAATATACTATATTCTTCTTTCTTTTCTTCCCTTCAGAATTTTTCATTTATTTTTTTCACGTCAGTAATTAAGAAATATTCAGTATTCGCTTGTACAAAATCTTTTATTTTATCTTGTGTTATATTTGTACATAAGGTTTGTCTATAATTTTAGTAATCTATAATTTTAATATTCTCGCTGCTGTAATCAAACACTGTTTTACATGGTTACCTTTCAAACTGGGCTCTGAAGATGAAAACAAAAGATGTGTTCTTCAGCTGCATTTTAACTTTATGACTGTCAAGGTAAACTTTTGTGAACACAGAAATTCTTAAAAAGGTTTTTTCATTTTGGCCAGATTTTCGAGCTTGGGAATCACTGTACAACACAACAGCACTTTAGTTTCCTCAGATTTCAGTCAATAAAGCATTGTTGTTGCTTTATTGAAATTCTGAGCAGTACTGGAAAATCCGGTTGTTGATTGGGCAGTGTGTTTGCCAAGGTTCCAATTTCGTTGCCCCAGCAGGCAACAAATTCGTCCATGTAAAGCAGTAAATCTAGCCCTGATCAAAGGAATTAAAAAATTAACTAGTATGAGAAAAAGCCAGGAAAGCGAATGAGGGTGTGAAAGTTGGTAAATTTGAGTTTTCTTGGCCCGAAACACTTTCCACTTATTGTTGATTCAAAACATTTAGAGCATTTTTTTAAGTCTTATTGCTCTTCAGTGTTTATGAAAAAAAATTATCATTTTAAATATACATTTTCTTCTTCATACTTTGTTGAAACATTGTAATTCCAAATTTATAAAATAAATTTCCAAAAATTGTTTCCAAGGCCATTCGATCTATGAAATATTTTCCGAAAGCTGATTAGTTATTTTAAATGTTTAAAATTTAGTGAATTTTAACCTAGTGATCACTTAAGTCAAAAAGGTGACCGATTATTACCCAATGATATTTTATTAAATTAGGCGTTGCATCTATTAAAAATAATATTTTGAAATATCAATTGGTCTTCTGACAGCGTATTGGAAGTAAGAATGTTAAGATTCATGATGTCTTAATCTTTGGTATCTTCTCCGCTTCAGCCTTCCTCCTGCATCCCTCCGTCTTCTCCATCCTTCCATCTGTCTTAACTTTTCGTGTCTGATCACCCCTCTGATCCTCCTTCTGTCTGTCTCTGATTTTGATCCTTCCTCGCTCTCTACATCGAATGCTGCCTTTGCCCTTCCACCTCTCCTTCCTTGCAGAAAATATTTTCAAATACCAATTTTTAAAATATTTTTATTTTGATAGAATATAATACTCTCAAGTCTAATGCTACCAGTGCCACTTTCATTGAAACTTGTATTTTCAAAATTGAAAGACACTTTTTGTTGTTTGTTTCTTTTCCTCTGCAATTCTCCCCTGTGAGGTATGGTGATAAGTTTTTCAAAAGACAACTAAGTACTAGTAGGATACATGTTAAAATATTATAATATGAGTTTATAATAATCTATGGCAGATAGTTTGTTCGTTTATTTATCGCCAAACAGTGAAAAATGTCCATTACCTTTTCTCTAAAAAGTAATAATCCTCATGTTCTTAATTCATGCAGTTAGAAGGTTATTGATGTGCTAACATTTTTTAGGAAAAATAAGTAATAATTATGATTTTGTTGTATCCAGGTCCAACAAGGCTTGTCAGCTGAACTGAACAGACTATATACAATGTTTACTCAACGAAATCCATACTTTACTGCGAATGGCGGCAAAGTGTCTGTTGTTGCACACTCTTTAGGTTGTGTCATTGTGTATGATATTGTCACTGGTTGGCGGCCTGATTCATGGGTACGTACTCTGCATGGCATGCTTTGCTAATAATCTATTGATTCAGAGAACATTTTTTATCAGTGAAACTAGCTGTGGTGATTATGGTGAGAATGAAGTTACAGATTTGCAAGGCCTTGTATCTTGATTGATCTCTGAATCTTGCATGAGAAAGAAATGGGTTTAGTTAAGAGTCGACAAAAATATCGCGTATGCGTACAATGAGCCATGCATAAATGAGGGCTATATTAATCTTCCTTGCATACCTAATACTAATACGCCCTTAAGTTAACCAGATGGAAGGTGAACACATGTGCACCTCCGAAGCACAAGTGGTGTCTGCACACCTTGCACCAGACCTCTGTGCAGTGTCGCTGGGAGTCGTTGCCACTCGCAATGAAACTGGGGAGATTTTGCAGGGGGGACTGCTGGCACTGTGAGACCTATTAGTCTCTTTCTATCTAGTTTTCGTATTAATAAGTAGTACATACACCTCTGACAATAAAGTTTGGTGACATTACCATTAACGTAGATGAAATATTAACGAAAGTTACCTTACTGTCCATTGAAATAGTCACCTTTCTTCTTTTGGGATGGAGTTCACCAAGTCTTCTTTTGGGATGGAGTTCAAAAGCCTCGTCACATGTTATTGGATGTCAAGAATATCGTCAAATCTCTCTCCTTTCAAAGCGAGTTTGAGTCATGGGAATAGGCAGAAGTCTGGAGAATTGAGAACTGGAGAGTATGGTGGATGTTCATTTTGCACCACCCCCCTTTTTTGCCAGGAACTGTTGGACGATATTGGCTGTGTGAGGGCAAGCATTGTCGTGAACAAAAAAAAACCATGAACACTGTTGTGCGTACTGGGGTTGTACCCTGTGTAGATGTTTTATGAAACGGGTCAAAATTTCAATGTACCTTGCAGCATTCGTCGTCGTTCCCTCAGTTAGAAATTCCTTGAGGATAATGCCTTGAATATCAAAAAAGGCGATGAGCTTCGATGTGATGTGTGATTTTCCTGCTCTGACCTTTTTCTGACGAGGTGATGGAGGAGAACACCATTCCATGCTTTGCCATTTCGTTTCATGGTCGTTCCTGAGACATCAGGACTCATCCTCAGTGACAATAGAGTTCAAGAAATTTGGTGACCCATCCGCCATTTCGACAAAATCCTGTGAAGCCTGTAAACGTGCCTGCTTCTGATCGTCAGTCAAGTGATGTGGTACAAGACGACACGTTTTTCTCATTCCTATATTCTGGGTAACGATTTGTTGCACGGATTCAGGGTTAATGTGCAGTTCATTACCTATCGTGCGCACAGTTAATCAACGATCTTTTGTGATTAATATTCCTCACTTTCTCAATGTTTTCATCATCGATGGAAGTTGCCGGTCTTCCACTATGAGGGGTTGTCAGAAACTCTCTCCTGGCCTTCTCAGAAATGGGTGAACCACTCGTACACACATTTCATGGACAGTGCTTGATCTCCATAAACACGCACCAGCATCACATAAGTTTCTTTCCTTATGACTACTCCAGAATGTATACATTTCTGCACGTTATCGGAAGCAGTAATGAGGCCGATTCCACAGTTTACAGTATGTAAATTTAGTATTATAAAAATATTATGTAAATTTAATGTTAGTAGTAATTACAGTATGTTCTATTCTTTTCAGATCTTCCTGACTCCCTCGTCAGGTTCTACAACAACTTCTGAGAAACACCATGGCTCAGGAAAATTGAGTGACACAAGTTCTAATGAGAGCAGATTGCTATTTCAGGTATTTTCCTTTCTGCTTTGTTTCAAATAAATATGGCTGTTTCCCCTTTCATTCAATTGATGTTCTTTTACACATTTTAATATTGCGGAAGGAACAAATCTCTGTTTAAAGTGATGGATGCATCGGGGGAAAGTTGATTCAATAAAATAATATTTTCATACGTAAACCCTTGTCAAGGTGGGTTTTTCCATGCCCTGACGAGGTGGTGCAGAGAAGGCACTCAAGTATTCCTTTCTCCATCTTTCATCTTGCTTTTCATTTCATATTTTAGCTTCATTCACTCCCTTTTTTTTCTTCTTCACTGGCCTTCTCTGTATGCTGAATTTACACCCACCTTCTAGGTCCCAATACACTTTCTTTGGTCTCTGACTCTTCTAGACGGACAGTCGTAACTCAACCCACTCCCGATCAATTGGCCCAGACTAGGTGTGCTTCAGGGTGAGCAGGGCTGTCCACGGTGGGGCAGCACTGTCATTCCCCCTCTATAACTAAGTGAGAAGCCTGCCACCCACAGTGGGGTGTCCCCTTATTGGACTCCAAGGTGGCTGGGGAGTGCACAGATGAAACCGCTTCCTTTCTATGGAGCAAAAAACCAATCCATTGACCTCTTCCGCAATGAAGAAACAATTCTTTGAAAGAATGGTCGACTTAAATAGTTTGTTTTTTTTCTCAGAGAAGAGAATAGGCCTAAGAAGTCACGTTTCCTTCTTATGTAATGCGGCGAAGGTGGCAAAACTTTTAAAAGTGCAAGTGCAGTCCTTCTCGTACAAGCAATAGAAGACTGATATGGTAACCTCCAAGCGGTTGTGCGTCAAAGAAATGATACAAATCCACACATGATCCAGATCCCTGTGCATCACCACTTCTGTAAATAGTTAATTGTAAAGGAAACCATGCAGTGATTCTAGCAGGTGCCCTAATTTTCTGAGGGAGAGGGAGATAGAAAAGATCCGAGTGGCAGGGAAAAGTGTCCTTTCCTTAGGCGATACGCCGATATCTGGCAAAGATCCCAAAAGATCTCTCTCGTTCATTATCTAGAGCTCTGTTCAATACGGTGAAAGCAACAGCGAGTTGCCAGGCTTCATTTGCTACTCCCCCAGTTGCTCATTTGTCAGTTGTCTCGTGTTGGCTTCCCTTTGGAGTCATCGCCCAGCAAGGTGGGAAAATTATCATTCCTTCCAAGTACAAACTAGTGGTGCTAAAAAAGTACGTACTTTATAGCCTTTAATAATAGTTAGTATAATAGTTATACTATCTATACCACAATTTCTCTCCGAATTACATCTGTCATCATTTTTTGTAAAACTCATTTGAAATCGTTGAAATTGTACATTTTGTGTGGAAATTATAGTTTCTAGTAATAGATTTTTTATTCAAAACTTCAAATGAAAATGTATTCCTGGCATTGAATTCATTATAAAAGGTATGCAGTGTATTTACGAAGATATCCAATGAGTTTTAGACCTTACAATATTATGCAAGAAAGTAAAATAATTAAAAGTTAAATAATATGATCCACCAGCGGCGGAGGGTTTCGCGACAGTGGCAGCAGCAATTTACGCTTCAGCACAGAGTTGCAAGCACTGCTTTAAAGCGTTAGTGGTCTATTGGCATGTATATTTACAAATGCAGCAACACTGATAGCATTGGCAAACAAATATACTGAAATATACCTTTATCATCGTCTCATCAAGAGTGTGGTTGTAACTATGGCCTGTTCCAAATTTATATTAAGATTTGGGCGCCAGAAACAGGTTACATTAATTACTACCAAAGTTTTCCCCATCTAATTTAAACAAAATTGTATAAACATCCAGCTAACTTGGGTCGATGGGTCCAGATACAAATACTCGCTATCGCCTCGATAGCCGATTACCTGATCTGCATACTGCTATACAGTATGGCGTGGAATCTGAAATGTAATAATTATTTGCTTCCAACTAATTAAAGATTATGATTGACAAATGAAAACTCCTTTCATTTCCAAAGAACAAAATTCAATAATTTATTTAACGTTAAGTTTTAACAATTAATTTTATGGTCATGACCTTTTAAATACGTTATCTCTTTTGTACTGCAGTATTTCTTTACCGTTTTGCTTGCCAACGCTCCGTAGTCGCTTCTCACTTGACCGTTGTTGGTTCCAAGTTTCGCTTCTTTCTTCCGGTCTTGCGCTGCTGCTGACACGTCCAGTCCACACTGCATAAACTATTTATCGGTTCTTATCCGATGCTCCCAGTTCCTAATCTTTCCCACTGGTTATGTAAAGCATTAAAGTTCAACTGCAATATCCGAAAAACTGTGCAAGTCCTCCGCGAATTCACTTCTGGCAAATAATTCTCAGAGTCCGAAAAAACTATTACTTCTCTCACAAGTCCCACTTTCCTAATATAATGTCCGCAAACGATCTTTACACCACGTCATCTACTATCAAAATCCGCGATCTTCACTCCACGACACCCAGAATCAGAATGTCCTGTTCAATGTGTTCTTTAACCCTTTATGGTTCGGTAAGCGTCCCTCATTCTATTTTTTCAAAACACAGCGGCAAAATTAGACTGTCTAATCTTCACTAGCCAACCCGTGCGTCTCTTACGAACCCAAGTAGCCACGACCCCGTCAGTCATTCGTTTTTGAACCAACCACATCTTATTTTCTTTAGCTATCTAGCCAGCGTCCTGACATCTTCAAGGCCTGTGTACAGTTTGTTGACCTTGCCAACTTCTGCGCTGTTGTTGCTAAGGCCGTATACCGCCATATTGCATACCCATTTATCCACCCCATGTACAGCTAATATTATTAAATAAAATTTGTAATATTCTGGTATATCACAATACATAGATTGAAAAATATATAATAGTAATTATTAAACACTATAGTATTGTAATATTCTCCAAATATGCTTATTTTAACACAAATTACATGTGACTCCTTGTCTGCCTAATGCTAAGTGCTGTATGTATACATTTTACATCTAAGAAAATTTCCCCAAATTGTGTTTATTAATCAAAGAACAAAAGCTTCTTTTCCATCTGCATTCAGAATTCAATGTATAAATGTGTTAGGGTAAGGATACCAGAATTTACGAAAACATTGACAGAATACATTTCTCTCCTTAATACGTCACACTCAGTTTTTCTGTGTTTGACTTTAAATAAAAAAATAGGAATAAATAAATAAAAGAAAGCTTTGTAATGGTTGCATGTCAGTGTTCAACAAAGAGAAGAATTTAAAAGAATTTCACTTTTCATTGTCTTGCATTGATGCCGTTCAACAATTTTCACTTTTGTAGTGGTTGAATGAAATATTAATTTTAGAATATTAAAGAACACTAAAACCTCGACCTAGGAGCCATTTTTAAGAAAATGGCGTTTAAGCGCAACTAAAAAGGCAAAATTTGAAGCTGTTTTTTACAGAAAATGCATGAGTTTTTGAAAAACTTCATTTGAAGCATTTTAACATACAAATACAAGTGTTTAAAAATTGCAGGAAATGTGCATGTTAATTGTGTGAGAGATCTTTCAAAAAAATTACATTTGTGTAATTTTTGCAAAAAACAAAAAATACCCCAAATTGAACTTTACGTCGTATTAAAGAGTGTAGTTAGTACTCTCCGTTCGAGAAGTTTGTAGAAAACATTTGGAGCCAGTTTTGAGAAAATGGCATATGAACGTTTCTGAAAATGCAGAATTCAATGTTCGAGAAACTTTATTTGACATTATTTAAAGCACATGTACTCAAAATATAATAATGTGAACAAATTACCGCCAATGTAAATATTAACGACATGAGAGACAAGTCAAAAAGATTACATTTTTGTAATTTTTGAAACAAAAGAATAGAGCAATATGGTGTTAATATCATCTCAGATAACACATCCCTACAAAAAGGGTAAAGAAAAATTTGGAGCCGTTTTCGAGAAAATCTGGTTTCTGTAATTTTTTAAAATTGCATTTGCGATTGCAATTGATATTGCGCAAAAACTACTAAATTTTTCAAACAAACAGACATGACCTTAATGAAATAACTCACTTTGAACAACAAATTTTATTTGAAGGAAAAATCTCTATCTTCAATTATGTAGTTACAGGAAGATGCTGAAAAAAATTCGCACTCTACGATACTCTATGCAATTTTCGAAAATTCAGTTAACTGTGAAAATTGGACCTATGCCACCTTTATAAGTGTATTTTACTCTATTCGTACAAGAAATTTAAAGAAAAAATTTGGAGCCATTTTTGAGAAAATTTTCAAAATGTCTGGGGGATTTCTTGTAAAGTAGAAAAAATTTTAAAGAAAGTTTTTCAAAATCCCGGCGCCTCGAGTGGAAGCAGATTGACCGGGGAATATCCATTTTGGAAGAAAACGCATGAATGGTTTAAGCTCTAGTGTTGTTCACGGACTGATGGACAGAAGGACAGACAGACAGACACACACACACAGACAGACGTTTTGAAAAAAAAACTCAACATAACTCCAGGCAGTTGGATGCTTCGTTAGTTAGAATTTGTGTATTATTTCCTATTTCTTTGTTCGTTTCTTATATTCAACACTTACACATTAAACGTTTAGGAATTATTTAAAACCTATTTGAAATAAATGGAATTAGAATTGCTAGTTTTCAGGGAATATCAGATTGGAATGCAACAATGGCTCAGCAACAATAACTCGGGAGCTAATTTTTGTGAATTACGTCTTATTGTTGGGACATGATTTACGTGTATGAAAAGCTGTTATAATTGTCAAATATGTGTTAATATTTGCTTCAGAACTTCTAGTTTTTACACCAAATGTACGATTTCTAATGAGTTTTACAAAAAATGACTGAGATGTGTTAATTAGGAGAGACATTGTGGTAAAAATAGGATTACATAACTATTACTAAAGGCAGGAAAGTATGTGCTGTTTTAGCACCACTAGTTTTAGTCTGTATTGTATTTCAGAATTTATTTGCGTTTCTCTCCATTTTTACTTTATTTTTCTTACGTTGCTGTCATATTTTAAAAAGGTTTTTCCCTTAAGACTACTCTTTATTTATTGATTATAATTAGTTGCCTGATACATTAAGAAATTAATGCCATACAAATTTTTTTCTCATTTTTAGATAGAGAACATGTTCTGCTTGGGGTCACCTCTCTCTGTGTTCCTAGCTCTGCGGTGGCGAAATCCAGAACGAAATATTTTACCTGCAAGTTTGTGTCAGCGCTTTTATAACGTTTTCCATCCATCAGATCCTGTAGCATACAGGTGAGAGATATCATATTAATTTGGTAATCTTCAGGATTCGAAATTGACAACACTTGCAGTCAGTTATTCAACGTATTAAAATTTCACAAGATTAATAAATCAGTTTTTAAACAATTTTTCCTGGAAACAGGCAAAATATATTTGCAGATTAAAAACATGAGTACATAAGCATTTTAGGATACAAGGGTTGAATGAAAAGTAATACCTTCACCTTGTAGCTTTGTTTTGGAACTGAAACATGACTTCAAGAATATTTTAGGAAAGTAAGATCCGGATCGACCTTGATAGCCGACATGGTTACACTGCGTGTACCAACTCAGCGCCTCGGTCTGAAGGGTCGCAAGTTCAAGTCCCGCCGCCTTGGGCAGAGTTGTTTGTCGCTTGTCTCTTCTGTGTGTGTTGTCGCGTTCTGCTTTCCCCAGATGAGACAAGCCCACAAGTGTGTTGGTGTTTAGTGCACGGTCGAAAATGGCATGCCATCAGGCCGAAAAGGGTAACGGGCTGTTGGCTGGATAAAAGCTTTAGAGGAAAAGAAAACCTTGGCCCCATATGAACACTTTCATTGAAAAGTTTGGAAACAATTTTTAGAAAATGGTTCAGTTTTTCTGAAAATGCGAAATTTGAAGCTCATTTTCACAGAAAACTACTGCGTTTTTGAGAAACTTTATTGAAAATCGTTTGAAGCACTTCTACCCACAAATGCCATCAATGTAGATAAATAATCCGGAACTATCTATGTGATTTTTGAATTTTTAACTTTTAAAAACCTTTTCAACTTCTTTATTTGATTACTAAAACGTATTTCACGTCAAATCAATTTTTGTTTATCTATATGAATCGATGTAACTAACATACTGAACCCATCAAAATGAAATTTAAATACACTAGCATACCCGTGTGATAACTCTATGCTATACCCGACCCTCTTCTTAATTTCCCATTTCCATTTTATGGCTGTAATATATATTTTTCTTAATGACCCTCTTGTCCTCCGTCACTTGATCTATATGTCACCTTGTAATTGATAACAATATAAAACTCCCTTGTCAATACAGACTATTCTTATTTAACTTCATTATTTAGCAAAGAGGTACACCCGTGTAATTCAGTCGCATAGAACATCAAGTAATTAATAATTTCAGTATAGTTGCAGATTCTATAGGATCTACAGTAAAATATAGTAGATAATAAATAATTATTAATAAATTCCTTTTGTGTAGTGATGCCAAACAAAATATATAAAAATAAATATGAGTTTGTTTGTGTCCTACTGGGCCACCTCTATTTTCCCATCGCAAAGTCAAGTTCCAATTGTGATTTTTGTTCTGTGCACAAAATATGTCCAGTTTCTACTGTATGGAAGTATTTATTAATACATGCTCTATCTTTTTAATTTAATACACTTCTTAGAAATGTTTCTGTGTTATTTACTAAATAATCGATATTTCTTCTTTTTCAGGATGGAGCCACTTATTGTTCGTGAATACAGTCGAATAGCTCCTATTCAAATCCAGGCCTACCATGCAGGAATACATCCGAGTTATGATTCGTTACCCTTAGAGCCTTTAGTTTTAGATCCTGCTTCTTTATCCCTATCATCAACAGCTCCCACAGCAACTATGGCCGCTGCAGCTGGTGCATCTGCAGTTGCAACGAGCTCTCTCAAGAAAGAAAGTGAATCAGATTCGGAGACTCCTACTCCAAGTGGAACACCGAGCAAAGGTAAATGTCCGTTTTCTTGTGATATGATTTTCTTGCCGGTTTTTTCTAGAAAAATAATCGACCCGGCCCATTCTAGAACAAACAATGTGTGTGTTCCTCTGAGCACCCCAGTGTTCTTTGTGATTCCCAAGAGTGTTACTCCACTGGATGTGAATGGCAACTCTGGGAATGAACATACGGAGTGATACATAATATGGACCTGTCAGCAGATAAAAAATATCATCCTCGCAGGATTTTCCCTAAGTAAAACTAGCCTTATGTTTTAAGTTCTTTAGAGAAACCTATGCCTTCTATTTCATCTAGTTGGCTTAGGTTCTCAATTCATGTTATTACACTTTCACAACACTTTCCTTGTTTATATTTTTTGTTCTCCTTTTTCCGTTTACTAGAACTTCGTAGCAGAACTACGTATATAAAAGGAGTTGTACTACTTAATATTATTGTACATAAATGAGATAATATTGTAATGATGCAATGAAAATTAGTTAATTGACTTTTTTTGGACAGATAATCTCGAATTGTAGGTGCATGATAGCAAAAAAGTGGATTTTTCTTGCTCCTCTTTGTAGTCAATCAGTTTCTCTAATACATTGCATAGTCAGAATCCACGTTTAGCAGGTCCTTGATAGTGAAGAATTGGCTTGGTTGCCTTAGAATCGGAGGCCAAACCTAAGCTTAAACATGGTATTACCGTACTCAACTCATGGGCTCTGTGATCTTCCGAAGACAAATGAAAAGCGCCACGTGCCAGTGCCGGCGGTGAGCTGAGCGCACTCAACTCTCCCTCCCCCTCCCCTTCCCTCCCCCTCCCCTTCCCTCCCCCTCCCCTTCCCTCCCCCTCCCCTCCTTCCCACCACTCCTCTCACTCCCACCCACCCCTCTCACTCCCACCCACCCCTCTCCTCACTCCCACCCACCCCTCCCCTCCCACCCACCCCTCCCCTCCCACCTACCCCTCACTCCCACCCACCCCTCCTTCCCACCACTCCCCTCACTCCCACCCGCCCCTCTCCTCACTCCCACCCACCCCTCCTTCCCACCACTCCCCTCACTCCCACCCGCCCCTCTCCTCACTCCCACCCACCCCTCCTTCCCACCACTCCCCTCATTCCCACCCGCCCCTCTCCTCACTCCCACCCACCCCTCCCTCCCACCCCACCCCTCCCCTTCCTCCCTCCTGCCCGCTGTGAGGCGACAGACTGCAGCCTCTGAGGGACGACATCAAGCTTCACACCCGCGGGCTCGCGATGAATGGGCTGAGTTGTGTGTGTTCCGCCTCGCATCCGCATTTTCCGATTCCCTGAACAACTCTATGCCCAATGACAAGGGGCGGCCCTGGGTCCCCCTCGTGTGGTGGCTAACGTATTCACGGAAGCCTTCAAAATGGAAACCCTGGAGAGTGCCTCACTTGGACAAACACCAGGACACAGAATAGATACTAGTGTCTATTCTGTGAGCAGGACTCCGGCAGGCAGGTGGTCGTGTTGCCTCTGGGCCCTCGCTTCTTGGCTGACTTGCTCCCTGCCCCCCAATTCACCCCGGACGCATTCTTACATTTTGTTCATTTCGTGTAAATAGTCGGTTTCGCACTATTGAGCTCGTAGTTATTCTACGTTGATTATTTGTTCAACCTGATGACACGCAAATCACGATTTTAGACACTGCCGAGCGACCACTATTCATTAGTAATCCGAACTCTCCAACGGTTGTGGCACTCCGTACCGCACGCGCTTGTCACGTAAGTATAATATTTCCGTATTTGATCCATTAGAATTCGTACTGCTGTTTTGTTATTGAGCTTTATGACACAGATTTTGGAGTACTAATACTCATTCAAATTCAAATGCGTCGTTTCCGAAGAAACGTTTGAAGGCACGTTTGCGCCGTATTCATTCCGCGACTTGTCTCACACGCCAAGACTGAGGGAGCGAGGGACTCTTATGAATATTGTTATTTCATATACTATTTAGTTAGTTATAATGAAATAAAATGTATGAAACCATAAATAAAGAATATTTCCTTCACATTTGCTGGCAAAAGTAACAACTATTGACGCGGAAATCGAAGAAGATAAAGGAGGTACGGAGTGCCGCACGCGCATGCCGGAGGGTTAAGATTATGGAGATGGAATGGAGGGCAAATTGCCTTTCCTCGACGTGCTGGTACGTTGGGAGACTAACGGCAGTTTTGGGATAGTATTGGTAGGAAACAGACGTGCGCGTCGGCTCGCACCAACAACCCTGCAACTACGCGGGGGGGGGGGGGGGGGTAAAAACCCTGACTCTCAGAACAAGTTGTGTGAGGAATCCTTAGACCAGAATCAATATTTAAACAATGTTCTGTAAAGACACATACATGAGCTCCTATATCTTGTAAAGTAGTTTCTATTTGCTCACACTTATTACTAATATATTGCACATTCTGGTGAAAGATCCTCAGACCATCTACTTTCCTTAAACCATCACAGGATGTATCCTACATTTCCATCTGCATTTTTAAATTATAATATTTATCCTGTTGGTCATAGCAATGAATATCCTTGTTTTTGTAAGAAAGAGCAATGGGTTTGGGTTGGCTTAAGATTTTATTGTTAATGAAGGAGATCACGTGTCTAATAATTTCTATTTTTCCACTGTTGTTCAGATGTAATCCATGACGAGTATATCCTCTTCTGGGTGTTTCGTCAGCTTTCAATATGGAAGTGTTTTTCAGGTGTTGGCAGAGAGCTTCTTATAATGTGTTGCATGCTTTTACAGTTTCATTCACCTAAGACTCTTCATTAAGATCATGCCTTTTTGGTATGTTAACAACTAGCACATTAGGGTGTGTCAGCTTAGCTAGGGTTTGTGGAATGGAGAACTGGACTGAACCGGGCGGGTAGAGGGGAGCCTCGTGCTATACACCTGCACGCGTTTCGCTCTGAGGAAGGTCATGGCATCCCTCAGACACTCTCTGCGGCCGCGGGAGCCTTTTCACTGTGGAAAACAAGCGTGAAGTTGTGTGTTTTGGTGTTGCAGAGCGCGGGTGGAGCCTGTGGGGGCTGATGCGCGCCTCATGGAAGGCGCAAGACGGCTCCGGATCGCCCCAGTGCGACGCACTCAGCGGAGGTACTGTCTCAACGCATTTGAATCTGATGCCCTGCAACTTTAAAAAGGATTTTTTAAAGTTTAGGGTCACTTTACTCCTGGAACATTTTCAAAATATTCTCAAAAACAGCTCCAATTTTTTACTTTAGTAATTTTTGTGTCTGTTTTATTTAGGGCTTCAGCATCGTTTGGATTTTGTTTTAAGAGAATCTAATCTTGGAGGAAGTTATCTATCAGCCCTAACTTCTCACACAGCGTATTGGAACAACTATGATGTTGCATATTTTGTTCTTACTCGGCTGTTTCCTGACCTAGAAGGTGATACAGAAACCATTTCCACTCCAGCATCCCCAGAAGCTGGTCCTAAGTAATGATATAAGAGGTTTGGGAAAGGAATACAGTGAGTCAAATATATGTGATAGAACTCTATTTTGAATCACTAAATAGATTGTTTTTTTGTTGACCTGTTCCCAAAAATTATTTTTTCTAATTATTAGTTCTTTGTATTTGAATATTGCCATTAAATAGTATTTTAATCAAGGTGTATCTTGTATAAATAATTTATGTTCATGTGTAATGCGTTTTTGGTTCCATATTGTTTATATAATTCTGTTTTATTTGATATGAAAGTATGTTTTGTATGTTAATAACCATACGGTTTATCTTTTACATTACTTCACTAAGTTAAGTGACATTGTTAATTAGTACACAAATCATTCCAACTGACTGGCATTGAAAAAGTAGTTTTCTAAAAGATGTGAAGACAATAAAATGCAGTAGTAAAACAAACATTTCAATAGAGCAGTGTAACAGAAAAAGAAGACTAGTTATTTCAAGGAAATTCTGAAATTTGGTAATAAACATCCAAGAGGAATTGGATGAATGTCTTTTGACTTTAATTGATTACAAGGAAGAAGACTGTTTTTGACATTTCACAATTTGCAAATTCATGGTGCATTTAGCCAGTGATAATGTACTATAAAATGTTTATTTTTTTCTTTCTAGTCAAGAAAAGACATGTTTTATTTCTGATTAGTCTTGTTAAATAAATTATTAATATTAGGATTGTGATTCCTTCTATTTAAAATAAAAACTGTCTGATTAAGAATGTAAAAATGCCCCCAGGCAGTGTGTTAAACATTCCATAGAAGTTTTAAAAAGGGAAGTGGATGATAACAGTTTTGTTGTACTCAATAAACAAAACTTTCTTATACTCTAATCAATAAACAGAAATATGTAGTTTTTGGCAGATATCTTTAATTTGTAAGTGGCTTAAACTAAAAAAATTACAAAGTATTTTTATTTCTATTTTAGAAATGCTATCTGAGAAAAAATGTGTTTTGTGGATTTAAATGCAAACTATTCACATATTTTCTTTAGTGGTACACAACTGTTAAAGTAATTAAAAACTGATTTTTCATGCACCTTGGTATTTTATTTTCAGTTTAAGGTAGTATGTTCGTTATATCGACCACGGTGAAATACCCCCAAAAAGTATTTTAAATGAAAGTAAAATCGCTGTTCTTCAAGTTGGTGAGAAGAAACTAGCCCCTTACCGGCCTAATTTTTGAATAAATTAAGTTTTAATTAGCACAGGCTCTTATGGAGAAACTTTCGCGGGCATAGGTTTTTCCAAGATACCGGAGAAGTTATATGGTGAAAACTCGCTTTTTTTTTATTCAGTACATAGTAAATTTTTTGAGGAATCAGATGGTATTTAATTTAACCCACCTCACGGACCATTCTGAGGAGTAATTAATAAAAAACTACCGTGAAATTCATGGCAGCCGGAAGTGACGTTTCTCAGCCGAAGAGGTTCGCGTCGCAAATCATGCTATTGACAGCACTGTTTCTCTTCGGGAATGAACGGAATTCAAATTTTGTATTCACGTCAAAACATTAGTCCATAAAAAAAACAACTAAAATAACTAGTAATTCTAATAAAGAAAGGCGAATAATTTAATTGCTAACTGAAATTATTACCGATACTCTGAGTGAAGCCGAAGACACCCGAAAATATTTTAGTTGTGCCAACTTATGAAAATGAAAAATCATACGAGATACTAATTTTAATTTCGAACATTGTTTTTCTAAATCAATACTTCCAAATTCCTCTTTTAAATATTTCAAAATCATTGTTTTATTATTCCATTAACAGTTACAAGCAGCTATTGTTAATTAACTGATGGAATAAATGATTGAGTATTCGACTAGCGACTGACTCGAACATTCTACCTTAAAATCATACCAAACTAGGTCAAAAAATTTCCTCTCCACTTCATTCTTTCCCATCCAGTACAAAAGAGTGAACTGGTGTCCCCATTTTCTCATAGAATAAAAGGAAAATGTGCTAACCAGGTCTATTAACATTAGAACTGACTTATTTTACATAGAAAGTTATACATACACAATAAAACAAATAAAAATCACAAAATAATAGGTAAAAAAAAAGATATAAAAACTGAAACTATATTAATTGAAGTTTTCCAAGTCAAACTTTTTCAAAATTCATGTAGAGCAGCGTAAAGAAGAGGATCCTGAAAGTCATACCCTTTTATGAGATGATGTTCCTTTTGGTATTTCTTGGAGTTTATGCAGTCACTTGGACATTTTCAGATTGGATATTGCACAATGGACTTCTGGATGTGGAAACTGATCCTAACTGCTTAGCTCTTGAGGTTACTCACATAATTATAGGGTTCGTCGACCTGGACTGCATTGTTTAGCTGTTACTTTCATATTCTGCTAAACCCCTTCCCTCCCCCCCTCCCACACACACACTTCACGAAATACAACGCATTTAAGCAACAACTGACTTTTTTTTTTTTTTAGATATCTTCTCTGAAATTTTCTTAACTAAAAATACTGTGTAATTTTTTGGTTTAAGCTCACTGAATATTCAAATTGTCTGTCAGAAAACCTTTTTTATACATTTTTATTGTTGTTGGTTTTATTGCCAATTGTTTACTAAGCCACTTTCATCCATTTCCAGTGATTAAACTTTTTGTGGTATGGAGGAAAAAACATTTTTTATGAAATGGAAGGGAAGAAGTGAGGTTAAAAGTTTTTCTTGCCTCCAAGAGACAAACTCCATGCAGTCACTTCAATGCATTGGGCGCATTTTTTGTCTTTGGGAGAGACTGACCGTTTTTGAACATGTAATTGCTACACAATTTTTCTGAAATATGTTTTCAGATGCTATAATGCTAAGTAACTCTATTAGATCTAATATTTATATTAGTGCTTGCATCCTGTTCTCCTTTGAGATGTATTAGTTTTGCTTACCTACAATTACAAAGACTTTAAAATAGCTGCAGCTGCATAGTGATTTTACACTAAAGACCAATTTCATGTGTTAATTTCTAGATAATGAAATTTTTGGGGGAAAAAAAAAGCTGAAGCATAAGTGAAGTGTTAGAGCATATTTTCAATTTTTCCATCCTTGGCTTCATTGATTTTTATAATTAAAGATGGTTGTCCTTTCCTTCAACTAATAGAAAAGTATCTACCTTTTTTGGTATTAATACATAAAAATCTGATGCACAGTATTTTAAAAAAGAAAAAGAAGAAATATTTAAAGATTTTCTTATGGATTTTGGGAATATTTTCAGGAGGTAACTATAAGAGTACATAATTATATTTTTAAACAAATTATTTCATGAATGTTCTGCTAACATTAGGATTTCAGTTGGTATATAGAATGATGCTATTTTATCAGAAATATTGTTTAGATTTTACTTTATTATTATACACAGCTTCATTGTTCTTGATATGTCATTGTGCTAACCTTTGGTTAATCAGAATAAATATTTTACTTTGAGATCATATACATAGGACCTGAAACTTCAAGAATAAATTTAACGTGTTCCTTATTTAGTGCATTAGGTAGGGAACATAAACCATCTGATTTAATCAGGGAAAGCTCTTCACTTGTATTACCAGACATACTGAAAGTGTTTGTTATAGTTTTTGAGAAAAAATTATTGATTGTTTTTTTATTGGGGTAGGAGGAGAGAGAAAAAAAAAGATTGGGGGTGATGAAATTGAAGGTAATAAGTATAGAGAAAGATAGCAAGTCTTGAATTTGATGTGTGCCCTTAATTTGCTAGTATTGGTAATGCTTGACCAACAATATCCTTTTTTATATTGTGGTTCATGAATTATTTTCTTAACAGATCATTGTTGAATTTCAAAACTAAAAATGGGGAACCTCATAAAAGTACTTAAAAATGCAAAAGTTTCACTTGTAAAAAAAAAAAATGTTTATTGGACTGAATGTAAGAAATTAAGGAAACAACTGGCAGAATCATTCTTGTGCAAACGGTATCTGTTTTGTACAAACTGGAGAAGATATTTTTGTGAGACAAAGATTGAAGAATGAATGTGTAACATCCAAAACTCTTAAGAATGTCTCAAGAAACTGGTTTATCATATCACTGGTACGCATAGTAATTTATGATGCATACACTTTGCCTTACTTTTCCACTACATTAATATATCCCTTAAACAGCACTGGATAGAATTTCAACCCAGTTTTGTTATAAAATGTCTTCCCTCTGCACTTTTATTTCAAGTAAAAGGACATTACTCATATAAGGAGAAAACATTCTTTAAAAAATTATGTTGTAAGGAAAATTAGTGAATTCAATAAAGTCCCTTTATAAAAAGCAATAAAAAAACATTAGGATATTACATTACTATTTTTATTTGTAACCATGCATGTTTTATTTTGTTGTCTTAGTCTACTTCCGTTTCTTCCTTGGAATCAAGCAGTTATAGACATAAACAACATATTAAAGCATTTACAATTGAATTTATTTTTCACTTTTTATTTAATACTAAATAAATACCCTCTTTGGAAGGAATTGTGATAAATAAGCATCAGTTTGCAAAATGCCGATGATTCTTTTTAGTTGTGGAATGCAGCCCTGTTCCAATTCCCACAAAGTGAATTTTGGGCTACTCAAAAATATGGTTGCTGGCATCAAGATAGTTAAGCAAAACATTTCCATTCTGAGGAACACAATCTCCCAACCTTGTATTACAAGAGTGTGTTGGCTTATAAACTGACCTCGTTAAACATGATAAGAGCAATTGCATCTACGGTTCCTGGTTGTTGTGTTAATGGTGGGCTAAAAACATTTGTTTCCGTAGAGTTGGTTTGTAAATACTTTTACAGAGGGTTTTTAACATTCTCAATATTAATAATGCATAATCATTGAATTTCTATGAAAGAGACCATTCTTGGAAGTTCATGCATGGAAATATTTGCTGATAAATTAATAGTATAAATTATGTAAAAATAGATTTGAAGTTCTTTACATGGTCTAAAGCACTTTGCAGAGGAATATGAAAACCACTTGGAAGTGTGAATAGTCTTTTGTTTGGAATTAATTCTTAAACTGCCTACTCTTGTTGAGAAGAAAGAAATACTTCTAAATATACTAAGTTCTCTATACTCTAGTGATTTTTGAAAACATCTTTTAATGCCAAATGTAGTTGTAAAAGCAAGCTTTTTGAGTAATTCCATGAATTAATCTCACTTAGCTAATATTATCACATCTCGGATATTTAAGAGTCAATCTTCATTTGCCAATTGTCATAATTCATTCAAACACATCTCTACCTCTTGGTATCATACATATCCTTTTCATTTTTAAGCATATCAAGGAAATAATGAAAATTCAATATACAGCAGGGAAAACCTATATTAGCAACTGAGTCTTTTAAACCATTTTGAACTGGCTTTAATGATATGAATAATCTGTTAAAAGAATTCTTAAGTGTTTACAGTATTTTGTAAGTTGAAAAATAAGTTACTGTGATAAGAGGAAAAATGTACAATAAATAGTATTAACCCATATTTGGCTATTTTATAAATTAAATACTTTCCTAAAGAATATTAAAAAACGAAGAGAAAAAAAATGTTATACAAAATTTGTTTTTATTTACAGAACTTACAAATTCAAGTTCTAGTTATATGAGTACAAAGAAATCCAAACATTTAATTTTGAAAGTTTTTTTTATACAAGATTTATAAACGTTCTAAATTAAATGGTTAATTACCTCAACTTGGGGATCTCATCTTCAATTCTGACTTGCCCCTGTTTAATGAGTGTTACCTCCTTTAAATATTAGTTTTGAGCACAGATTTAGTAACTTTCAAATCTCTTGCAGCTCATTTGCCTGTTTCTTCATTTTGCTCCCACATCACGTGTCCCAAACCTACTTTTCAAAAGCTCAAATGAGTGGATGCCCCAAACCTTACAGGCTTCTGTATTCTATTGTTCATCAGTTACAAACCCTACACACTCACTCATGATATGCAAACCAGTATTGTGAGCCAATTTTCAACTTTGATTTATGCTACATTCTCCCTGTTCACTGACATCAGCAGTCAGTAACGGTTACTTTACACACACACCAATATTGTCTGTACCCTTCACAAGGGTTTGAAACTCAAATGACTGGAACTTATTTCTTGTACCTTTATTGAAGAAAATACTTTGACTGCAGGTGTAACACATTCCATCCTCATATTTGAATACGTATAGTGTGATTGTTATGGAATATGCTCAACAACTTGATTTCATTTCATCAATTTGAGGAGATACTTTTCCTTTCCAAAATACATTCAAGATCTGGGATTTTGTCTCGTGTTGATTCACATATAGTATAACCACTTACTGTCTGTGGATATATGATGGATGCGACATGTGATTGGTTCAGTCTATTGCTAGTGACATAGGTTATTTGAAGCAGTTTTATTGCACAATGAAAAATATATGAACTTACAGAAAATGTTGGTTATATTAGAGTATTAAAAATAAAATTTCAATGGTTTGCCTATTGAGAACATAGCATCACTTATTGCATTGTAGATGGCCCATGCTTCGAATTCAGGAACTTCCTCAAAATTAAAATGGACTTTCTATTTTATTCATTGTTTCTCTTATTGATATGTCCTTTTTACATGTTTTTGATTTTTTAACAATGGTGAATTATGTTGTTAGTATCCATTTTGTTTTTATAAGAATCTTCAAAATATTTATTTTCTTATCCATTAAAACATAAATTATATTATTCAAGTATATATGATGTTAGAAAATATTGTGTAGCAATTGCATGGTGACATACATTATTAAAAAATATCTTTACCTAGTTATTTGACAAATAAATCATAATCTAGAAGTGTGTAAGTCAGATGTATTCCCTGACTATAAAGTGATAAAAAAGAAATTATTGTTTGCCAAATACTGGGTTTGTGAAAGTCACGTTTACCTTCACTGAATACAGTTGAACTTGATGTGGCAAACAGTATTTTCATTGAACCCATAACATTTCCCCAAAAACAAGTTTTGGAGTGTGTAAATCGAACACTATTCAGTTGTTATGCCACCCAATATTTTTAAATATTGTCAAATAAATTTTTGTTTCTTATTAATATGCAGTGTTTGTTTTATATGTATAATAGAATGTGGTTTTTACAAATGTACTTTTCAGTATTATGAGAGTTTATTTTGTGAAATTCTTTTTGCAAGTAACTTCATTGCCTCAGAAAATAAAAATGTATTTACAGATTTTTATTTTGTGTATAACACTGTATACACTGCACATACAATTTGATCATATGAATATTTTCTTAAAACATGTTGAAATGCAATTAATAAATTTTAAGGTCTGTTGTATTAGTAGTGAAATGTAAGTGAAAATGTATGTTAGGAAATTTTTTGTCAAAAAGACATCCTCCATGATTTTAGGGAAAAGGCAAAAAGAGTTTTTAAAAGTTGTGCTAAGTTTATTATGAAGTTGGAAAAGCTACATTTGCTTACATTTCAGTTTATCTGTCAAGAACCAACATCATAAAAATGTATTTTTCTGGCAGCAGGACTTGTTACAGGATTTTTGTGCTTTGGGTGTAATGAATCAATATTAGCAGTAGTCCTACAATCGGCTCCAGTTATAGTGAACCCTCGGTTATAGTGAACTTAAGTAACTGGTCCCTTTTCAGTAACATTGAAAATAAGCATAAGAAGCTTCAATTTTAGTGAACATGAATCTCGGCTATAGTGAACATAGGAAATACAACTTCCTGGAAATTAATTCCCTCCTGTAAAATAATATATCATCTCGGTGCCACAAAGTTTCAACACTAGGCAGCTTGGAAAAAAACATTGTCAGCCAAAGGTCATAATCGAAGAAGTACCCTTGTGGTGAAGGTAGAGGACTTGGAGTGTGAACTGTAAGACCATCCGTGGTGTAGCGGTTAGCGTAATGGACTGCTGTACCCAAGTTCGTGGGTTCAAACCCGATCGTAGCCGTGGATTTTCAAGGGCGAAAAAATCCTTCGGAGAGGAAGTAAAGCCAGCTGTCCCATGTTAGTAGATTTACTTGCATGAAAAAGATCCTCAAGCCTAAATGAAGCTTCTGACACGCAACACTCACCGTGTTGGATACTCGGATTGACTTGAAATTTCACCAACTGATAGAACACCATGCAAAACCTATATACGCAAATTTTGAAGTGCTATGGAATACTATAAATAGCGTTTTATAGGCATTTTGTATCAGGACCTTTCGTGACCCTCGCGCTTCCCGCAGCGGGCGAGCCGTTGCTTCGGCAACGCTAGGAACGTTACGCGGCGTCTATCAGCCGGTGTCATATTTCCAAGCGCGTTCGTTCCATCTGAACCTGCAAAGTAAACACCCGTTTTTGTCACCCCGCCTGCCCTCTAAGTAACTGAGATCTTGCAAACAGGCCGATAATGTAGGCGCGGTGTATGAGTAACGTCCGCAGAACCAGCGGCGAGCAGCGTTTCCGCCCTTCTACGGTCGGTAAGGTCAAGAAAGGTCCCAATACTAATTATCGCAAAAACACTACTTGCAATGCTTCATTGCACGTAAAAATTTGTATGTAGGGGTTTTGAAAGGTACTGAAAAAGCTGGTAAAATCTCAAGTCAATCGGAGTATCCAGCACGGTGAGTGTTGCGTGAGAGCTAAATTCAAATCGCCGGTTTCATCGCCTCAGTAATAACTTCTTTCCGCTAGTTGGTACGTCCTGGAAGTTAGCAGGTCCATTTCATCCAATCACAAAACTGCATAGCTCATAATTTGCCGCATTTTTGCCGTTTTTGAGATGCGAAAACCAAAAATTTGCCGCGAGCCATTTTCCCCAAAAAATCAGTGGTCCTGCTAACTTCCAATGGTAGTTAGCAGGACCATTTCATCAATCACAAAACTGTATAGCTCATAATGTTCAGCTATTTTGCCGTTTTTAAGATGTAAAAACCAAAAATTTCCCGCGGGCCATTTTCCCCCAAAAAATCAGGGTTCCTGCTAAATTCCAATGGAAGTTAGCAGGACCACACCTATAAATCAGCTAATAATGCACGTATACACACCAAATTATACTCCAAATTTGCCGCTTTTTATTTCTAAACGATTAATGAAGAAATCACATTGATATCTCCATTCTTTCAAAAAAATATTAAGAATTAAAAAAAAACATTAAAGATACGTTCAATATAAGAGCGCAATCAAAGAAGTAAAAGGACGTCCCCCGTACAAAATCACACATAACAACTCAATCGACGCCAAAATTTCCCGAAAAGTAGTATGATATACCAGAATATGACAAATTTTATTTAATAATATTAGCTGTACATGGGGTGGATAAATGGGTATACAATATGGCGGTATACGGCCTTAGCAACGACAGCGCAGAGGTTGGCAAGGTCAACAAACTGTACACAGGCCTTGAAGATGTTAGGACGCTGGCTAGATAGCTAAAGAAAATAAGATGTGGTTGGTTCAAAAACGAATGAATGACGGGGTCGTAGCTACTTGGGTTCGTAAGAGACGCATGGGTTGGCTAGTGAAGATTAGACAGTCTAATTTTGCCGCTGTGTTTTGAAAAAATAGAATGAGGGACGCTGACCGAACCATAAAGGGTTAAAGAACGCATTGAACAGAACATTCTGACTCTGGGTGTCGTGGTGTAAAGATCGTTTGCAGACATTATATTAGGAAAGTGGGACTTGTATATTTTTTTGTGAGAGAAGTAATAGTTTTTTCGGACTCTGAGAATTATTTGCCAGAAGTGAATTCGCGGAGGACTTGCATAGTTTTTCGGATATTGCAGTTGAACTTTAATGTTTTACATAACCAGTGGGAAAGATTAGGAACTGGGAGCATCGGATAAGAACCGATAAATAGTTTATGCAGTGTGGACTGGACGTATCAGCAGCAGCGCAAGACCGGAAGAAAGAAGCGAAACTTGGAACCAACAACGGTCAAGTGAGAAGCGACTTCGGAGCGTCGGCAAGCAAAACGGTAAAGAAATACTGCAGTACAAAAGAGATAACATATTTAAAAGGTCATGACCATAAAATTAATTGTTAAAACTCAAAGTTAAATAAATTATTGAATTTTGTTCTTTGGAAATGAAAGGAGTTTTCATTTGTCAATCATAATTTTGAAAATAATTAGTTGGAAGCATATAATTATTACATTTCAGATTCCACGCCATACTGTATAGTTGGCAGATCAGGTAATCGGCTATCGAGGCGATAGCGAGTATTTGTATCCGGACCCATCGACCCAAGCTAGCTGGATGTTTATACAATTTTGTTCAAATTAGGTGGGAAAACTTTGGTAGTAATTAATGTAACCTGTTTCTGGCGCCCAAATCTTAATATAAATTTGGAACAGGCCATAGTTACAACCACACTCTTGATGAGACGATGATAAAGGTATATTTCAGTAGTGAAAAACAAAATCTGTAATAAAAAATTTGCCGCCAACCGGTTAGACACAATTACCCGGGTTCGAATCCCAGATATGCACCTCTTAAATTACCCCCATTCAATAAATAGACGCATTCTCTAGTAAACCATTAGCTTTAACAATTCATACTGTGCGCCGAAATTAGCACTAACCAAGTGGCAAACATAATCATTAATAAAATAATTTGCCGCGGATCGGCTAGTTTAAATTACCCGGGTTCGAATCCCAAAAATTTACATTTTGAAAGCCCCTTTCAAGGAAACGCGCGGTGTCTCCAAAACCATTAGCCATAACAATTCATTATGAGCGCCGAAATTAGCTGCATGAAAGTGTAAAATATAATCTGTAATCAAAAAATTTGCCGCGCACGGCTGAGTTACAGTTTCCCGGGTTCAAAATTCCAAAAATGTAGGCGACTCGCGCCGCGCGGAAAAGCGATCCGTTTCAGCGCCATCCTGCTACCAAAAGGATCTCGTGTGTTATCAGGCGAGTGAAAGGGCCTTCGGAGAGCAGTTGCAATAGCGGAAGAGGTAATGAAAAGTGTCAAGACTGCATTACGATACTTGAGCGACAGTGGACCATGCAGAATCAAGTACGGAGAGAGCACGGGCTCTGGAGAAGAATCTAAGGAAATAAATAACGAAAATAATTGCGTTTTTAGAACTCACAAAAACAAGGGCGGGATTTCGGATCTTTCATTGGGAGGTAAATTTGGGCACTATTGTTAACACGAAAATATTCGTTTATATGAATTGTTTTAATTAATTGTGCTCTAACTATATACACTGTTTTCAATTTTGTTAATTATTTAATTGGTTATTATTGAATGTTATTAATTAGATTAGTTGAACACAAGGTGATCCTCATTGTAATTTGAACGGTCCGAACTGTAAATTCAACAATGCATTTTTCTCAGTGAATCATATATCGAAAAATTCAAAATGTTTATTATTTATTTTCATAAAAAATGTTTCTACACAACTGTAGGATACATATTTTGAAATCTACATTAATAAATTATTTTAATTAAAATGCAATCTTCTGTGCAAGATGATAATATGAGCCTCCACTTTTATTTCGACTTGTGTGCGCATGTACATTGTAAAATGTGCACGTGTACATTAAATTATGTCTTATAAAGTTTATTGAAAACCCAACAGTTTTCTGTAAAAATGAGCTCAAATTTCCGCATTTTCAGAAACACTCAAACACCGTTTTCTCAAAAACGGCTCCAAATTTTTTCTTCAAACTTTTTGTACCGATAATGCTAATTGCAGTGTTTAAGATGACATAAATTAATTTTGCTGTATTGTTTGTTTCTTCAAAAATTACACAAATGTAACTGTTGAAATTTCTCTGATGTCTTTAATATGCACATTATCGGCGATTTGCATATATTATTGCATTTGGGAGTGGAAGTGATTAAAACGACTTCCAATAAAGCTTTTCGAAATCGAAATAGTTTTCTGTAAAAAGGAGCTTCAAATTTTGCATGAACACATTTCGTAACGCTTAAACGCCATTTTAGAAAAAATGGCACCAAAATTTTCAACGAAAATGACCATTTAGGACAAAGTTTTACTATTCAGTAATATTCTTAAAGTAGTTTTTCGGTTCTGCCATTAGGAAACCGAAAAATTGAGCAAATGTGAAAAAAATGTTCGGGCGGCGATAGATGGTTGCTGGCATAAGGATGGGGCACGACCGAAAAGTCAGCCCCGACCAAAGAAATTAGGAAACTACTACGAGAAAATCTGTGCCATTCTGTAGCTCCACTAATTCCTTTTGGTTTTGGCGCTAGAATCTTTGGTGGCATCTAAAACAAAAATAGTGCAAACACAAGTTGTAGTGTATGTAATGCAAACCAGTTAAAGTTTGGGGCTCATACGTATATATACGCTCGTATACGCATCATAGTTCGGGGCTCGTTTTACAATCACCGTCATATTAAAATTCTGCAAACTAAAACTGGTCAATGATGGTTCGAAATTACAGATTGAATGCATAAAAACGTTTAAAACATATTGTATTTAATTCGTTAAAAATCAGAATATGTCTAAGTGAACTCAACTCTAATTAAAAGCCAAGGAAGACATGCCTTCCAAAGCTTTTAGAACCGAGAAAACACGAACACGTCTGTTTCACATCAGCTCGCATATACAGCTGAACCACAAAGCTGTATTAACCAGGAGTTATTATATAACCAGTATATTAACCAGGAGTTATTAGACTAGTTAAAATTATTCCTGCTAGAATGTTTACGATATATGAAAAGATACCAAGGGGGCTTCATATTATATCAATGGTTCATATCACCACCTTTAATTCTATCTACATCTAATAAACGGGAAAGTACTATTTCTTTTTGAGAGTAAAAATTTGAGTGTTCTGATTAGACCTTGGAATTTTACTCACAAAAAAATGTTTGATTTAGGCACCTAAAATAGGCAACAAAATTACGAAATTAGGCACTAATTAAAATCGACGTTTGAGGCACTTAAAATAGGTTACAGAATGACTAAGCCAGGCAAAAAATAGACATGAAAAAGTTATATTTCTGGCATGTATAACGTATCTCAAAAGATTAAATTAGGGGATTAAAGTATGCTGCAAAAAGTATTTTTACATTTATGAGAGAGACTACAAGGCATATTTTATTCACTTTCATAATTACCAGTATAGTATACAATCAATATTTTCTCCAAATTTTCTACAATAAGGCTGTCTTGTCTATTAAAATCATTTTTAAGACTGAAAATAAACTTTTTACTGGACAGATTTATAGGAGCAAACAAATTTAGTTACATTTCTCATGCTCACGTCTCCTGGCACTTTTTCATTCGTCCCTTCTCCCCACCCCCCAAAAGAACTTGTACCACACGACCCTATTTAAACACAACAGTATTTTGTAATATACGCCTGTCCAAGAGTAGGCTTTTGCCTGGTTTGTCTGTCGCTTTTATCGCCTGGACTTCGCAAACGACGCGCTGCGGCGATAAGCCTCAACCTGCCAACAGAGCAGCTGCATCAGGAATCGGTGCTATTGCCCAAGAAATGCGTGCTGATCGAAGACGAGCGTGAAACATCCTTATTATGTTGACTTGCAGGGCTCATTTTGTTCGGTATTTTAAGTGAAATATTTCGGTGCTTTGTTCGATCACACAATATTTGCATTTCGGAAAAGTTTTTGCGTTTCCGTAAAACGAATTTCAAAATTTAGCATTTAAAATACGATCGTTCTTGAAAATCACTTGTTTTAGACAAAATAGACATCAAACGTCCCTTTTAGGTACATTAGATCCTTTCAATACATCTATTTTCTTATGATTCGCAAACATCTGCAATTACTTTTCACGTTATTTTGCAAGTAAATAACGTTTAAAAGCAATATATAATTGAAAGAGGATTTATTAATAAGGAATATTCAAAATAACGCTGAACACTATCCCGCGCGTTTTATAATACTAAACTAAAGTTCACCAATTTATTAAGTACATTATTCGCACAGCTTAATAAAATTGTTTGCTTAATTATTATTACATTTCTTCTCAAAATACAGAAACAAATAAATCTTGTATATATAAAATTTGAAGATCAGCGAAATGAATTTTTTTTAAATTTATCCTAACATTGGGGGGGGGAGCAGTTGCCCCCTCCCCCCTGAATCCTCGCCTCTGCGTAAAGATATTGAAATTTTCAGTTTGTGCTGTAAAACGTATTTTACTGTCTCTATGTTAATAAAAATAATTGTGGAGAAATTCTATTTAATTTTGACATCGGAATATAGAGAACCAATTAACAATGTTAGTCCCCAGAAGTTCACTACCGGAGTCGACTGTACTATAGTTTAATTAAAGATTATTGGGTATTAATCATAATCTAGTGTAGGAAGTTTACTAGCCTTGAAGTGATTGCTCCCCTATATCAAAAACAATGCTGGAAATCAAGAATCCAAATCCCATAATTGAGATTTAAAATGTTATCCTCAAAAACATTTAGTTCTATGCTATCCCCAATGCACCTGGTCGCCATTTCTGCCGACGTCGCAGGCTGAGGGAGAACATTTGTTATCTGAAACATGCCTGTCTGAATATTGACTCCGAACGCACGAGTTGTAGTTTGAACGGTTTTCTTGCAGTGGTGAAGATTCATCTCCCCGTGCAGCGTCAGCGATGGGGAGTCTGCGCGAGCAGAGGCGTAGCTAGGGGGGGGGGCAGGGGGCGGCGCGCCCCGGGTGACACCAATTACATTATTTTATAGTAATTATATAATTTAAATCATTTACTTAAACATATTATATATATATATAGTTAGTTAGTTTTAGTAGTTTGAACATTTTATTGTTGGAATTATATAATTTTTATGGTTGGTTAAAAATTATTTATATTAGTTTAATAAGTATACATTTAAATCATAAGTATAGATAATGATTTAATTGCAAATATTCCTAATTACATAGATTTTTTAATATATTATAAATAACTATCATGTGCAAATATGTTTGTATATTTGATAAAATAATGTACAATCAATGCAGCAATAGATATTTTATACTTAATTTATGGGGGGGTGACACCAACAGAAGCTACGCCACTGTGCGCGGAGGAATGTGCAGGGCGTCGCGGAATGAATTCAGCGGAAAGAGCCCTTGGACCCCAGGGAGAACGGGAAGATGGCGGAAGGAGCTACATTGACCGAATGAGAGGCAGGCACATGGGGAGAACGTGGAGATTTATTTATTTATTTGTCAAAAAAGACAGTAAAAACTGTATATGACGTGTGGGGAAAGAGATTTATCTGCATGCAATTCTTGCAACGAGAGGTGGCGCTGACGGAGGAGCTAACAAAACGAGGTATAATAATCTGAGGAAGTGAGTTGAGAGTAACGAGCAAACTTGGCCGAAGGAGAGACAGATGCATGTGGAATTGGACAAAGGGAGAGGGGGGAAAGAACTAAAAAACGAGGGAGGTGCCAGTAGAGCAGAATGATCGAAGGAAGCGAGTAGATCGGAACGAACGTAATTGTTTCGCTTTGTCCCAATGTTAATTGTTTCGTTTTGTACTCTCTTGAAAATTGTAAAATCAATTGCCCTGATTTTTGGAATTTGAAGGCGGGGATAATTTTTTTCCAAGAGCCTAAAATTATTCTTAACTTTTGGGAGGGGTTTAAGATTTTACAATTGATTTTGAGATTGATTCTAGGTGGGCGCTGCTAGCTTTAGTCTAAAGCTAGCAGCGCCCACGAGTTTCGGAAATCCAGAGGAGTCTAAAATTCGGGAATAAAGCATTTAATTAGCCTAAAATGTTGGATATGGTTTGGTTGAGATTGGTTTGTGGGCGCTGCTAGCTTTAGATGGCTCTCGCTGCGACCCTCCGCGCCCGCCAGCACCCGGCGGCGCCCTCGGCTGGGCCAGACGCGTCAACACCTCCTTGGCGCCATGCAAACGCTGCTAGCGTCATTTCACCTGCTCCCATTCACAAACAGTTCATTTACCGGGTTTACCTTCACCGGCGTTCCAAGTTCGAATTTCAAGGACATGTGCATAAATGCATCTGCCTTGACAACGCGACTGCAACCGTTCATTACTCGTCTTGGAGTTGGCCTAATCGCCATGTTACTGCAACAATAGCTTACAAACGGTCCATTCTTATCTCTCTGATCCCACGAGCTGTGCTCTCATTGACTTTAAACAAGTCGAACGGCTATTCGATACTTCTGATCGCGAGTTTCGACCTGCGTCCGCAGTCGACCGCTCCCGGCTAGCTTCTCTCTCATCTCCTCGACCTCGCTGCCCGTGATTTTCGAACCTCTCTCCCCCTCCTCCTCCCTCTTTTTGGCGAAAATTCCCTTATTCTTCCTGCTCGGCCGATGGTAATCGTTGCTTCCAAGTGATCCTGGCGATCGGTCATTTGCAACTCCTCCGCATCTTTGACTCATGTTGCGCAACTGGGCGTATGTAATTTGTCCGTTGGGTGATTTCTATCCTATTGATTTGGCCTTCCTAACTGACCAAGTGATGGACAGCGCTGCGCCTTTCCTGGCGATGAACACTAACAGTTGAGGAGCGCATCGGCGCGCGCGAGCACCCCCCCCCCTTCGCATGCCCTTTAGTAGCCTTCCCTGTAGCCGGTCTCCGTGTGCTAAGATTTGACATACTGATTTGACTTGCCTGTCTCGTCCTCCCCATTTGGCACCATAAATCTGTCCTCTAGCGACACTCTCCCAGTTGCGAAGGGCTGCAAGGCGCCTTCTCTGATTCGCTACACACTGGTCGGAGTCTCCCCATGTTTGCTCACCCTTCACTTCGAACATGCGACTTTTCTATACCTCTTTGTATCACTTTAATATACATGTGTGATACAACACAACATAATACTTCGTACATACACGTATACGGGAAAGTAAAAGCCGAGATAGAAGTGGTTAGAGCAGAATGACCGGACGAAGCGTATAGAGTGCAACGAGCTAAATTGGCGAAACGAGATACAGAGGCGTGTTGATTGAGAGGAGATGATTGCAACGAGAAAGGGAGAAGCAGGGGGAGAATATTCCAACAAGACGAAGTAGAAAGGTGTAGAGCAGGATGGCTGGAAGAACTGAGGAGAGGCGAATGAGCAAAATTTACCCAAGTAGAAAGAGGTGCGTGTTGAGCACTTGGAGACGCTTGCAACGATGGAGTGGGAGACGCCGGCGTAGAAGTAGCTAAAAGAACGAGGTAGAAGCGAGTAGGGCAGAATGATCGGACGAAGCGAGTAGAGCGGAACGAGCCATATTGACAGAAGAAGCAGAAGCATTAGAGATAGAGAAATATTATGTGACAATGAACTAAGAGAGGAAGAAAGAGGATAATGTAGGATTAGGAGACGTTAGGGAGAAGAACGTAATAAGTTTAATGACATTTTAAGAAAGGATGAGACTTACAAGAGATGTGGATAAATAGAGAAAGGAAAGCTGTGGGAGAGAGATAGAGAAATAGAGGGAGGTGGAGTTTTTAAGAAGAAGTTTTATAATGAGGAGTGTGAGTATATTTCAGCTGAACACATGAAAACTAAACAAGTGAGTGACGATGAGGTCTTGCTAGGTTTGTTAACGGATTCAGAAGGGAGTCTTCACCGGTGACGCTATGCATTGGCTTCTCAACTACTATAAATTCACTTATCGAAACAAGACGTAACCGGTACGTCGTTAACTCGTGTACATGTGACCCCGGCGAAGCGGGGCTAAGATAGCTGTGTGATAGGTGTTTTGCGATTATCTTGGCGCTGTGCAACCGTGCCACCTATGCTTCGGTTTTTCTTTCCTTGCGCTTGGGGGGGAGGGGAGTGTCATCAAAATGGAATGTCTCACGGCGTCGTTCTCGGTTGTGCCGCCAGGAGTCGCATGATCGCGACTGTATCGAGCAGTGCTGGCGATCATGCGACTCCTAGCAGCACAACCGAGAACGATGCGAAATACCGTGAGATATTCCATTTTGATGGCATCCCACACACACATGCGCGCCAAGAAAGAAAAACAGAAGTATAGGTGTACAAAGTTACATTTTATTTATCTGGAATTATTCAATTATTTTGTTATATACTTTTCATATAGTATTCATATTGTGATATACCAGAATATTATAGATTTTATTTACTGATATTAGCTGTACATGGGGTGGATAAATGGGTATACAATATGGCGGTATACGGCCTTAGCAACGACAGCGCAGAGGTTGGCAAGGTCAACAAACTGTACACAGGCCTTGAAGATGTCAGGACGCTGGCTAGATAGCTAAAGAAAATAAGATGTGATTGGTTCAAAAACGAATGACTGACGGGGGTCGTGGCTACTTGGGTTTGTAACAGACGCACGGGTTGGCTAGTGAAGATTAGACAGTCTAATTTTGTCGCTGTGTTTTGAAAAAATAGAATGAGGGACGCTTACCGAACCATAAAGGGTTAAAGAATACATTGAACAGAACATTCTGACTCTGGGTGTCGTGGTGTAAAGATCGTTTGCGGACATTATATTAGGAAAGTGGGACTTGTATATTTTTTTGTGAGAGAAGTAATAGTTTTTTCGGACTCTGAAAATTATTTGCCAGAAGTGAATTCGCGGAGGACTTGCACAGTTTTTCGGATATTGCAGTTGAACTTTAATGTTTTACATAACCAGTGGGAAAGATTAGGAACTGGGAGCATCGGATAAGAGCCGATAAATAGTTTATGCAGTGTGGACTGGGCGTGTCAGCAGCAGCGCAAAACCGGAAGAAAGAAGCGAAACTTGGAACCAACAACGGTCAAGTGAGAAGCGACTACGGAGCGTCAGCAAGCAAAACGGTAAAGAAATACTGCAGTACAAAAGAGATAACGTATTTAAAAGGTCATGACCATAAAATTAATTGTTAAAACTTAACGTTAAATAAATTATTGAATTTTGTTCTTTGGAAATGAAAGGAGTTTTCATTTGTCAATCATAATCTTTAATTAGTTGGAAGCATATAATTATTACATTTCAGATTCCATGCCTTACTGTATAGTTGGCAGATCAGGTAATCGGCTATCGAGGCGATAGCGAGTATTTGTATCCGGACCCATCGACCCAAGCTAGCTGGATGTTTATACAATTTTGTTTAAATTAGATGGGAAAACTTTGGTAGTAATTAATGTAACCTGTTTCTGGCGCCCAAATCTTAATATAAATTTGGAACAGGCCATAATTACAACCACACTCTTGATGAGACGATGATAAAAGTATATTTCAATATTATGTATTCATATACATATATATATATATATATATATATATATATATATATATATATCACTTAATATTACCGATTTTCGAGAAACTTATAGTCTGTACAAACAAGACTGTTACTAACTCTACAAATGCCAAATTTCAAAGTGAGATACAAAGAAATAACGTTTTAAAGAATGTTGACCCGTGTGGCTGCTCGCACCGACAATTACACGGCGTCCGAACGTCAGCGCGAGGCTCATGCTATGAATCGCACACGTTTACGTTGTTAGAACAAGCATTCTTGAGAAGTTGAAAGTTCACTGATTAAAATATTACATGTGACGGAAAAATAAGTTATCAAACATCCCCTCTCATAACGAATCAAGTGAAGTTTTTTTTTTCTTCTCAAGAAAGTTAGAATCGACCAGACCTGCTAATGCTGTAATATATCGGACTGTGACAACTATGAATAAACATACACCACTCGTCCTGGTAGGGCTCACCAGGAGGAAATACTCTTTGGGGCTCACCCTGACAATAACGAAACTGACCAAGTTAGTCGTCTTCTGTTTCTTTTGTAGTCTTCGCATATCGTTTGCCGTCTTCTACTGTCTGTACAAGACAAAAATAAAATTAGACCCCGTTTTTCATTGTCCAGTGTGATATTTTTATAAAATTATTCTTTTGTACTTGGAGATGCAATTCAGAGGCTTCTGTAAAATAATGTCCAGGAAACTCTGCAACATTTTTGTGCTATACTTTAAAGAAATCAACGAATTTAGACGTCGGACAATAATTGTTTTTTCTGAATGTGTGAAACAGGACACGAGTTTTCAGTGTAAACTCATAACCCTTCTCAAACAAGATTATTAGTGTTAAAAGACATAAACCTCCGATGGGTTCAGCGCGTAGTATTACAAAAAAATTGAGTTTATGCTTCCACAAACATTCAAAGTGAGTGCAGAATGGCATTTCTTCGCTTCGCAATGCCCTACAGAAAGGGACCTTGAGACGGAGTGTGTGTGTGTGTGTGTGTGTGGGGGGGAATGAAAGTTTGTCGATAAACGCAGCCTTTAATCCTATCAGGAACCTCTTAATTTACCCAGGAAGTTATTTCATTGGACTGATGTTAAGGTGAAGAACATTACCTTTATATTTTTAGCAATGCTGAACACTACGGAAACACTTTACGTAAGAAATAAACGTAATCAATTATCACATTTACACTAACCGAAAAAATACGAACAATTACGTACGTATAGTGTACGGGAAAGTAAAATTGTTCCATTGGCACAGCAACTTTGGGATTCGACGAATAAATATACTCGTAGATATGGAAAATATATTCTGATTGGGAGATTCAGCCGAATTAAAAATACAAAATTGCCAACCATTTTGCGTATTGAGTTTATATGAATGTTTAAAAGGAAAAGGCAGTGGTTACTCCATACGGTAGGCAAGGTAGGCACTGCCGACCTTGATGAACATGTAATAGTTTAATACGTTTCATAGTATTAAAATGAGTGGTACTACAGAATGCGTAGACTTTCTCGTAGTAAAATTTTCTAATCTCCGTGCTGCGGGCTAGCTTTACGGTCTCCCCACCCCCCACCCCACCCAGCCTCTTGGCGGTACGTATTCAAAAAAGTAAAAACATTGACATTTAATTGCTTTTACTTACTCCTCTCTAGAAGCACCTCTAGTTGTTGTTCTTGGTTTTTTCATTTATTCGAATTTCAAAGTAGTTTTTACTTTCCCGTATCATAGACTAAGGAATATAGACTTTATGCCCGTATACATGTAATGTTGCGGAAAATCGATTTCGAGATTTCAACGGAAATATGTTTTGGAGTCTCCTGACACTGGAAACGTTTTTTTCGTCAGTCCATCCGTTGTAAACACGACTACCGCCTAAACCATACGTAAGACTTTTTCCAAAATCGATATTCCTCAGTCAATCTGGCTCGACTCAAGGCACTGCGATTTTGAAAAATTTCTTCAAAACTTTACATGAATCTCCCCGGACATTTTCAAAATGTTCTAAAAAAAGGCTCCAAATTTTTTCTTTAAATTTATTGAAAGAATAGAGTATGGATATGAATATGGCGTAGTTCCGTTTTTCTGTGTTAACTCTAAATTTTCGTAAATTTCAAAAGTTTGAATTTTTCCCGGCGTTTTCCTTCAACTACAACATTTAAGATAGAGATTTTTCCTTCAAATAAAATTAATTGTTCTCCATAGTGAGTTCTTTCATTAACCCATTTATGCCCGTAACTATTTTTTTCGAAATTTTTGAAAATTTTGGTATAGTTGTGTTATAAATGGCTTGAAACAATTTGTAAAAATGAAAAAAAAATCTGGACTTACCTGTTCAATTTTTAGGACAAGGGTACTAAAGTGCCCGTTAAGCACATCCCTGCATAAGACCGTTTTGTGAGTACAATTGTTGGTAATTCTTATATTTGAAGGAATGGGCAGTTTTTATATTTTAATGAACATTTATTTATTTTTAAACAAAAAATAGAAAATTATTGGCAAAATACATGTTTCAAACCTACAATAGTACATCTATAATCTCATCCATTTTGTCTTTTTGGTAAAAAAAACATGCTTTGATTCTTATATACGCAGTGCTTTCGTAGTTCCATTGTACAATGAAGCTATCAAGGTACTGTAAAACTGAATTTTTATACTGCTTTTTGTAACTCTTATAGACTAGAACACATACATTTTTAGGAACAATTACAATTCTTTGATAGGATATAGCACTTTTCAAAGTAATAATATCACGCGCACGGACGCATTAGTTTCAAGATACATCATCAATTTTCATAAAAATAAACAATATTCATTATATTTTGCAAAAAATAACTAAAGGAAACTAACTAAAACTGACTAAGACAAACTAAGAAAACTAAAACTGAGGAAACAATGCAATAAATGATTTTCTATTATTTATGGTACTCTGCAAAACAATGCATGTGAAGAGGAACGGCATCACTTTGCACATGCCATAGGGGGTTTTACTGTTTTGCATAAGGCGCAACGCCTTTTCTTTTGTCCAGAGATGATTATGTGACCATTGTGATTTTGACGTGCTGGTTTAGGTGACTTTTCGAAGTATTTCATAGGCCCAGGGCACTTCCGTGATACTCCATACTTTTTCGTAAGTGCCAAAACACATTGTCTACTAAAATTCAAGGCATCCACTGTGACCCCAAGATGCCGGGCAACTATCCATGCATTTGACATTATTACATCCAATAACCACATTATTACTGGCATGTACCACTTTTTGCCACGAATATTTATTCTGTAATTAGACACATTGTTGTCCAGCTGGTCTACTCCGCCCATGCACTTATTATACCTGGCAACAATGTTGGGCTGAGGAACATTTTTTTTTCTCAGCAACACAGAAACGTTTAGTTTGTTGGAGTGGAGCGACGCCTGTTTCATTAGAGAGTAAAAAGACAGCATTGTTGTCATTCCAACCCACCGCTATTATGCTTCTAGATGCATCTGTGAAAGCAGTATATTCCCCTCGTGGTTTCTTGGCTAATTCTTTTTTTTTTTCATAATTGGACAATTGGACATGCGATTTTCACGGACAGTTCCTGTCCCATACATACCAGGGTCACCTAAAGCACTGAGTAGTTTGACATTACTGAAAAAATTATCAAAGAAAAACAAGAATTTCACATCGGAATATTTGTTGTGCAGAATGTCACAAAATTTTAGGACTCCAGACTCACCAAGACCAACACCTGCCTCTCTGTCAATACAACCCCTACCTTGATATAAATCAACATTGAAACAGTAACCTCCTTTTTGGGCAGCTACCCAAGCTTTGTAGCCAAAGCGTATAGGTTTTAGTCTCAGGAATTGCTTGCAACTGTGCCTACCAAAGTATGGAATCATAGATTCATCTATTGACACGTCAGACTCAAAAGGGGCGTTCTCTAAGAAAGACTTTTTA
Source organism: Acheta domesticus (assembly GCA_031308135.1). Classification (NCBI taxonomy): domain Eukaryota; kingdom Metazoa; phylum Arthropoda; class Insecta; order Orthoptera; family Gryllidae; genus Acheta; species Acheta domesticus. The sequence continues at coordinate 233,616,434 of JAHLJT010000631.1, forward strand.
CCTCATCAATAAACGGACGAACCTTAGCAAATTTATCATTTCGATTTAACTCCTCGTTGTTGCAGACATGCGAAAATCGAAATATTTCATCAAATCTTCCCCTTCGCATTGATTCCGCCACAGTTTTGTTGTAAGAATCGTCCGAATTCTCCCAAAACATTCGGCGACGGGGTACAGGTATACCCGCTTAGATAAAGTATTGCGAAAAATGTATACATTTCCTCTTGTGATAGTGAAAAGTTAGTTTCATTATTCTGGCAAGCATATCGCACAGTGTTTTTCACAACAGAATCTACAATATCGTCATTGAGGAATAAAAGTAAAAACTCCAGAGGATGGCTGTCTTTGGTGAGAGAAGCAGCAGAGGAGTTTTTCTAGTAGCATTTTTCTATTCAAAGATGACTCTCCCCGACTAGTTTTGCAGCTAGTTGCAGTAGGTAAGTCCCCTTCTTCCTATACGAAAACATCAGTTTTTCTTAAAAGCTTTTTGTGTTTCGAGGGTAGAGGGAACACCACGTCTTCATCTTCCGAAGATATGTCCTGGTTAGTTATCACCTGTAATTCGCTGCCGGCTCGGAGTTGGTTTCCAGAAAGGCGGTCTGGATCGTTGCAGTCTTCATCACCACTGTCCTCGTCGGACAAATCCACCCCAGGAGGAAATATCACAACGTCAGCAGCATGAATAGAAGAAAACTCTTCCTTCTCTAGTTCTTCAATTATTTCAGCAACACTCAAACATTTGACGCTGGAAACGTGGGAAATCCATGTCAATTATACACGCGCGTATCATAAATTACGCATGTAGCACTTATAACTCAAATAAACGTATAAAAATGTAAAAATAATACGGTACTATTCAAAGTCAAAATGTCAAACGCTTGCATCACATAATAATTCCGCAGTAACGATGCACTGTTGTCAGGGTTGCGCTCAACGGGCACTTCAGTGCCGACAGTTATATTTACAGTTTCCTAAACCTAAGCTAACGACCTAACTTTAGAAATACAACAATTCACAGAGATTTGCCGATATCTAATGCACAAGTTAACACGTAAAATTGAAACGAATTCGGTATATTACCATTGAAACTTACCTCTTTCGCGGAGCGCGGTGAACGTGCTGGGACATGCTGTTTCTGTATGGCGACTGCTAGGTGGAGGGGAGAGCTGGAAGGGGTATGTACGGCAGCAAATTGTTGCATCACTCTTCCTCAGTCCACTCAAATGCACAAAACTCGCGGGAACTGATTCCCGCGCAAATAAAAAATAATTTATATAGTGGGCACTAAAGTGCCCATTGAGCGTAAATGGGTTAAAGACGTAGGTTTTTTTGAAACTTTTAGTAATTTTCACGCAGTATTGCGTGCAATATGTGCAATTTAAAAAATAACAAAATCCAGATTTTCTCAAAAACAAAATCAAGATTTTTCCTAATTTTTTCTTCAAAATTTTGGTAGGGATAGTGCTAAATGTACACTATGCAAATTACATACATGCAATTTTGCTCTATTTTTTGTTGTTGTTTTTTTCAAAAATTACAAAAATGTATTTTTTACTTGTGTCTCACGTCGTTAATATTTATAATAGCGGCGATTTGCTCCTTATTATGTTTATGAGTACATAAGCTTTAAATAATGTCATATAACGTTTCTTGAAAACTCAACCGTTTTCTGTGAAAATAGCTCAAAATTCCGCATTTTCAGAAACTCTTAAACGCCATTTTCTCATAAATTGCTCCAATTTTTTTCTTCAGACTTTTCGAACGGATAGTGCTAATTGCACTCTTTAATATGACGTAAAATTTTTTGTTTGTTTTGTATTTTTCAAAAATTACACAATGTAATTTTTTTGAAATATCTCTCACATCGTTAATATGGCAGCAATTTGTAAACACTGTTGTACTTGTGAGTTAAAGTGCATCGAATGACTTCAAATGAAGTTTTTTTGAAAACTCAAAAATTTTCTGTGAAAAAGAGCTTCAAATTTCGAATTTACAGTAGCGCTTAAATGCAATTTTCTTAAAAACTGCTCCAAGTTTTTCAAAGAGAATTGTTATATAGGACGAGGTTTTACTGTTCTTTAATATTCTTAAAATAATATTTCCATTCTACAATTAGGAAACCGAACAATTAAGAAAATGTCTTTGTGCGGCGATAGATGGCAGCTGGCAACAGTATGTGGCAAGTCCGAATAGCTAGCGGAGATCAAAGGAAATAGAAAACTACTAAGGGAAAGTCTGTGCCATTCTGTAGCACCACTAGTTTTGTTCTAAACTCAAAAGAAATTAAATCATAAAGGCCACCTGTATTTGTTATATGTTATATACGAATTTCTGTATTATTCATTTTGAATTGCATGGAATTTACTTTGTTTCTGGAATGCGTTTCTGGAATTTATGTTAGCTACATTTTTTTACTGACATCTCGTTGTTGTTCTCAGCAATGTGCTGCATCCACTGAATGTGGAATGTATCGCGCGGGTAAGCAAGTTCAGGCGAAAACAGCACCGCCGCTCTTGCAGCAAAACGTGAAGACTGTAAGGAGACTCAATACTGGTGGTGGGGATATGTATGAAAATGTGGGCAAGTTAATCGGGTAAACTGAACTTCAGCGACATCACGCTGCGGATGAAGGAACCTTTTCACTGTATTTTTCCGCGAATGGCAGCAGCCGAGTTCATGTGCCATGTCAACGTACTTACACACACTGAAGCGTTGTCACGAAAGTGAATGCACGCCATCATTGGCCGAAAAAGCGTAGATAGTTCCTTCATTCACCACGTGATGTCGCTAAAGTTAAGTGTAGCCGATTTGCTGCCGAAGTGTTCATAACCCCACGTACCCCCACCATGTCTCTAACGCCGGAGACACCTTCTTACAGTCTTCTCGCGTCTTCATGCAGCAAACCACAGCAAACTTCGTGGTATTGGCTGGCCAGCAGGCCTGCAGCGGCACCAGCGGCCAGCCAGCGGCACAGAACAGCAGGTTGTTCTGCACTAACGTTGTTCGGATCCTCCTGTTGAGGCAGCCTGGCCACGATCAAGCATTAGTAACTTTGGTGTTGTGTATGTCAGCCGCACAGTTCGCTTCTCTACACCCTCTGCGGAATGTAGATAGAAGCGAAGTAATTCCAGTACAGTTTATTTTACGTAGTAGCTGATATAAGGCTGTCCACGATCTTGCGTGGTCTCTGATCCCGGTCAATTCACAATGAATAAAGTGTTGAACTATTTGAGAAAGGCGTTGCGATATTTTTTACCGCGTATTGATATGTAATTAATATGGAATTTGAAGTACTAAATAGCAAGTTGCGAGAAATATGTACATACGAGTGTTTTTTACTCTTTTGACAAGTTGGCATTTGTAACCGCTGTCGTGGCCAAGAACTTCTTGATTTTAGTCCTGCAAAATGGATGAAACTATTATGTTACTTGTGTTAGTTATAGTTATGTTACTCGGAAGTTACATTGCAGGCAATATACCGCTGATAATGTCACTGTCAGAGGTGAGATGTGACAAGAAGCATTTTTTTTCGCATGTCGTAGAGCAGATGTTAACACAGTTTATTTACAGGAAAAGCTCCAGCAGGTGTCAGTGTTTGGCGCTGGTTTGTTAGTGGGTACAGCATTAGCTGTAATCATTCCTGAAGGTGTCAGGTCTCTGGATTTAGCCGGAAGTAAAGGTGAAGTAAAAGTGTTAAAATATCTGTCACTAAATAATTCTAAGTTGTTTAGTTCCTAATGCAACTTTGTGTTGAAATATAGATTCCAATCATGCAGCTACAAATCATGCAACAGTGCCCTTGACTTCAGAGAGCAGTAATCACATGGAAGCTCATTCTTTAATTGGAATATCATTAGTGCTAGGTTTTGTATTTATGTTGTTAGTAGATCAGTGTTCGTCAAGGCGAAGAGGTATGTAATGCCTGTTGACTGACTTGTGTAATTATTATTGAGGATTTATTTAATAATTTTTTACTTTTCTTTAAAAATGAACTTTTCAGATGTAGAAGGATCAGTTGTCTGTTGAACGAAATTATACTGCAACATTGGGACTTATTGTACATGCAGCAGGTATGTTTTTATCTTTAAACACAATAACATATTAATATTAATCGTTTATTGCATGTTGTTTTGTTGCTCTGCAGAGTAAACCTGGATCTTATTTTGGTTTAAACATTGCAGTATTAATTTAACTGTGGTAACACTTGCGATATATAATTATTAATACAATATTTTGAAATGAAATATTATTATTTATTGTTTTTATTAAGGATGAAATAAATTTCTATTTGGCTTAAGGTGGCCTCTGAAACTTCAATTCATGAAAATCTTGGATTGTAGAAATTAGTGTTCATCTGGTGAAAAATTTGAATCCTACAAATTAAATTTTATTTATTAGAAATGTTTATTTCTCCCCTTCTAAGAGACAAGGTAATAATGTGAAAAATCAGTTGATTTTCTTGTAAAATTTGAGGATTCCTAATCCCAGAAACTTGTATTTTTAGAAAACTTGTCCATCTCTGAAAATCAAACTCTTAAACCATACTTTCTAAAATAGACATGCTGCAATGCTCTAAATCAGCTTGAAGTCGTGGGAATTTTTAAAATTGTTGTAATTTGTGACAAGGACTTTAAATGTATTTTGTATCTTTTTCAAAATTTCCTTAAAAATGGCTCCAAACTTTTTTTTAAACTTATTTCTTTAAATAGAGTAAAGTGCCCATGGTATAGTTAAAGACCTTTTTCATTCAAACCTAAGGAGTCATGAAAACTGCAAACATTGATGCTCCTTTGAATGCTCCTTTTGAGACACACCTTTTAACCTTGTCATGGGTCCATTGCGTATAAAAATGATACTTTCAAACTTTATCTGTGCTTTCAAATTTTCTAACTGTTTTTAAATGAATAAAAGTCTCATTTTTATCATAACAAGCGGCTTAGGTGGCTCAGGGCATCAACTGATGTCACTGCAGTCCCTTGGTCCGGGGAGGTCCTAGGGTTAGAGTCCTAACGGCAGCAGGAGTTTCGACACTAGGATAAGCACATGGATAAGTCGAATTCAACCGCTGTGTGGAGGAGAATTCTAGCGACTGGCTGATCTGATCCGTAGTTTTCTGTGGTTTCTCTGATCAACACCAGGCAAATGCCAGAGCAGTATGCTAACAAATGGTCCACAAGCCATGTGCGATCTTTCCTTCCCCGTCGTTTTCCTGTCCTCAGCTCTTCCACACGCCCATGTACATGCACTACACAACCACATACGTTGTGAGAAGAGTCGGGAGCTTAGAACCTGCCCTGGCTGGGGCAGTGCCCCCTGGTGGGAGATACCTGGTTGTGGAAGGACCCTCCCCCCCCCCTAGCCAATATGTAGGTCAGTACTGGATCCAGCGGGGAAAGATCACCACCACCACCTGCAATAAAACATACACTACACTTGTGGGACTAATGACCTTGCCAGTTGATATACCTGAAAACACTAATCAGCCAATCGTAACAGCTGAGAAGATAAGGCAGTTATGATCCACAGATAATAAAAATGTTACAATGTGAAATATGGGATTTTTTTTGTTTTGCGATATTGTATTATAGACAGTAGGAAATCTAAATACCTATGTTTGGATCCCAGCCTGGGCAAATATTTTGGAAGGTTCAAGAAGTTTTTTAAATATTTAATTATGTGAGAAAGTATTTGCTATTTTGTACCACTAGTTTTGTATAAAAATATCGTTATTTTATTCTGAATACTTTCCAATTTGTATTGACAATCTTTCAAATTGTTATTTGTATTTATTTCAGACATTGTGTAGAAATCTAATTTTAGAGAAAAAGTAATGGTCACATCCCTGAGTATCTCCTCTGTAAGCTCTCATATCGTGAATAAATTGTAAGGAATTTTAATAATTAATCAATATAAGAGTTTAATTTTATTGTATTTGGGGTCCAAATATGTAGGTAATTTTATGATCAAATATGCATTAATAATTTTTTGAGATTTTTGTGAATATACTTCAGTTGAAGCTATTTCTTTTCCATGAAACAATTCCAAGATCTTACATTGGTGTATTTTCTGTTTCGTTTTGTTAACAGCTGATGGTGTGGCCCTTGGCGCTGCTGCTACAACAGCCCACACTGATGTGGAGATGATAGTGTTCTTGGCCATTATGCTACACAAGGTACCCAACAATTTGCCTAACTAGAATGTAGAAATGTTATGAAAATTCTAAATAAAAAATGGGGATTTCACTGTCAGAAGTTAACATTAATACATCAAAATAGTTTGTCAACTTTATAACTTGCTTCATTGTTGGCAAATCTATTCTTCATAATATTATGTCGTTGTATGGTGTTGGTAATTATATTATGGAATAATATTTCTTCTCTTATTTTTGCAACTCATTATAGCCCCCATTGAAACCATTTCTTATCTATTTTCCAAATTTAAAGTCATGTATATTTACCCAAATATAAGTCGCCTGTGAATAAAATAGACCTCCTAATTGTCTTATTGACTAGAAAATTGCCTTATTAATGAGAATGTTACATTTATCATTTCCTTAAAAACATCATGATGGTTTCTGACACTACCCTCATCATCTTCACCTTTTTTATTTTTTGTCCTCCTTCATGCTGTGACATTTGATTTTTTATGCCTCTGAAAATTTTGCACTTTGAATTAGCGTTGTTCTTAGCCTTTCATCAGATGCCACCTAAGAACATTCCCTAACATTCAGCAGGGAACCTCAGCATTTGAGTTTCCTGTCATGTAGTGTAAAGTAGTGTAAAATCATAAATCCTAACTGAATGTGCTTAATCTGTGTACAGTCCAATATTTTTAGAATGAGATTAAATTATTTCTCTATAATTTGTTGAAGATATACCAAAATGTGTACATAAAAATTTGATAATATCTAAATTATGTAAAAGGATGTTCTAAAATGAAATGAATTTAGTTTAATCATGAGAAGTAAAATATACAAATGGGAAAATAAAAATCTGATTGGACTTTTCACTGAAATATTGTGGAAACTTGACCTCTGGATGTTCAAAATTTGATAAATTTGTGTTTTTCTCTAGGTGTATTTTAGAAATATTATGGGTTGTACAAATATATGCTTTTAGGGTCCATTTTCACAAGAAAACACTGCTGTAGCTTTAGTGTGAAAACAGGTACCATTGAAGTCAAATTACATTTATATACTATTAATGTTGACTAATATAATTATATGTATTTACTTTTGGATTGAGTTTTAAATTTTGTAAAGTAAAGCGCAAGGGTTTTCAAAGTACAATTGTTAATCTTATGCACTTGCTTTCAAACATAAAATGAATTCTCCAGCTTTGATTTTTCCAAACACGCCTAAGTTTCATAATTTTTTTTTCCTTTTCTTAATAGGCTCCAGCTGCATTTGGTCTTGTAACATTTTTGTTACATGAAGGCCTCGATAGGAAGAGCATCAGACGTCAACTTTTGGCCTTTTCCATTTCTGCTCCCCTTTTGGCATTATTGACGTACTTCTTCATAGGGCAGGTGGGAATAATAAAAATATAAAACTATTGTAATTGGCATCACCAAATCTCCAAAATGTGTGATATTATGTTTTTGTTTGCAGGAAGGAAAGGAGACTTTGTCCACTATAAATGCAACAGGCATTGCAATGTTGTTCAGTGCTGGTACTTTTTTGTATGTTGCTACTGTACACGTTCTTCCTGAACTAACAGCTCGAGCAGGGCACAGCCATGGAACTGTTTTGTCATCGGACAGTGCAGAAAGGAAAGGCTTGCGCCCATTGGAGTTGTTTTCTCTTGTGTTGGGGACCCTCCTACCTCTCTGCCTCACTGTAGGACACCATCATTGATTGACATTATTCTAGAAAATGTGATGCCTGTGTCTCAGGAAGACCTTGTCCCAGTAAAATGGAGTCCCTGCTCTTTGATACATGTTTTGAAAATTGGAAAGTAAATAGTGCACCTGCTTTCTAATCAGTTGTACAAAATTTCCTCCGTACGACTTTTGAAGATATTCAGAATTATTTTTTGGAATGGTGTAAATAAAAGATTATATTTCGATTGCATCTAGTAGAGGTTTTTTGCTTGCATATGATGTACTGAATGTGAAATGTCGGAGTAGAACTGCAGTTGAGTCACTCATCTGAATAATTATTCATTGAATTGTCAGATTGAAGCAAATGAAGTAATGCATATTGAAGTAATTTTATTTCCTTTCCTTATTTTTGCAGTTACTACAATTTTATACATATTACATTTAGGAATAAGCAAAGACATGCATACAAGGGGAGATGATGTATATTTGGAGTTGAGTTTAAAATAGAAGATTGATTAGCTCAAATGATATAAAACAAAGCCATCCCACCCTCCTCATCCCTGACCGTGTCCCTGATACAAAGTGATTTATGCGTGCTGCAAAACAGCCCTCCTCTTCTTCAGCTGCAGACAATGTTCGTAAAATGTATGAAATTTGAAGAGAATGTATCAATCTGCAAAGAATCAATCTAATTTTAAGTTCCATTTAACTAAATATGTTGTTTCATTTTATATTACAGAACATTTCAGTGTTCATTTTAAAACTGATCCAAAAAATAGTTTCCTACCTTTTAATAATTTTCTTATTTATATAGGTTATTTGCTGCTTCCATTACATTGTTGTTATTGTGAAAATGTACACTAATGATAAATTTTATAACTAAGATTAATCAAATTTTTGTTGATACCTTTGCTATCTAAGGCAAAAACCTTAATATTTTAAAATTAAGAAATTATAATGAAATATCAGCAAAATATATTAGAAGTAAATTACCCTTCTAAGTCCGATTCATTTATTTTCACTACAGCTGCTGTTATTAATGTAATTATTATGTTTACCAGCATTACAGATATCTTTCTTCAGAATGAAAAAAAAAAGATCTTTATTACTAATTTCTAATGCATGCAGAAATTGAAAGAAAACTGCTGTTTCAGCTTTTTCTATTGTAAATTGACATTGAATTAATGTACATCCTTCATCCAATATACTATAGTAGGTGTTCTTAAATGTTTGCTCTCAGAAAGAATTTTTAAGAAAACACCCCAAAAGAGCAGAAGGGCCCCTGTCATGTCTGAGTCACCCTGTGTGCTTTTCTACGCTCTGATTGCCAGTGGTATTGGCAAAGTTGACCCCAAAATAAAATACCTCCACTCTGTTCAAATTTGTCGGACATTTGAAATCTATGTGCTATAAAATGTAGCTTTTTGTTTCTTAGATCAAAATTGTAACCTTAGATGTATTTGTATTGTGCTTGTTAGTAACTTGTTGTTGAGAGTTGATGAAATGTGTGGTTGTGATAAAGTGGGGTCAGAAGAGATTAGGTTGCTATTACACAATAGTCTTGCAGTGCAGTTCAGAAAATGACAGTGATAGGGTTAGTAGAGCATGAAAAAAGTAAGAAAAGCTAATATGGAAACTAGATATTACAAGGAAGATGGAAAATATAAATATCCAGAGATTGTAGAGGACATAGCCAAATGACAACGTAAGTGGAGGAGGTTGAGATGGGGAGGGGAAGATGAAGGCCTTGGAAAGAATAAGTTGAAGGACATTGTTCATTTCTAAATCTAATTTATCGAAAAATTGTATGATTTGGAGAAATAATGGAAAAATAATTAGTCCTTAAAAATGCATTCTTTTAAGATTTGTTTACACATGACTTTTTTTAAAAAAAATAACATAATTGCAATCAGAATCCCATTTTCAAACATATATTCTTATACTTTTTGTATACCAGTTTCTTTGTGTTAAATATTATACAATACTGCATGCAGCAAGATTTTTGTGTTGGGTAGATTGGGTTTCTGAGAGGAGAGCAGTATTTTCATTTCTTCACTTGTATTTTTTTAATAAGATTTTTGTAAGTTTCTTTGTAAAACTGTTGTTAACTAATCATTTAATATGATGTTAGTTCTTTCTTTCATTGCTTAGAGGTATGCAAAAAAAACTATGCATGTTTTAACTTTTTCTGCTGTTCAACATGGGGTATATTTTAGTATTTCATTCAGTGGGTGTGTTGGTTCCTGGGGAGTTAAATATCAGTCTCAGTGGCCGTTCATTTTCAGCACTAAGAGTGTTTTTTATTCACAGTCCATTTCTGTTGCTTTAAAAAAATTGTCAGTTTGTCTTCATTGAAAATTTTGTCAGGAAGAAAGAACGGAAAAAATACATTCGAGTAGAATATGTTTTTAAGTCTAAAGAGTTCAAAGTATTGAGTAAAATAAGTGTTTGTGGGGGGGGGGTACTCTGTTTATGGCCTGGCTTCTCTTTAAAACATAATTTGGCTGTACCTAAGAGAATTCACTGATCCCTGTACAAAACTATAAACTTACAAATCTCATGGAATCTTCAAGGACTGTTACAAGAACTTAACCATAAAGAAAGATGGATGTCGTAGAATTGCTGCAATGGAATTAGTTTTCATTGGCAATGAATTTTATCTGCTGAAGCCAAAGCTTGAGTTCACTACTTCGTTGGTATAATTAGTATGAATAATCTTGGATAAATAATATGAAGTGTGAGGTATATGACATTTTTGTTTGAAGTAAAATTCTTTTTATATCTAAAATATGTTTATTTCAATTAAGAAAAGATATTTAGTTTACGTTTAGGAAACAATTCCATAAATGTGACTTTCACTTCAGTCATTTGTGAGTGTTTTATTTATTTATTTATTTTTTTTTAATTTGAAATCCTTGTTGATTTATCAAGATCTTTAAAAGTAAGTTATATTAACGTCAAGTTAGTGTAAGTCTTTTGTATTATTTCTGTACTATTTACTTTCCACAAGATACATTGTTGAACTTCCTGAAATGGCATCTTTTTTCTAGTTATGATTACTGATTCAAATTTCCTTTTTGTCTGAAATTATTTACCTGCATATTGAATTTGAAATTTGGAGTGTTCAAAGTTACAATATGAGTACTCTGTGATACATGCAGTGTTCCTCTTGTTTCTATTGCTTATAACTATTTGTTAATGCTATAAAAAGACTTTCATTTGTAAGAAAGTTAATGTGATCCTTTTTGTTATGTGGTTTTATTTTTTAAGTTATGGGTGGGAATAATGTACTAATTTTAAGAAATTAATTTTTGAGATTGTTTAAAAATTTGTATCTAAAGATAAGGATCCTAATACTAATATTTGTTGTTATATTAAATGTTAATGCTCTAACTGCGTGAGAGCATAGTGAATATGTTGATACTTATAGTAGATAAGAAAATATACTTAAGTGCATTTACTGTGGTGCGTATAGTGTCAGTGGCATTAGTGTGTTGTGTGAATGCATTCACTTTTATCTGATGTACAATCCTTGGTTGTAATAATTGTAAAAACTTTTATATGGGAGGGTGATCATAATAAATAATTTTATAGCTTAATCATTCTTTTGTGCTTTAAAAAAAACATGGTAATTTTCTCCATCAAATTTTACATGCATTCTAAAATGTTATTCTAATTGGATCCTTTAAAGGTTATCTTGCTAATTTTTTGATTTCATTTTCTTTGCTTTTTTCTCTTCCCCATCCTTGTTTCTCTCATTCTTGATCTGTTTTACAATCATTGTAAACAATGTATCTTTGGAGAGGATGAATGACACAAAGTTGATAGTGTTAAGATAGATGTTCTAACCAGTCCAACAAAATCAATGGTAAATGTTCTATCTCCATTTCAGTATAGCACACCTATAAATGCACTTAAAAATTAATTTCAATTGCAAAAGCTTCAAAATTATATTGGAAACAGGAATAAGATTCCTGTTTCATAAAAAGAGCATCCAATCTAAAATCTGGACAAGAGAACACAAATTCTCTTCTAAAGGACTGAAGTGTTACCGAATAGTGCCATTGCTATGACATTTTAAAATAAGACAATTAGTTAAAATTTTCAGAAACATAATGAACTTTCTTGTCTATTTGTTAGGATACGCAGAATTTAAAACTATGCAAGGAAATATTTTATTCTGAAATTTGATAATATCCTACTTCGTGAATGTGAGTACTCTGCTAGGCTTTAAAAAAAAAAAGTAAGATATCAATTGTAGCACAATAATCGGTAATAATTTAAGGATGTTAAAAGGGGTGAAAATAGGACAGCAGGGACAATGGGACAGTGTTGTGACATTGTAGTTTGTATTCCAAAATTTCTGTTACAGTTGTACGTTGGGAAAGTCTGTAGCAGGATAAGGGGGATAAAAATGCCTCCAAGCCAAATTCAATTTTGAATGGACAAGTTTAGTGTTATTTTATTTATTTATTTATTAAGCAACAGGCTATAAGCCCAATACATAGGAATAAAAAAAAGTATACAGCTCAATACATAGGATTAAAAATGGTTACAACATACATAAAACGCCAACATATAAAGCCAATTACGGTGAATAATTAGTACAGTTCATATAAATACGCTGATCTTGCACGACGCTTGAATATACGAAGCGATGCAAGAGACAGGGAAGGACAAGACGCATTATTGCCCATTCTTAACAATCTAGACACAGGAGAATAAAATCCGTACGATGTTCTATGAACTGGAACATTAAATCATCGATTCGTTCGGAGATGTCGATTGGGTTCATTAAAAACAAAAAATGCAGATAGTTCAGGGCAGGTAAACAGGCCGTTTACAACCTTATATAAAACGCACGCATCATTATAATTTCTAAATGATCTTAATGAACTCAAATTAGTTAAAGTTGCAATTTCGGAATAGTCGTGAGTTCTAGCTGGATTTTGCAGTTTAGCTTTATATGCTACGTATGAAAAAAAAATTATGTTGTACTCTGTCCAAGCGCTTTATATGAGTTTCAAAGTGAGGAGACCAAATCGGGGAACAGTATAACAGGATTGGTTTAACTAAAGTGTTGTACAAAGTTACCAATGTTGATACATCCTTGAAGTCAACACTATTTCTTTTCAAGAAACCAAGCATTTTCATGCTCTTATTTACAACATAATCTATGTGCTGATTAAAGGTAGCCTTAGTATCAAATATGACACCTAGATCCTTAATATATGTAACGCGATCAAGAGGTATATCAGATAGTATATACTTGTAATCTATGAAGGTTCTGCTCCGATGAAAACTAATTTGCTTACATTTGTTTACATTCAAATACATACCATTTTCAGAGCACCAGAATGCTAAATTTCTCAAATCTTCCTGAATTTTAACACAATCACTGATATCATTAACAGTGCGGTAAAATTTACAATCATCCGCAAAAAGTAGAAATTTACAGTGTTTAAAAGATGAGGCAATATCATTTATGAAAACAATAAATAAAATTGGCCCTAAATGTGAGCCTTGTGGTACTCCTGAAGTAAATGTCATTTTCCCAATATCTCAGAGAGACAGTCTGATAATTTTGTAAGATGTAAGAAAAAATACAAATTTTGGGTTTGTGATTTTTTGTATCATTACTTGGGGATAAAATTCTGAGAAAGTTATGATACATAGTTGACATCTATTCATGTCTTGGAGAGCGTTTTCAAAAACATTTGGCGGGAAATTCAAATTTTTAAAAATTATTATTTGGTATTTTTCTGTTTTTATTTCTGCAGTGACAATTCCAAAAAATTCCTACAAATTGGTATTAAGGTTTTCTTTACAACTGATTTCTTTTCAGATTTTTCTTATTAGGGCATCATATTAAAAAAAATTAATAACTGTTTTTTTTCCGTCAACTCATAATAAGTTATTCACTTTTCTACGGAAAAATACTTTTCAGGATGAATAGTGCATATCTTTTTACCAAACAAAAATCTTGGTGATTCCATGGTGTATTGGGTTAAAGTATGTAGTGTTACACAATCAACACAATAATAAATGTTTACCAAAAGCAGGATTATTCTGTAAGATTGCAAGTTTTCTTAATAACGCTTTTGATAAATGTTTTAATTCCGACCAAGGCATGTTGGAAGAAATCATCAACCAAATGAATGTCAGGAAAGATGTTGAAAGTACTCTTGCTGCAGAAATTGAAAATGTAAATTGTGGACATAGAACTACCATGTAAAAACATGATATCTGATATTATTGACTTTCCAGAAATGAGTGAAAAAAAATTTTTCTTTTCCACCGGCACTTATTGTCTCAAGTTATTTCGTATTTAGAAGAAATGTTAGATGATGATAATATTCATGTTAGCTTCTTAAAGGAAAAGTGAATATTGTAAAATTCGAAGTACAATTGCGACATAAAAAAAGCAAGACTAAATGCTTCATCTACATATATGGTGCTACAGAATGGCACAGACTTTCCCGTATTAGTTTTCAATTTCTTTGGGTCTCCGCTAGCTATTTGGAATTGCCACATACTCTTGCCAGCTGCCATCTATCACCGCCAAAAGCACATTTTTTTTTCATTTTCTTAATTGTTCTGTTTCCTATTGGTAGAACAGAAATATTAATTTTAGAATATTAATGAACACAAAAACCTAGCCCTAAATGGCAATTTTCTTTAAAAAATTATGTCCTGTTTTAAAGAAAATTGCGTTTTAGCGCTATTAAAAATGCGAAATTTGAAGCTCATTTTCACAGAAAGTTTTTGAGTTTTCAAAATACTTTATTTGAAGCACTTACACTAACAAATATAATAATCTTTACAAATTGCTGGCAATGTGCATATTAAAGATGTGAGAGATCTGTCAAAAAATTTACAATTATGTAATTTTTGAAAAAACAAAAAAATAACTCAAAATAAGCTTTACGCTATACTAAAGAGTGTAATTAGCACTATCCATTACAAAAGTTTGAAGAAAATATTTGCAGTCATAAATGAGAAAATGGCATTTGAGCGTTTCTGAAAATGCGAAATTTTGAACTACTTTCACAGAAAACGGTTGTGTTTTCGAGAAACTTTACTGCACGTTATTTAAAGCACATGTACTCGTAAATAAATTAATGTAAAAAAATCGCCGCTTATGTAAATATTATAGACATGAGAAACGTGAAAAAAATTATATTTTTGTAATTTTTGAAAAACCAACCCATAGTGCAATATGGCTTGTATGTCATCTGATAGAGTACATTTACCCCTATCCCTACCTAAAGTTTAAAGAAAAAATTTGGAACCGTTTTTGAGAAAATCTTGTTTTTGTAATTGTTTAAAACTTCACATATTGCACGAAAACTACTAAAATTTTGAAAAACATTTACATGACCTTTATGAAAGAACTCAATATGCAGAACAAATTTTTATTCGAGAGCGTAGGCTTCCGCGGCCGGAGTCAATATTAAGTTGGCTGTCCGGGTGACGCCGCGTCCATGGCAAAGGTGCCGACGTTTCGGTCGCCATTCTGCGACCTTCCTCAGGGCGTAATCATTACGCCCTGAGGAAGGTCGCAGAATGGCGACCGAAACGTCGGCACCTTTGCCATGGACGCGGCGTCACCCGGACAGCCAACTTAATAATAAATTTTTATTCGAAGAAAAAATTCCATCTTCAATTTTGTAGTTGGAGAAAGACGCCGAAAAAAATTCAAACTTTCAAAATTTTCGAAAATTCAGAGTTATCCGTGAAAATCGGACCTATGCCATGTTAATAAGTGTATTTTACTATATTCATACAAGAAATTTAAAGAAAAAATTTGGAGCTGTTTTTAAGAACTTTTGAAAATCCCTTCATATAAAGTACCCCCAAATTTTGAAGAATCGTTTTCAAAATCCCAAAGCTTTGACTAAAACCAGATCGACCAGGGAATATCCATTTTGGAAGAAATCGTACGTATGGTTTAGGCCAGGGCCGGTCAAGCAGAGCAAATCGGCAGCGCGTAGCCGTGTTGTCAGCCGAGAGCGGGACACCGGAGCCCGAGCGTTGCGCGCCTTGCGATAACAACTGTCATGTCCCGGTAACTCCAGTCGCGGAAACATGGAAGTCGACGCGAGCACTTCACAGACCAGAGCATCTACACCGACAATTTTCAATGCAGTATGGGAAGAAAAGTATCTTTTCGCCGACTACGGCAGCTATGCCAAATGTTTAGTTTACATAAAGGGTTCAATCACGTGAAGAAGTCTAATTTGCAAAGACATTATACATTTAATCATGCTGATGAAAATGACAAGTACGCTGAAGAAGAACAAAAGGAAGTTTTCAGTGTTCTGAAAAACAATGCCTCACTAGAAGTAAGTTTTGGATGTATTTTGATGTTCTTAGGTTGTTTTGACAGTAAAATAACACAATACAAAAGAGTTTAATTTTATTGCATATCGATACTACGATGTGAGCGTTTAGGAAAAGAACTTCCCACAAAACCGTTTTTTAAAAACTGCATCGTAATGCTCCTGAATTGTTAAGTACGTTTGGATCAACATACAACTGTGAGCAATTTTTTGCTGCGTTGAAAATTTGTAAATCTCGAATGAGAAGTACAATTACAGATCACAATCTGAAATGCATGTTACGGCTCAATAGTACCATGTCATCTCTTCCAAATATAGACAGTATATTGCGAGAAAAAAAAACTTAAAAGGTGTAATAAGAGTATTTGATTTTGCAATCAACTTCATTTTTTAATTTTAATTGCCTTTACTTTTAGTATTTTTACTACTAGTTTATTTAATTACAATTTTTGTGCAACCTTTATAATACTTTTCATATTCAGAAGCATGATAAACTGTGTAATGTCACCGCTATTAAATTTCTTTATGTTATTGAGCACTTTTTTGCAACTAAACAATTGGCATTGCCGGCGCAATCTGCAAAAAGATACTTTTCTTTCTATGCTGCATTGCAAATTGTCTTTTTTTTAATTTCCAAATTACACTGATACGTTTATATCTACAAACTGTTCCAATTAATGTTTCAAAAGTATCTTACTGGTTTTTCTATCGTAATATCATTTCCCAGAGCTGTGATATTTTTTCATTCCGAACAACGGAAAATACCCCCTAGAAATACGACGCGACCCACTGTGCCACATGCCGCCGATCGATATTTGATGACGTCATTTGCTCTTTCTGCGACGAAAGAGAAAAGAGCAAGCGGAGGCTCCTCCTCGGAGCAAATGGTTGAGCGGCCCTGGTTTAGGCGCTAGCAGTGTTCACAGACAGACGGACGTTTTCCTTTCAATTGGTTTTTTGGTATCAAGGACCTAGAAAACAGGGTTTCTGGCTACACCACGTATTAGGGGATTTTTTTTCTTAATTTAGCAACTGGTTTTATCCACCTTTTCGTTTTCACGGCCCGGCAATTAATTTTTTTCCGCCAAAAATTGGCCATTTTTTCGCGCAGCATTACTTAACTTTCCCTGTATATCACTCCGTGTATACGTACGTATACGGGAAATTAAAAATGGATGTTGGTATATATAAGAGCGGTTAACTCCGACACCTTGTGACCGACCTCCATGAAAATTGGCACATTACATGTTTTTTCACCCAGGTTTATGTTATGTTAATGTTGGAGGTCCTCTAGATGGCGCTGTAGAACAAAACTAAATATTCGGGTCAAATGCAACACTGCAGCATTTGTGTGTGTGTGTGTAAATATATATATATATATATATATATATATATATATATATATATATATATATATATATTATATACACTAGAACAAAACTGTCTAGGGCATTAAAAAGCGACACATTTTGAGGCCGAAGGCCTCATAGAAATGTTTCTTACGCCATAATCTAGAGGAATAGATCCTGAACAGTCTATTACATTTTTTTTGCTGGTTAGGCACTTCTCGATATCACCCCACCTGCTCAGAGACTTGCAGAACTTGCAAGTAAATGTGAATGAGAAGAAGAGAGAGAAAGGGGGAGGGAAGGAGAAAGAGGTAGATATCGGGCAGAACAACATCTGCGGGGTTCCGCTAGTTGTCTGTAAAGTAAATACAATAGGAATATCTGGAATCTTGCGATATGCGTGTGATTGCGCTAATGGCAGACGATCTATTGGCAGTTGTTATCAATTAGCAAGAATTATATACTATTTGTCATATTCTCAGTATCTGTCCCGCAAATGTAAACCAGTTGAAGACTTCTGTCATTTTTATACTGATGAAATTGTGCCGACCGTTGTGATGACGATAGCGAAGAAGAGTAAATTGAATACGATTCAATGATTTTTATGTAACGTTAGGCATTATTTCTGAATGTATTCACAATTATTAATTTTTTCCATAAAAATAGCGAAATTGTGTTTTGATTTAATAATAATAGGCGTATGGAATATTACATCAATAACGGAAAGAAGTGGAAGAGATGGAAAAGTACAATTTGAAGATTCTGGTGATTAGTGAAGTTAAAAAGAAGGGGGCAAGCGAGGCGGAATTGCATAGAGGGTATGTAATGAGGTATAGCAGAGTGGATATTAAAACAAGGGCAGTTGGGGGAGTAGGCATTATCGTGAACCCAGAAATTAATAACAGAGTGATAAATTGGGAACCGGTAAGTGCAAGAATTATGAGAGTGGACATAACAATTAAAGGAAAGAGTGGTACTAGTGAGCATGTACTATGCACCACCCGAAGGTAAGGATACAATAGAAAAGGAAATATTTTATTCCGAACTTCAGAGTGTAATAGAACAAACACAAGGGACGAATGATCTTGTGGTGACAAAGGGAAACTGGAATGCTCGAATGGGATTGGATGCGCGGAAAGGAAAGGGTAGTGTGGGGAAAACACAGAATGATAATGTGGAGCAGATGCTAGGATGTCGTTTAGATAATCAATTGCTGATAGGAAATACGTGATTTTCACACATGAAAATACACAAAAACACCTTTGAAACCAGATAATAGTTAAAAATATGATTGATTACTTTACATACACGAAGCCATTTCGATATGCAGTAAAGGATATGTATGGAAGTGCGGAATTAAGCACGGAACATAAATTGGTGGTGATGAAAATCCGTATTAAATATCCACCTAGAGAACGATTTAAGAAATATTTTAAAATTAAAAGTGGAAAATTGAGAATTGAGGAAAATAGGAAGAGATATGAACAAGAAATTGAAGAAAGACTGGAAACGAAACGGAGAGGTGAGGGAAGGAGTCGAAAAAGAAGCTGAAGGAAACGAGAGGCAGCAATAGGGGTATGTGATAGGAAGAGAGTAAATACGCGTTTTAAAAGAACTAGATGGCGGAACAAGGTTGTAAAGGAAAGGGTAAAGAAGAAAAAGAAAGCGTTCAGCCGTGTATATGGTTTCAAGAACGAAGGAGATTGGGAAAAGTACGTTGAAAGTAGAAATAGAGCGAAACTAGAAGTGAAGACGGCAAAGACGGAGACATGGGGAATGTTTGCAACAGAATTGGAGGAAAAGTACCACAAGAACAATAAAGACTTTTGGCAGGTAGTAAATCGATTAAGAGGGAAACAAGAAAACGGACAGAAGCATTAGGTATCCAAATCCAAGTAACAACTTAGAGACAGAACGGAGAGAGGTGAAAAAGAAACCTGGAGGAAGTATTATGCGAACGTCATTAATGATAACAGGTCAGCCACTGGTGACTGGAGGAAGTCTAGTGAGAGTCAAGAACTCCATGAGCCACTGGGATGTGAGGAAGGCGAATCAAACCTGGTGAGTGAGAGACACCAGGGGAGAGGAGCAGAGGTGGAGGAGGATTCCGTAACGGAAAGAGATGTAGAAGAGGCAATGAGAAGACTTCAAGTTGGGAAGGCAGCTGATCCAGACGGAATATCACCAGAAATGATAAAGTATGGTGAGAAAGCGGAAGGACATGGATAACAGCATTAAGTCAACAGACTATGGAGAGAAGAAAGAATACCTATGAGACTCGGAAGAAAATATAATAGTACCTTTAAATAAAAAGGGGAGCACTGTCAACTAAAAATTACAGGGCGAGTTGTTTTTCGTCCTGCATAAGTAAATTGTACTCGAGGATAGTGGAAGTAAAATTGAGGACGGGGGTAGAAGATTTGCAAGAGGAGCAAGGGGCCTTTAGACCATACAGACAAACCCAAGACCATATTTACACTTAAGAAGTTGTATTTGACAGATTCCTTGATTCTATCCCAGTTTAATTTCGCGGATACTGCATATGGCCCGGGATTGAAATCCTTTCAGATGATCCGCATTCAAGGTGTACAAAATATGTTTCTGAGATTCTGTTATGACCTCAGAAAGTACGACCAATTATCTCTGGCGATACAGAATTTAGGTTGTCTGTCAGGCAGAGAATCTGGCTACATATATTTAATCTTGTTATCAAAGTTATTAAAACTGGCAACCCACCTTACCTTCGTGTCCAAGTAAATTTCTTGGGAGACTGGTACGCCAGGAGGTCCATTCTGCACCAGATCATCGTCCAAGTTATCATTTCCGCGCTATTCTCCTTTTCTCATTTGGCTCCGCACTTGTTTAACCAGTTACCGGATGGATGTTTGGGAATGTCAGACAACCAATTATTTTCTATCCTTCATGATTTTGTTACTACTAATTTCTGATTTTAGAATCATTGTCTAGAAAATAGTTATGAACTATTGTTACTACAGTGTTGATTTGATGTTACTGATACTTTTGTACGATATAGGCCAACTTCACTCCAATATTTTGTTGAAAAGTAAACTTAGTTTGGCATGTAAAAAAATCTTGGATGTGAATTATCTATGGTAACTCATAGTTTTTTACTATTACTTACGCGTTATTATTGTCTGCCTACTGTTTTTTATTGAGATATCCTTTGCACATTTAATTTTTTATTATTCACATATATTCTGATTTTGCATTCCTTTATTATAATTTAAATGTACTATGCATGCTTTGTGTTCTACTTTTATTGTGTTCAGCTTTTACTGTATTCTGCTTTTATTGTACTCTGCTTTTTCTGTATTCTGCTTTTATGCTTAATTGGTATTCTACTTTTTACTTCCCCGGATATGTACGAATATACGGAGTAACATACGTAGTATAGGGAAAGTTATGTAATGCTGCGCGAAAAAATGGCCAATTTTCGCCAGAAAAAATCCTTGCCAAGCCGTGATAACGAAAAAGTGGATAAATCCAGTTGCTAAATTAAGAAAAAAATCCCATAACACGTGGTGTAACCAGAAATCCTCTTTTGTGGGTCCTTGATACTGTAATGGGACGGTCGCGCACGTAACGATGTCGGCGTGTGCGAAAATAATATTTTATTTAACTGGGAGTACTGGAAAAGGTGATGTCTAGAAACGCGCACTTTTTCGCTACCTGAGCGCCTGAAGGGAGGGCCGGCCGCCGCTGGGCGCGGTTCCCTTTGTTCAGAAACCGTTCGACACCCTGGGTATTTCCGCCGCGCTGTGTCAGCGCACACCCCGCGTCTTCTCGGAAATTGCAGTTACGTAGACCGACCCCTCGAAGACGATTTTCAACCGTCGCACCACCTCCGCAATTGGCCAGCACGCATCGCGCGATTCGGCTGCGCCAATGGACAAGAACTAGGCGGGGGCGAGACACATGATGTCGCGATCGAGGGAGGTAGTTGCGTGGGTGAGGTTCGGCCATTCCGATGTGGGCGACTCCAGCGAGAGGTTCGGCGTTCTGATGTGGGCGTTTGCATTGAGAGGTTTGGCCGTTCTGATGATGGCGACTCCAGCGAGAAGTTGAGCTTTCCGGGGGGGAGAGAGAGGTCACGCCATCGTCGCGAGACGCCAGACCGCCGCCGGCAAAGCATCGCCGTCACTTCGCCACCCGCTCATGTGTCGCCTGAAGGGAGAGTCTGAACACTGTACGAGTGGGGACCTGAATGGACGAAGGAGTGTCCGGACTTGGACTGAGGGCCGGCCGCCGCTAAAGGACGCGGTCGTGGTTTCCGCATTCGGGCGGCGCTTCCTCGCCGCCGCCGTCGCCGCCCTACATCGCAGCCGCTCCGCCGCCCGACCCACGGGCCGAGGCCGCGCCTGGAGGGGCGGAACGCCCGGGCAATGACCCAGAAGGGTCGGACTTTAAGCTAAGTTAGTTATAAGTTAGGTTAAGATATTGTTACTAATTGTAGGAGGCTTCACCCCTTTAATTATTTTTTTGTTTTAATTAAATTCAGAAAGTAAGAAAGAGTGTTTCACTGCCTAATACATGAAAATGCCCAGTCACGTATGCGTCCTGCCCAAATTTCAGCCGGGCGTATGAGGCAACATATGAGTGCAGACAAATCTACAGGTGAGTCGGGTCACGCCCTGAGGTCATCCCGCCGAACTCGATGAGAGAGTGTGCGGGGTGTTACAATACCTAAAAACCAATTGAAAGGAAAACGGGCATTTCAAGTTGCTGTCAAAATTAATCGTACGAAGAATAGAGAAAAAATTGACACAGCCCTACCAGACCCTCAATTTGGTTTCAGAAATAACAGGTCAACCCTAAACGCAGTCGAAATTCTACTGAAAGACATAGAACAAGCGCACAAAGAGAAAAAAGTTTGTACACAGTCTTCGTAGACTTTACCAAGGCATTCGACCGTATGGACAGAGGGTGGCTAAAAACTCAACTAGCAGAAACTCTAGGGGAGAACTGCGCTAGGAAACGTTTCATCGAAGAAATTCTGCTACGGCCTACAACTATGCGCAAGTCACCTATCACGCTCAGATTTTGTACTCCAAACAAACGGTGTACTACAGGGAGACCCAAAGAGCCATCTGCTTTTCAATCTAGCAGCAGCAGCAAAATCGCACAAGACGCAAGACTAGGAGTGTCGACATGCAGATGACCTGGTTGTGAGCGCAATACACCTGGAGAGCCTGCAGAAAGCCGTGGACCTCATCGCAGAATGGTGCGAAGAACGTCATTTTCAAATTAACGCAGCAAAAACAGATGATGATCTTCAGAAGAGGAGGAAAGACATCAAATACAGAGAAGATCCACATAAGCGAGAGCAAAATTCAAATAGTCTCTGACTTCAAATATTTAGGGATTTCTCTTCAACCGAGCGGCACATGCTCTACAAAGCATGTACTACAGAAATCGGCACAAGCTATGCGGGCAATCAGCGGCATAAAATATATCCAAGCATTAGCACTGGACACATCCTTGAAACTTTTTAAAACAAAAATAGTACCGATTTTAGCATATGGCATAGAACTTAAGTGGCCACACTTATCAGAAGGCAACCTCGCAATCCTAGAGAACGTAAAAGCCACATATCTGAAAAGAGCACTTGGCCTGGCACAAACTAGCAGGTCACGCCAAGCCTATGTCCTGGCAACGCAAACATTCCTAACAGAGGACTTGAGACTACAATTCCTGCTACCAACTACGGACGTTTACGAGAGGTACCTCTTAAAACTAAACCAAAAAAGAGAAGAGGTCTGGCCAGAATTTTTTGCAACAGATGCCATGATAGGCCAAAACTGGACGGCGGCCACCTTTGAAAAAAGAGATGTTTTCACCAGATTGGCAGTACACGGATTTCATCATCTCCTGTGCAACCACGAATCGTACCACGAACCAAACTGTGAATGTTTATCTGACCTCTATGGACATAAATGTTTATTTATTTATTTACGTCAAAGCAGTTTAAAAACTGTGTGTGACGAGCTATGGGGAAAAGTGAAATTTGTGCAAGTTTTCGTAATTTTTAAAACAACGGAAGACGTGCACAAATAATGAAGTTACATTTATGTCCAGAAACAAATGCGATCGATATCACATAGAAAAGTGCAAAAATCGTATTAAATCAATATGTGAAGACGCAAAGACAAATGTGAGAAAATCACAGTACTAAACAGAAATAGCGACAAAAATATGCACGCTAGTGCGCATTACAGATAATAAATAATTTGACCGATCCAGACCAAGAGCCAGCAGAAGATAATGGGGAAAAAGAATGTCATAAGAGACAGAAAAGGGTTAAAAATAAGACAAAATAGCAAAAATAGGCTTCAGAAGCTTGAATAGGCAAAATGAAAATCTATTAAAAGAACCCCAGAAGAACAATTAAGTGATTCCTATTGTTAAAAGCCGTAAAATAGCAACATTATCAAAAAAGGATTTTGTCAAACTTCCGGGGTCTAATTATGATCATGAGGACTGAGAGACCTCATGATCTTGACTCATCGCTCGGTTTCCGTCTTTTGTTCACAGAATGTTAGCATTTATTCTTTGGATGAATGGATGAGCTAATTCACTACTCTCATAATGGAATATATTTCCTCGGCGCGAAAGGAACTTGAATGGGCGGGAATAGTTCCTGCGTGGTGCGATGCGATGTCGAAGGGGCCAGGTATACAGTTTTTAAATGCGTACGGACTGAGGGAAGATTTGTAACCCCATCTTTGTACGCGAATGGACCCAGTAGATAGCAGCGAACTTGTGTGTATTAAAGGTGATTAGTGTATTCTGTGAGTAGATTACGGAGTAAACGAAGTATTTCAAAAAAAAAAAAAAAAAAAAAAATTGTTTAGGACGTATTCCTTGTCGAGGATTTTCACGAGCTACGATTTTGACAATTCTATGGAGGCAGCCTCAAGGATAATCGACGAATTGGATTTTTAGTTATTTACATTAAAGGTGGAATTCATCGGTCATGAACCGTATTCCCTGGAATATTTTTCTTGTAATCACTCAGTTTTGATACCTTTAAAAAATAATGAGTACAAATTCTGAAACTGAATTAGTATATAGGTATTAGCCTTTTAAAAATTACAATTTAATTGGAACTTCTCTTTTCCAGCCTCTGTTTGCAAGGTGCAAATCTCTACATTGATTTTGTTGATTTGTGAACTTTGAAGAACAATAGCTGCTCATCTGATTTGTTGGCCATTTCCTAAGTAAATCATGGCTAAAGTCCAAGTGGTTAATGTAGTTGTATTAGATAATCCATCTGCGTTTTTGAATCCGTTTCAATTTGAAATTACATTTGAATGTGTGGAAGACTTGCAGGAAGATTTGGAATGGAAAATCATTTACGTTGGCTCTGCAGAAAGTGAAGAATATGATCAAGTTTTGGATACAGTGTATGTTGGACCTGTGCCAGAAGGAAGACACATGTTTGTCTTTCAAGCAGATCCTCCAGATCCTGCAAAGATTCCTGTTGCTGATGTAATAGGTGTAACTGTTGTGTTATTGACTTGTTCATATAGGTATGTGAAATATACTTTTTTAAAAATTTCAGTAGTTGTCAAGAAAATAAAATTTTCTTTTAAATATTAGTGAGATTATGCTTATTAAATATTGGTGCAAGTAGCAAAATTTGAAAAATAATAGTGTTATTATCCACCATCAAGTCACATGTACAATCTCAATTGAGTATTATGAGTCAAATATGAGTATGCTGGGGAAGTGCAGTTGTAAATGCATACTTGAGATTCAGAATCTTTCAGAATCTCTTTTATTACACACTATTACGAATTAAGGTAGAAAAGAACATTTTAATATGTGATAAATGTTCAATCCTTGGTAATAGATCTGCATGGGCAAATAATCGTTAGTTTTGATTTGACAATATTGTTGACAAACCACTAACCTTCTAATCCATGTGTGCTTAGCAAAAGTGAGCTCACGAAAACTTCTGTAGAAAGTGAAGTTACATTTGGAAGATACTGTGGCCAATAGGTTACTTTGTCTGTCTAGAAGCAAAGCAAAGGGCCATCTCAGCATTAGCTCAAATGATCAAGGGGGAAAAACCTGATCAAGATGGGGTCATTGGCGTTAAAGTTGAATTTCAATCCTGGTTACAGATAAAGATAAAATGTATTCTTTAGTAAAATAGTTTTTGGTTTCAAATGAGTTAACATTTCAAGAATGCTTTGAACTACTTCATTTTTAAGTTTTATTTACCTAGTATTATCGTTTTTCTACCACTACTTCAAGTAATATGATAATTTAATTAATAATAATAAAAAATATAAAGAAATATACAATGTTTAGTCTCTTGAGATTATGCCAATTGTAATAACTGCAACTGATCTTGTTAACAAAAATCTAAAGTATTGTTTTGGAAAATTAAGACTTTCTCCTCTCAAAAGTTCAAAACTTTATGAAACCTGCCAGATTGTTTGCTTAGTTTTAAATATGTGAAGCTAGGAATGTGGAATGTGTAAAGGCCCCCTAACTTTAAACCCAGGATGAGAAAACTCCTAAGAAAAAATAAATTAATAAGAATAATTACTATAATCATTGTTGAGAATATGAATTTACAATATTATTGTTAATCATGCCTAATGCGTCTAATAATCTAGGGAGAAGGAATAAAATTTTGGTTGATCATTCTGCTTCTACATTAGTCTCACAATTTTGTGTAGACAAAACAGGATATGCTAGTTTTTGCCAAGGAAAGTAGTTTTGTTATTTGCATATTCCTTGTCATTGTCAAACACAATTTTAAGCATTCACATCTCAAAGCTTTCAATTTACTCTGTAGTCTTCTCAAGCCATTCTGTAGCCCCACTATTCTGCAATTTTCTTAACTCTGTCCCTGACAGGAATCAGCTGTTGACAGTTTCATCTAATCAGGAGCTTGAATGCCACGATAGACACGTCACTGTAATGACATTGAAGCTCCCGATTGGATGGCAGCGAAACAGCTGATTGGTGTCAGAGGCACAATAAGGCTTTTGTTTTCATTTCTGTTTTTTTGTATTTAAATGTCACTATATAAATAGCCCACTGGGCGAATTACAATTTAAAAGAAAATATACAATACATGGAACTAACACAGATTCTTTTAATAATCATTAACATTTATATTATTTCTGAATTTAGAAGATTTCTTTGTCCAGTTCTATTTTAGACAGTCTAATAATATACATTTGAAAACCAGAAGGTTAATAAAAAGCCATATTTTAAATTTGGAAATTTATTGAAAAAAAAATTTTTTTTATGCTTTTTGAATCCTTACTACCTCACGATGTTCCGGGGAGCACTTTTCCTCTTCTTCAGATGTCATAAGTGTAGTTACAATTTTCTTATCTTTCTAACAATAGAATTTAGTTAATAATAATTAACTATAGTACACTATACTTTTTCTAATTTATTCCTTCTTAATTTAAGAAGTAATGACATAGGTGTTAAGGGAAGTACATTTGTGCCTGGTACACAATTATTATAATTTATAATAAATTGTATTTACTTAAAATTTGTAAGTTAGAAAAAATATAACATACTATAGTTCATTATTATTACCTAAATTCCAATGTTAGAAAAGAAAATTGTAA
Source organism: Acheta domesticus (assembly GCA_031308135.1). Lineage (NCBI taxonomy): Eukaryota > Metazoa > Arthropoda > Insecta > Orthoptera > Gryllidae > Acheta > Acheta domesticus. The sequence continues at coordinate 233,643,569 of JAHLJT010000631.1, forward strand.
CAAAGCTTATAAGAGTTTCCATTTTATAATTAGACTCTTGAAGAAGAGGAAAAGTGCTGCCTCGAAGGAAAAACACATTTCAATGAATTTCCAAGATTAAAATATGGCTTTTTATTAACCTTTTGGTTTTCAAATGTATAGTATTAGACCGTCTAAAATAGAACTGGACAAAGAAATATTAGTAAAACCCAAAGACAGTTGGAAGATATTGGAATATTTCTGAATTTCTTTTCCTGTGGAAAGTGGGCTTGGAAGTCTGTTTTCTCTCATTTTGCCGACTGCCGACTGCATTTTGCGACTGTCATTCCAATTTCTCTCAAATGTACGAAGAGATCTCTGCTGGTAAAAAAAATATACTGCATATTTTGAATGATCAGAAATAGTCCTTCACTTTCAAGACCACCTGTGTTCAAAGTTATTTTTTTGTTTTTTTTTTGTCCTTTCAGCATTCCTAATAGATTCCACTTCTTTTCCACAGTACAGATCAAAATTACAGGGGCCTAATTTAACCACTGGTACCACACAACGCCCAGATCTTGTAACCAAATCGAATGGGATTTCTATGTATAAATTTCGCCTGTCGTGACCATAGTACAATGAAACTCGGTTCATACGTTTCACACTTATACGATTTCATGTTTATATGCAATTTCCCGTGAGTCACGGATAAATTCCTATACTTAAATTATTTTTAATATGCTTTTTACGTGTATACGTTTTTTACCCTTCTGTGTTCAAGTGAAAGCCCCTGTAAGACCGTATAACGTCCAAAACGACTTGGCGACCAATAAATGAGAACATTTACGTAATCGTCCAGGAACCCGAGACATTTTTGTGTTGAGTTCATTATTCAGGTTGTTTAATTTTGTTGCGACCCAGGGCGCTTCAACTGCTTTCAAATCTCCAATTTGGAATTTTGGACACAACTACAGAATGAAAAAAATGGGGGCGCCAGTGTTGTCCGGTGCGGCGTTACATAATGTTCACTAACATTGCACGTTGAAAATTAGGTGCATTTAAAGAAAATATTGAAACTCGAGGGAATCTAAGGCGTATAATGACCATTTGTTATGTCTCTCACGAGCGTTGCGTTGACGACGTCGGCTCCGTCGCTCACGAGTTCCGAAACCCGCGTCGTAGATGAACATTGTACTTTGGTGAAACGGCACACGAGCGCTCCTGCCAGCGCGGGTCGCCGTGCGTTGAAAGACAGAAAACGCGCGTTATGCGACTCGTGCGCGGACGTCGACACTGGCCGAAGTGCTGGTATTAGTGGTATCTTTTCCATGTTACTGTTGGGCATAACTCAGAAATAGTACAACCCAAGCAAATAATAGCCTTTAATAGGTTTGGGAGCTCAATGGGGCCTAATTTATATATGTTGGATTGTTATCTTTAAAAGAGACTGTTTGGGACTTTCGGTTCCATTTTTGAAAATTTAGCTCTTCTGAATATTCTCTCCATTGCAAAGTTGACACAAACTTGCAGAATCTTGAAATTTACGTAAAAGTAACTTTACTGTTTATCGATGAAAGATGCATTATTAGATCTTTCTTCATGGGATTGAAATTACAGTTTGTCATTGAAATATTATTTTTATTATTATTTGTACTAATGTTTTTACCTCTTGCCCTTATGACACTACTTTTTAGATTTATTGTTACAAAGTGCTATTAGATATAAACTCAATATTCTTTGAGTTGGAAAAAAACAAACCTTTATATGGTATGCATTTTAATTTGAAAGACCATCATATTTACTGAAGTAAATGTCAAAGAACACATTCTTTCTTACGATTTGTGAGGGAAAAAAAGTTTATTGGAAGTCACTTTAAAAAAATTGTTTCAGAGGACAAGAATTCATTCGTGTAGGTTATTATGTGAACAACGATTATGTTGATCCAGAATTAAGAGAAAACCAACCACCTTCAGCACCACCTCAGTTTGACAAACTTCAACGTAATATTCTTGCTACTAATCCTCGTGTTACCCGCTTCAAAGTAAGTGATGTATGATGCTTTTTTATCTCTTTTAAAGCTTTAAAAAACAAAAGTTTGGAAAGTTGAAATGATAGGTATAAATTTGTTTTTACTGTTTCTAATTTGGTGTTTCCATTCTTACTAATTTACTTATTTAGGTGTAATACAAAAATAAATCAAATGATGTTTACAAGTACAAGACAATCGAGGTGCTCAGAATAATAATGGCAGATCCCAACTGATGTTTGTTTTGAGAAAAATGACTATTTCTGTTTTTATTCATATTCATATTCATGTTCATTTTCAGTCTGGACAAATTTTTGAAGGTGGAATTCGAGGTTTTTGTGATATACCAATTCCTATGATTTTTCTGCATACGATAGGTATATGTATGTCAGGAGTTTACCAACATACTTCTAACTGAAAATGTGAAGTTGGCTAGGATATGCCATTATTATCCTGATCACCTCAATTTAAATGATTGTAAGACAAACAATTTTACAAAACCTTGGTTAAGTATTTTAAAATTGAGCTTTGCACACCTTTTTGTTTTACAAATTGTTTGACAAATTCATTTGAATAAAGTATTAGTACTTCAGCAAAGTTGATAGATACGATTTTAGGGACAATTAAGTGGTCCTACTTTTTCATTATTCAATGCAATGCCAACACCCAGAAAGTTTTTAAGTTTCTAAATCTTTCTCAAAAAAGTTACCAGAAATGGCTCAATCCTCTACAGGTTAAGCTACTATTTGTTTAAACTTGTATGGTGTATTGTGATTTAATTTTAACATATTTTAATGAAAAAACTTTATCATTGGAAATAATAATTTTGCTTTTCTCATATTTTGATCAAATATTTTTAGAAAGACTGTAAATGTTGACCAATTGGTTTGCAGTTATCATTTTAGACATTTCTATTAATTTTCATCAATTAAAGTAAAAAATGGTTGTTCGTTTTTTTCGGGCTAAATTTGAGGCTTAATGAAGAGCGTATACATGTTCTTGAAGAATATCGAAGAAACGTGCAAACTGCTACCAAAGAGACCTAATAAAATCTTTCTAAAACTGTACTGGTAAAAATCACTTGTGTCTATTTTCATGTAATGTTCTTTCAAAATTCAGGATAAAAATGTTAAAAAATAACAGATGCTGAGGTACTAATTAAACACATTTGTTTTTGAAGAGTTACTGTACAGGAAATTTGCATGAAAACATAATCATTTATGAAGAAAATGCTGCAACCTGAATTCTGAAACTTCATGTTGGGAAAGTATGTGAAATCATATTGAAGTATATTGTGTTCATAACAATGCTGTTTGCAGTCACCTTAGGTGTAGATAGAGGAGCTAGTTGTCTGGGATTCTGTTTGTGGATTGTCCTGTGGGAATATATTCTTATTTTATGAAGAAAATAAATTTATAAACAATATAAATAGTCTTTTTGTCAGATTTGGCTGAAAAAACTATTTTATCACTTCAATGATCAAAATTAATAGAAATGTTTAAAAGGATTTCAAACCAATTGCGCTTATGGAAATGATTACCTAGAAAAAAAAAATTACAGCCACCCTGATACATATCAAAATTGTTTTCAAAGTAGTTAAAAACCTTAATTTCATTAAATTAAGATTTGCTGAAGTGAACAAATGAGACACGTAAAAGAGCTGATATGGAAAGGCTATTTTCTTAAATTTTATCAGCCTTTTCTCTCTGTTTTGAAGCTACATTTCTTAAGAACATTCTTAAACATTTTAGCTTTTGCTTTCGTCGTGCTCGCACCAAGTGAGTAAATCTGTGAGAGTAGAAATTCAGATCTCTCTTTTTCTAACATTAATTTGTCATGAAGATTTGTTCATATATTTTACCATAATATTTTGTAGACATAAGGTAATCAGATAATAAGTACTTGATTTAGAGAAATAAAGAACACACAGTGTTATTAATATCAATATAAAGACAATGATAAACTAAAGTGAATCTGATTAATTAATAAATTATGCATATCAAAACTTTCTTCTTACAAAATGTGTAATTATTTTAATAATAATATTATCAGTACCAGTTATCCCAACAAAATAATATTATAAGAAATGTACTCGAATCTCCTCCTCCAGTGCCAGTCATTTAGTTTGCTTGTAGGTACCATGATCCCCACCTGTAGGTAAATGATTACTTGAGAGGTTTGAGAAAGAAATTATAGAATGATTTTTATATGTTGCAGATACTATCAGAGCAAGAAATAGTTATGTCAATATCTCAATTTTCGTGAAAATGTATTTACTGGTAGTATAGTGTTGATGTGTAATATCATTACTGCTCATTTTCCTGTGTAACTGTTTGATCCTCCTTCCAAATTTTTTTAAACACTAGATACTAAACTTCATGAAGAAAACTTCTACTAACTCTGAAGAAAAGAGGTGCTTGTATGTGTACTGTACTGCCTCCTGTGTTCCAGGTGGACTGGGACAACCACTCCAAACAAGAAGAGAAGATGGATAGTACCACAGATCCTGTTGACAATAGCATGGATGGAACTTTCAAAAATGGTCTTTTGAATTCTGTTCATGAAAACAGCATGAATATGGAGCCATAAACATTTGTTCAATTGGTGTTCAATTCATTTTGAATGAAATTGTGGGGAAACTTGATAAGAGCAAACAATTTTGCTGGCCTCCCAGCCCAGATAGGCCCAATGACAGTGACTGCTTCAAAAGCGACTGTGTGAGATGCGTTTTCAGTGTGTGTGTGATACAAAATTAGTAGAATGGGAGAAACTACTGTTGTGATGTTAAAATAAGGAAGATTACAGAAAGATTTTAGATTTACTCTCGCTATTATCACAAATTAAATATAAACTGAAGTATTAGGGTACTAACACTAAAATATATAGGTTTCAAATTTCCAAGAAAGACTGAACAGACTTGAAAAATAAACAATTTTTTAGTCTGAACATTGAAATTGGTCAACATTTGATGTTGAAGAATAAAGTTGGTTATAGAGACTGTTTTGTTACAAGTGTTAATTAAAGGTATCCAAGTGGGGAAATGTCAAATTTCATATAATCTAGGACTATTGGTGAAATTGTTCATTTGTGAGATCCACGTGATGATTTCAAATATTCTGCGAATGAATATGAGCAAATATTTATGTATTACATTGGAACTCTGATATTTCCAATGTTGCGATTGATTAAATCAATTGTGGAAGATAACACTGAGAAAACTTTTGTGCATTTATTGTACTCCTGCAAGAAGTATAAAGAAATGCTAATTTTTTACAGCAGAACCTTCTAGTATTTTTCATTTTATATCTTTGCAACACAAAAATCCACACAATGTTTGCTGTGGAGAGTAAGTTGGAATGGAGGATTACATAAAATATTCTTACAAAAAAAGGTGTCTGAAAGGCCTTTCGAATAAAACTCTTCTATTGATATGTGGAACTGAATCATTCAACAAGGATAGAATTTTGTGCAAGATTCAGGAATTCTGGAAAGTAATATTTGTTTTTGATGCTTCTTACAGTTGCAGTAAGTAGTAGCAATTGAAAGTAGTGACATGCTAATGAATTGTTAGTGATAAACTCCATTAGAATTAATTATTCATGGAGATTGTTTTGCAGGGGCATGTGGTGATTACATTGTATACCCCAGCTGCTAGAAACCAACCAGCTTTCCCCTCCTTTACCAGTAAAGTAGTCGTGCAACAGGAGATTCTTTCCTAACCAGTGGAACACAACATTTTTTAGAAATTAAACAATTCAATATGCAATTTATCACTCCCACACAAGATGTATTTTCATAAAAGAAAAAGCAAATAGTAACTTACAGAACAGGATAATGAAATCTGCTCCTTTCCCCTTTTGTGGTAATTAAAGGAAACTAAACTCCATTCTTCTTTCAAGACTAGCAAAGTTTTCCATAGTGTTTTAGAAAAATGAATGTGTGTCGTATGTCCAGCAGTGATGATTCAATGGGCTAAAGAGGATAATATTTTTTCATTAGGTCTGTTTCATTTATAGGTTTTTATTTATTTCCACCACATCATTCAAGTCCTGCCATGCACGTTGACTCTGAAGGGCCCGGTAGGCTACTCAAAAATTCAGGGAATCTAGTGTGTCAGAATTACCTTCCTCATAATAATTAATAAAACGTCTAGAAAACATTCTGGTTAACTCTCATTACAGTGAGAGAGAAATATGTGCCCCATAATCATTATATCATTATAAACTTCTTGACAAATGCTACAGTAATTTATACTGACAAAACATGCTATTTAAAATAATGATGAATTGTGGTAGCACTGGCTTATGAGTAAAATGTGAGATGCCTGGTTTGCTCTCATGTGTTCTCTGGTGGGGAGTACTGCAATCACAAGGCAGGTGAGGCCTGGCCTTGAAGCAAGGGAGGGGGAGTAACGTCGTCTATCCCTAGTGAGCTGGTATCAGCAGAGTTTCTGCCAAGACTTCTCTCTGTTCACCGCTGCCTCTGGCCCAGTGAATTGGATGCGCGTGCAGCTCAGAGTCTCAGCGAAGATTTCACAGCTGGGGTTGTGTGGTGGGCTGGCGCAATGATCGCGGTAGAATGCACAGTAGGTGCAATATTTGTGATCAAGGGACATATGGTTAATCATAATTTTAATTTTCAACATTCATTAAATTTTTGTTTACCCCAGCAGTGGTGGGATTGAATGCACGCCACTGTTGTTTTGATTGATTTATTTTACATTGCTTTGAAATCGAAATGTTATTTGCATGTCTAGCTAGTTTGTGATACGAATGTACACATTGAAAATTCAGTTCATTTGTATATTTCTACCAAAGTTATTGAAGAAAGAAAAGAAGGAATTGGAATTCTTTTCTGTGTCTGAGGTTAAGAATGAAGTATGGTCTCTTGTGGCGACAATGGTGCCAGATGTTCTGCTGTACTATATGAACCAAAAGTTACCCAGTTAATGGTGTCAGTGAATCCTGCAATGGGAAGGAGTGCTGGTTTAGTGCTACGTTAGTTTTGGTTTGAACCTTTCCAATTTTATGAAGACATATTTTCTTCCCTTTCCTCAGATCTAAAACTATTCTGATGAGACTCTGGTATTTTGAGTTGTCATTGTACCACTTGCAGCTTGTCATCTTGTTGCAAAAACAGTTGTTGAACTTACACCGACTGCTGCTGCTATTGCCCGAAGTCTGTTGCCCAGGTTATCCTGGATTCTTCCCGTTTAAATACTTGTAAACTATCTGTGTTTCTTTACTACAGAGCACTTCATAACAGCTGAGCTTTAAGGATGATGGATCGCACATTCTGAATTAATTTTGCAAAGAAAATAATAAAATATTAAAAAATTGCAAGTTCATTCAGTTTCCACAACCTAAAAACCAAAATGAAGAAAAGTAAACAAAATTACATTTAACTTTGATGTGATTAAAACCATAGACCCAAAGCCAACACAGCAATGAAACACAGGTGAACGAACATAGGTAAACACGTATTTTCTGAGCACAGTTTGTTATGGCTACCGAAGTTTTGCCTGTGGCTGACCAACAGCCAAACCTATCCCTTCCTACAAAACTTTATAAATTCTAAAGGTATTCATCACAACTTGTCGTAAATATGTAATGTATTGGAGGTATAATTTTACTAATATAATTGTTATGACAAATTATGGTAATGAGGATTTAAAACAATTTTGAAATCGTAAAATGGGGGATGTTTCTTAACTGGAAAAGCTCTTAAGGCACTACTTCATTCTTCACCTCAGACACGCTGTATGTCTTCATTGTGTTTATTAAAATAATTTGGGAAAGATTTTTTTTACCATTGTACATGCATATTTGTTTTGTGGTATTCATTACAACTAGACTAATAGATTGTATGTGTTATCCCAATTTTGTGTTCATATTTATATACAAAGGTTCATATTTATTACTGTTGAGATCAGTTACGTTCGTCTGGGGGGGGGGGGTAGAAGTACATGGGATTGATTGACAAATGTCTGTTTAAAGTAAAACGTTTGATCTCATAGTTGTTTCAAATATTCATTTGGGATCTTCAGATTTGGGAATAGAAACTTCTAGTCTGCCGTGAATGATCTGAAGATTAATTTGAATCTGTATATGAATACATTATGAAAGTGTCTGTGAGGTCTTAGCATAATGAAACAGGCCAATTTCCAACATTCTAAAGACATGTTTCTTCACACAACATGCCAATGTGACTGCCATGCAATTACGAGTGTCGTTACATTTTTACGTGTTAGCCAACTTACTCATTAATTCCAGCCTCATTCTCCTTTCCTTCAAAATGAAACCAAAGTATATAAATTTAAATAAAAGAATGATCATTAAACAATATCACTTAAATAACTAAATGCAAAAAATTTAAACTTAAAAAATTAAATTGGTCAATTTTTTTATTGGACGGCTGTTAATGTTCCACTCAATCATCTTAGGCTCCATAGAAACATGATTAATCTCTTTAATGCTGCAATCTTGGATTTCATTGATAAGGCAGGAAACAGTACAGGCACATCAGTGATATTGGACTGCAATTACACTTCTTCACAACCCAGATAAAGGTGTATTTGTTTGTAGTTCTGAGGTAGACCTAGTTGCCCCTTTGAGAGTTTCTGAAGAAAACTAATTGTAAATTCGAAAGTGGAAGCTTTTTCACAGAAAACTTCGTTTTGAAGAAACTTTGTTCAATATCATCTGACACATATCACCTCACAAGTGTCTTAATATATACATATCGCTGGTAATGTAAATAATGGATTAACAGTGTAAAAGATATTTTAAAAAAATGGTATGGATAATTTTTGGAAAGAAAATACCAAACAAAACTAAAACAAACCAAAGAATTCATCAAAGTGGCATTTATGTTCCGTTATTATGACTTTAAAATAATCCAATTTCTTACCTGTTTAATCCATTAAAAAAATTGAAATAAAAAATCTGGAGCCGTTTCCGAGAAGATGGCATTTGAGCATTTGTGAAAATGCAGAATTTCAAGCTAATTTTCACAAAACACTTTGTCTTCTAGAAATTTTATAAAACATCTGTTAAAACATGCAGTAATGTGTGTAAATCGCTATTAATGTAAATATTAACAATGTGAAAGATTGCAAAAAAATTAGTTCTGTAATTTTTTGTTGTGACTGCATCGTCACTCAATGCTTTCAAAAAGCTCTATGATCAATTTGTAAATAGATGAACTCTACATGTTTCATTCTATCTCAACTATCTTAGTCTCTACGTTTTTGCTTTGTGATTAGACAACTTTATTATTTCTCTGTAAGTCGCCATATGCTAACCCCATATATTTTGGGATACAATAGTTTTCGATTAATCGTTATATATTATATCTGCGCCGAATCAGGTTACTATTTCTATTCGCAAAGCTAAATCCCAATTTCAAAATTTAAGCGTGAGAAAATGCAAAATTTTCCAACATTTTACCGATAAATTAGCCCTGAAAGGCATTTTTTCATGGTAATTAGGCGAAATAAACCTCCGGTCCAGTTTTTCGCGAATTTCTGGAAAATATCATTTCGTTTAAACAACTGATTTTACCAGTGAATTCGCCATCAAATTCCGTGCCAGGTCACAGATTTTCAGAAGATTCGGGTTCCCTTCGAAAATCATAAGATGGGAATTTTGGCTTTTTCGAGTTGCACAAAAGAATGGGCAGAAAATACACTTTCCAGCAACAGTATGCGAACTATTTCTATTCAGAAAGCTAAATCAAATTTCCAAATTTAATATAGAGTTAGAAAATGCAAATTTTATCGGGTTTTAACGAGAAATCAGCATTTTCAGGCATTTTAACAAAAATTAGACGAAAACTGGTCGGCCAGCCCCCGGTCAAGTTTATCGCGAATTTCCGGAAAACTAACAGTTTCTTTAACGGATTTTACCCGTGAATGCGCCATCTAATTTTCAGCTAGGTTGCAGATTTTCAGAAGATTCGGATTCCCTTCGGAAAATGCCAAAATCATAAGAGGGGATTTCGTTGAATTTTCAATTTGCACAAAGTAATGGGCAGAAAATGTACTTTTCTGCGAAAATACGCAAACTATTTCTACTCAGAACGCAAAATCCAATTTTAAAATTTATTATAGATTTAGAAAATATCAACTTTTACAGCGTTTTATCCAGAAATGATCCCTGAACGTCACTTTTTTTCACGGAAATTTGGCAAAATCTAATCGGCCAGCCTCTGGTCAAGTTTTTCGCGAATTTCTGGAAAACTATTGTTCGAAAAACGGATTTTATAAGGGTATTCGCCATCAAATTCCTTGCTAGGTCACAGATTTTCGAAAGATTCGGGTTCCCTTCGAAAATCGCGAAAATCATGAGATTAGTATCGTTGAATTTTCGTTTTTTCGAAATGCACAAAAGAATGAGCAGAAAATACAATTTTCTGCGGCAATACGCAAACTATTTCTATTCAGAAAGCTAAATACAATTTCAAAAATTAATATAGAGTTAGAAAATTCACAACTTTTACCTCGTTTAACGAGAAATGAGCACTGAAAGTCATTTTTACGAAAGTTATGCGAAATCTGTTCGGCCAGCCTCCGGTTAGTTTTTCGCGTAAAACTGGAAAACACACTCTGTTTGAAATTCGGATTTTACCAGTGAATTCGCCATGAAATTCCGTGAGAGGTCGCAGTTATTCAAAAGATTCGGCTTCTCTTCGAAAATCGCGATAATCATAATCGAAGAATTTTCGTTTTTCCGAGTTGCACGAAAGAATGGGAAAAAATTGCACTTTTCTGCGACAATACGCAAACTATTTCTATTCAGAAAGCTAAATCCAATTTGAACATGTAATATAGAGTTAGAAAATGCCATCTTCTACCGCGTTTTATTATTTTTAACAATGTATGAGTGGAAGAAGAAAACACACACACACTTTGAATATCATTAGAACATTATTTCGGAAAAATGATTGAAGAATGGGTATTCGCCATCAAATTCCTTGCTAGGTCACAGATTTCGAAAGATTCGGGTTCCCTTCGAAAATCGCGAAAATCATAAGATTAGTATCGTTGAATTTTCGTTTTTTCGAAATGCACAAAAGAATGAGCAGAAAATACAATTTTCTGCGGCAATACGCAAACTATTTCTATTCAGAAAGCTAAATACAATTTCAAAAATTAATATAGAGTTAGGAAATATGCAACTTTTACCTCGTTTAACGAGAAATGAGCACTGAAAGTCATTTTTACGGAAGTTATGCGAAATCTGTTCGGCCAGCCTCCGGTTAGTTTTTCGCGTAAAACTGGAAAACACACTCTGTTTGAAATTCGGATTTTACCAGTGAATTCGCCATGAAATTCCGTGAGAGGTCGCAGTTATTCAAAAGATTCGGCTTCTCTTCGAAAATCGCGATAATCATAATCGAAGAATTTTCGTTTTTCCGAGTTGCACGAAAGAATGGGAAAATTGCACTTTTCTGCGACAATACGCAAACTATTTCTATTCAGAAAGCTAAATCCAATTTGAACATGTAATATAGTTAGAAAATGCCATCTTCTACCGCGTTTTATTATTTTTAACAATGTATGAGTGGAAGAAGAAAACACACACACACACTTTGAATATCATTAGAACATTATTTCGTGATTAAATGCTTGAAGAATGAGGATGCCGAAGAGTGTACTTGTCAGTGAAAATAGCAAAATTGTCAACAAAAGAGGACAGATTTCCGTGTTTGGGATTGGCTCCTGTAGTGGAAGTTCCCCTCCATCGTTATGAAGCCGTGGTACATGAATTGGAAGCGGTCAATGACAATAGAATTGTAGTGATGAAAGTAAAGTGGATAAGTGGCAGTTTATCATTAGCTCAATTGTAAAAAGTTAATATCGTTTATAAGATGAGTTCGAGTCGAAAACCCGTATTGAAATTGTCCCTACTTAACCCTAACCAATATTTCTCCGACTTCTCGAATCCTGATTACTGAAAGCTACCGCTCATACGCTCATCCCACGTGGGCACCAAAGAAAGCAAGATCGTGGTTCTTCGTTTTTGTCAGTTCCCTTGAGAAAGTAACATTCACCGAGAATTGGAGTAGAACTGGAATTCAGGCTTTGTAGTGCCAATGAATTCAGTGCACAGGCGCGTGCGCTCCAGTGTGTGCGTCGTGTGGCCATGTGGTTTATGCGAATCTGATGTAACAGGCAGAATTTTTTACACGGTAATAAAATGTTTAAAATAGTTTATACGGTTGTATGGGTTTGTTGCAGTAATTGATAAAAATATTTTTTTTGAAGATCTTTTATAATTATTTCGAAGTTACCCTTTTACAGCACGGCTGCTTTTCATATTAACAGTAATTTTTATACGAACATACCAACATTTGATACGCCTTTGCTGCATTCGTAAGTTGGATAATTTTATTCTTTCGCTCAGTTTCAATTAGTCAGTCTATTAAGCATTTTAGTTGAAACTATTTAAGTTGCAATTAAAATAACTTTCTTTGTAAAAATTAAATTGTACTGTAAACAGTGAACATGAATTTAATAAAGTGTTATTTTCGCCTTATGATGTTAGTAATTAAAAGAAGGCTACATGTACGAACCAAACTTTCTTATTTTCAGTTTTATTAAAAATTAACAATAATAACTATAAAAATGACAGATACTCCAATGTTAAATTCTCCAATGGAGATGGAAGGTATTAGCGTTGTTGGAGAGAAAGAGGTGGAAAATGAAAAGGTGAGGATGAAGAAACAACTGGGACTCTTGGAGGGAGTTGCCATTATCCTGGGAATCATCTTTGGATCTGGTGTGTATCTGAAAGTGATATTGATCTCATGTTCATGATTTGACATGAAATGTTAATTTTCTTGTTGAAAAATTCTTTGTCATGTGATTTTTTTTTGTTTGCAGGTATTTTTATCTCACCTAAAGGTGTGATTAAAGAAGTTAGGTCGGTGGGTTTCTCACTTGTTGTATGGGTCCTATGTGGAATTTTATCCATGATTGGAGCATTATGTTATGCTGAACTTGGGACATCAATACCTCGAAGTGGTGGAGATTATGCATATATATTTGAGGCTTTTGGACCTCTTCCAGCTTTTCTGTATTTGTGGGATGCAATGCTAATTTTTGTGTAAGTAGTTTTGGTTGCCAATTTTTATTTCTACATTTCTTCTATGTATCTGAAAATAGCAATTCTCACTTGTGTAATAAGTGATTTTTTTTTAACTTAATTCTAATGAGTTCAATTACAATCACAACCATGTCTTATAACCCAATTGCTTAAATAAATACATTTTTTCCAAGAGAGAGGGTGATACTAGATGTTGAAGAAATATAAACATGAAGCCTTGAATAGAATGCTTGTTTGTAATACAAATTATCACACATGACAATGTTGTGCCTAAATCAGTAGGATTTTTGTAGTTCATTGCATGCCAACTGGAACAGAGTGCACTAATGAACTTCACAAACATTTTGATCACATTATATTTTTTTGATTGCAGTTTTTTCACAATATTTTTTTTATGTATTTCGTGCGTCATTGGAAAGGCAGTTTTAAACAAAAACTTTCTAATTCTCACTCTTAAATGGCATAAAGAGCTGGCTGATGTTATTGCTTCATCTGGTTTTGCTTTCTCCATATGGAAGTCTAGTACACTGAAGAAATCTAGAACTAATAGTGCTACAGAATGGAACTTCTTGTATCAGTTATTTTCTAATTTCTTTGGCCTCAGCTAGCTTTTCAGTCTTGCACCATCCTCATGCCAGCTGCCATCTCTTGCTGCCAAAGTACACTTTTTAAAATTTTCTCAATACTTGTGGTTACAGATGGGCAGAACCAAAATATTACTTTAAGAATATTACTGAAGAGTAAAACCTCATTCCTGTGTGTACATTGTCATTGAAATATTTGGTGCCCTTTCACAGGAAATACCATTTAAGCGACACTGTATATGTGAAATATGAAGCTCTTTCCCAGAAATCTTCTGAGTTTTTGAAAAACTTCATTGGAAGTCATTTAAAGTATTTCCACTCAGAAATGCAATAATGTTGACAAATCACTGGAAATGTGTGTATTAACATAATGTGACATTTTAAATAAATTACACTTGAGTAATTTTTGAAAATAATTAAAGAATACACCAAAACACTTTTTTTACATCATCTTAAACAGTGAAATTACCACTATCCTTACAAAAGTTTGAAGAAAAAATTTGGAGTTGTTTTTGAAACAATAGAGTTAGAGAGTTTCTGGATATGTGGAATTTTTACCTTATTTTTCACAGAAAACTTTTAAGTTTACACAATATTTTGTATGACCTCACATAAAGCACATGTGCTCATAATTGCAATAATTTGAACAAATCGACTCTTAATGTAAATATTAATGATGTGAGAGAGGAATCAAAATAATTCATTTGTGTAAATTTTGAAAATAACAAAGAATACAGGAAAATCATGTTTATGTCTTCTTATAGAGTACATTTTTGCAATTTTTTAAAATAAAAGTGTGAAGAAAAAATTCGGAGCAGATTTTAAGAAAATGTGAAATAATAAATAGTATTCTTCTCTCTGTCCTTATTCTCTCTGCGACCTTCTCTCTGTCTTCCTCTATTGCATCCTCTACGTCTTTACCTACATTTTCCTCTTCACCTTTCTCTTCATCTTCATCTAGGTAGAAATCATGCTCAGTATCACAAAATCATTGCAAAATTTAAGTGTTAAGTTCGCAATGCTGACAAAACATCTAAACGAAATAAAGAGGACTGTGAACCAAAGAAAGAAAAAGAAAAATCTAACAACCAAAGAAAGTTTAAAGTGTTGATGATGCTGCATTCAGCTTGTAAATAGTATTACATAACCATCACTAAGGACGGGAAAGTATGTGGTGTTTTCGCACTACTTAGTTTGACCTCCACAAATGCGTAGCAGGAAGGAAGGGAAAAAATAATCATATATTGACTTCTGATCAACTTCAATAATAATTTCAAACTCATTTCCTAACTTCCTTTCCTTCTTCCTTCAGTTTAAATCAAAGGAGAAAAAGATCCTTGCATACTTCCATTTTCGTATTTGCTTAATAAAATTTCATGTCATTAATCCAAATTGCCTTATTTTTATTCACAATCACTACTCTTATTCATTTGGTGTTTCATGATATTACTATAGAGTGAGAAAAGCAAACATGTATGAAAATTTGAAATTTCTATTGCATATTGTTTGTATTGATTGTCAGTCTGCAAAAATGTCATATGTTGTGTGTAGTTTTCTTACTACTCTTCCATACAATTAGGTAAGTTTAAAAAATTCTGGATTTTTAATTGTTCTTCATGAAATGGCAACAATTGTGGTATTGGTTAAGGAGGATAATTTTAAACAGCTAACATGGGAGTAAGAGATGGGAATAGCTCATTTCACCTTCCTACTTCAATCTAGTGGATACTTTAAAATCTGTATTGTTATGTTATAAACCCTCATCAGTGCTGTCGAATTGGAAAAAGGGTCCAGAAAACAATCATGAATTGTTCTCTAAAATTTAAATAAAAATAGATAGTAGCCCGGATCGATTCAATAATGATAAATTTATTTTACATACCAGGAAAATACGGGGGTATGCCCTACGAGTTGTAGGACGTGTCACATTACATACGGATACGAGCTAGTTGATATTATTCTTGTGGCATCTCTGACATGCCGTACGAGCTGTAGGAGGTGTATCATGTTCGTGGCTTATGAGTGCAAAGGGTTAACAGACTTTCAATTTGATTTTTTTCAGACCTACTACAAATGCTATAATGGGTCTCACATTTGCGAAGTATGTGATACAGCCATTCTTCCCCAATTGCGATCTTCCAGACAGTGCTACACGGATGATAGCTGCTGTAACCATAAGCAAGTTTTTTTTTTTAATGCATGATAGATCTCTAGAGGTTATTTAAATATTAGGTTGATGTTACTTTTATATTTCTTAACTCCAGGTGCACTATCACTGAGTTAAGTTTTTTGTGAACATTGTAATTATAAGCTATCTTTTAATTTTTTGTTATGTTCCTTTCTCTTTGTCTACAAACCTGATCTTTATAAATGATTTGCAGGTTTCTTGACTTTCATGAATTGTTATGATGTAAGGAAGACTACACGAATGCAGAACATGTTCATGTTTACCAAAATCATAGCACTACTCATTATCATAATTGCTGGATTGGTATATTTCTTTTTAGGTGAGTTTTATATAATTTGTTAAAATTATACATTTTTGTGTGTGTACATATAAATACATGCCAATATGCATTCATACCATGTGATCTGCTTCATAGTGTTAAGTACTATAGTCTTCGTCAGTATATAAACAACTTACACTGTGTAGACAAAGTTAGTCTGTTTTTGTGGCGCTGAGACCTATCCACTGTGACCATGGTCCCCCATCCCCAAGCCTACATTTATTTATAATTATCCTCCATTTATTCAAAACAATTAATACTACATTCTGATTTGGATCATATTCAAAGGAGTACTACCATAATGAAAGAACTTCTTTTTTTGCATTTCATGTCAACATTTTTACTTCAAAATAAGGCTGTTAATCTTGTGATTTAAATCATTGATTCTTCTTCTTCTTCATCTTCTTCATGCTTAGGCGATATTGCCTGTTGCACCTACTAATCTTTCCATCTCTTTGACTGGTTGACCAACATCTCTTCTTCCTTATGGGATAGAATTGTACTTTGCTCGTGTAACTCTTCAGGCATTCATTCTCTTTACATTCATGAGCCATATTTCTCTATATGGGTCATTCCATATCAAATCGGCCAGATTTTCCTGACCATCTTCCGATTCAACTGAAACTTTTTAAATCGTCTTAGAATGATGAAACAACACTGAATATTGACTTTTTGGCATTAAATTTTACTTCCTTTTGAAGATTTTGAAATGTGATATTTTGCATGAGTTTCAGAGGGCAATATGTAGAAAACTAGTAAAATATCTTCAAATTTGATTTTACTTTGCAACTTGCTTTATATTTCTAATGAGTACATTCCACCCTAAGGGTCTGATATGATGAACCTAATTTTAACGGCATTAATAAGGCCAAAGTAAATAATTACGAATTTTTTCAAAAATTCATTTTCTGAAATACTCCATCTCGAATTTTCTTCTTTTTGTCGTCATAAATTGAAGCAGACACATTGAAGTTTATAGTTGTTAAAGAATCTCGATGGTAAATTGGATTTTACCAAAGTTATTACCAGTTAAAGATACATTTTCATTTTTGCTTTTTATGTACTTACGAGAACTATACATATAAAAACGCTTATCATTTGTAAATCTTGCTTTCGTTATTTAGTGAATAGTTCTCATACATTTTAAATGTATCTGAAGCATATTTTCGAAGGCAGAAACTTTTATTTATACCGGGGGACCCACCAATTGTGAGCCACTTTCATATCTTTTTAATGGTTCACAACATCAAAAAACAGTTTTTGCTCATCAATGTGGAACCAGGGGGAAGTTATGTGCTTTATAGATATTGTTCATGATATTGTTAGTTTTGTGCAGTTGTTGTAGCTGACTTTTCAGAGAACTACGCATTCACAATTCAAAGCAGTGTACAAAAAGTACATTCAAACAATGCTCAAGCTATACATGATCTTTTCAGTCAAGCGAAGAAGCCATTGCTTCAATCAATTTTGTCGTAATATCAGACGATTTAAATCGTAACATGGCAGCGTGTATTATTTCCAAATACAGCTAACTATTCTTGAAAACTAAAATTTCACACCAGAGAAAAAAAGAGGAAGGAAAGATTGCATGGGGTCCGAGGACCGATTGTTATGGTATTGCTCCGGCATTCTCCTCGTGTTGATTGGGGAAACTACGAAAAACCTATGAACAGAGCAGCCGGCTGCTAGAATTTTTTTTGCAATATGTAGTTTTTCTGCAACTACAAAATTCAAGATAGACATTTTTCCTTCCAGTAATAATTTTTCTCCTTAATTAGTTCTTTTATTAATGTTATGCACCAAAAAAAGTTTCTGTTCAATAGTGTGAAATATTAAACCTTACAAAAACAAAATTTTGTCAAAAAACGTCTCCAAATTTTTTTTAATACTTTTGGTAGTGATAGTTATTAATGTACTCTGTGACTCTAAACATCATTTTGCTCTCTTCTCTTGTTTTTTCAAAAATTACTCGAATGTAATTTTTTTATATCATGTCAATATTTACATCACAGGCAATTTGTTCACATAATCCATTTATGAGCACATGTGCTTTAAATTATGTCATAAAGTTCACTTGATAGATCTGCTTAAATAGGCTCTGGAATCAACTAATTTATGTTTTCTCAAGTTTAAAATAACGTATAAATCATACTAATTCACTAAAAATATGGTAACCTTTCATTAAACATGTCAAAAACCCATTTCCCACTTATAAGAGTTTCCGCTTATAGGAGACGAAATTCCATTCGCCCAGATGTCTCTTATAAAGGGGTTTTACTGTGGTAACGTTTGAGTTCGTAAGCTTCCGCGGCCGGAGTCATTGTATTCTTGGCTGTCCGGGATGAGCCGCGTCTGTGTGAAGGATCTGACGTGTCGGCCATCTTACTGTTGCCTTCTTCAGAGCTAAAAGCTCTTTTACGAACTCGTCTTCCGAACCTCTACGGGGATCGTATCTTCAAAACCACCAGACGACTCAGCCAACTGAGAATTGCTCGTGCCTCGAGGCTCTGCCATCTCGCCTTCCTTCTACGGTGTCGCGGCTCTCACGTCGTTTCCAAATTTCTCACCATCTCACATCACATCAAGACCAGAGCGGCTCAACGGATCTTACGGCCCACCAGTGAACAGTTGCTACGGGCTATCCATCACACTAGAGCGGATGTTACGTGTATCGTCTGCAAATTTGAATTGGCAGTATAAAAAAAGAAAAAGAAAACAAGGGAGATTAAATTATAGTACACGGAAAAAGTAGAAAATGGAGGAATCTCTGATAGCTTTATACTTGGTAAATTAAGTAAGCAGACTGTAAATAAAATGATACACATAACACTGTACGGTACACTGTACAATAGAGCTGTACGGTATTGCATATGGAATATGACAGGGTAAAAAAGAACGATATTTGCTGTAATAAAAAATAACAAAATATTTAATCACTAAAAAAAATGAAGGTGAAAAATTTAATAAACAACAGAAATTATTAAAACTGCTAAAAATTGTGAAACAAAAGGTAGTAAACAAACAAAAATGATTGAAACAGTAATCTTGAAGTGTATTAAAGTCTTTTTTTGCGGTAGATTTGAATAGATAGTTTAAAAAGGTGCATTCAAGAATTAATTCTGATGCCCCAGAAAGAAGTTTAAAATAAATGACCGGTCACTTATCCGTTGGAGCTCTGGTGGTTTTCTCCTGGAGCGGCGGATGACGGTCGGAAGGCGTTGGAGCAGCAAGAAATTGTTGACGGGTGGCGCCAGAGTTGCGACCCCAAATTATATTGTTGCAGAGCAGCGTCTTCCAGCAGATTGCAGTTGGCAACTAGGTGTTGCACCGCATATTTAAAGTAAATGCTGGAGAGCCGCGTCTTGCAACAGATTGCGGTAGGCAAATCAGATTTTTTGCACCGCATACAAAACAGGTCTGACCTCTGCGGAGGTCGCCAGAAGAGTCCATGTTCTCGTCAGATGAAAATTGAGTGTTAACGCTGCGAATATAGCTTCTTATTCAGATTCAGATTTAGGTTAATATTCAGGTTGGGAGAGCGCATCAGTTTGGGTTATTGGCGAGACGAACGTTATGGAATGCTCGCTCGCTCTCTGAAAAGACAGTGTTACCCCTCTTATTGGAAGATAATATGAAGAAATACGCAATCATAGAATAAATCGTTCACCTTTTTACCTCATTCTCACATGAAAAGCAAAGCCTTATTTTAATTCGTATTTCACAAAATTTCACTCGTGCCTTTGGCGTGTTTCCCACGGAAAAACGGTGTTCCTTGAAAACGTTTTGGAGCGGCAGCAGTGGTGCCAACATTGATAGCTTAACATGTTCTCATGGATCGTTAGTGCGAGTTCACTGAAGTTCGTTCCCTGGGCGGAGCAAACTACTTTGAATTGCCTGTTTCGCCGTTTGAATTTGGCGACAATGCTGTCATAGGTTAAAAACGGAGATCTAGTATGTCTAAATAATTTTCTCTGCTCAATGCTTGGCAGCGGAACCCGGCAGGGGCTGCCCCCTGGCGAAGGGAGATGAAACTATTACAAGTAGCCCGCTAGGTCGAATGCAATACGACGAAAACAAACTTTGTATACCCGCTCTTTTCGCAGCCAGCACGCGGTTCGTTTCAAGTCCGACGCGGTACGTTTAAAATGCAAATTCTGAGCTAGTAATAAAGGCCAAAGATTGTTATTAAAAACCAATCTCCCGCCACGGCGCCAAATTTGAATCATTTTGATGCCAATGTGCCAACATTGAGTGAGAAACTGGCAGATCGAAATGGTGTCCTTTTGTGGCACACAGGGGCGCTAGTGTCAATTTTGTATGTGCGGCTGACGGCTAGCGCTGTTGGAGCGATGGTGAACCTTTTGCACGCACTCGGCGCGCACGCATGTTCTTGGCTCGGAGGGATTCGAGGACAGGAAGTTGCCAAAAAAACGCGCCTGATATGACGCCTATTAGCACGTTTGGGATCGCTACCCCAACGGGGCGGCGCGCTTGCAGGGTGGTCCAGTACATGGTGTAAGAATAAAGGTGAGACGGATCCCGAACGAAATTTCGTTATCTTCTGCGCATGACGTCACGATGGATGCTCGCCTACTTGGCGCCTAGTGAGATTGTATGGTAAGCGCTCGTTGAGTAAACGCCGAATTTTTGTAATCGTGATTTGCTTTGTGTTAGTAGTTTTCTAGTAGTTTTTTTAGTGGCAGAAAGGTGAACATATTGTGAATTGATATTGAAATAAACAGTGCCGTCATGCGCAATTTTTGGTTGCAAAAACTGGAACAAGAAAACGAAGGGAACAGATATTATGTATTTTTCTTTCCCGAAAGATGACAATTTATGTGAAGCGTGGATAAATGCTTGTAGAAGAAAGGATAAGATCAATGTAAAGAAGTGTTAACTAATTAAGGAGTCTTTTGTTTCCGTAAATTATTGTATTATAGTGACGTTAATTGTAATTATTTTCAGCGCGCATTTGTTTTATCCACTTTGCTTAGGATAGCTTTGCAATACCATTGCGTCAGGTATTGTTAAATTATACACCAATGAAAAGCCGAAACTTAAAACCTGACGCAGTGCCTACCGAGAAGTTGCCTATTGGTTTTGAAAAAATAAATCCTAGTCGAACCATTTGACTAGTTTCAAGGAATATGCACAAATTAGTGGATGTACTGTTATCACAAGCAACAATGGATGTGACGGATAGTGTTCCAGATGAGTCAGTTAATGAAAACGCAGTTTGTGGATATAGTCTTCAAATTGATGTAACATAAACAATAAACGAGTTACGGGATGAAATCAGAATATTTTCTTTTCCATATTCTAAACTGTTTAGAGGAAGTCCAATTAGAGGAACAACTGAAGAAGTTCATGACAATGATAAGAATGCAAAATAATAGTATTTATTGAGAAATTATTTAACATTATTAAAATCCCTAATGCATCTAACAAATTCAGGGTTAGGAACTAGATTTTTGGTCAGACATTATCTTACATCAGTCCAACTGCAATTAAACACCGGTAGGACGGGATATGTCAGTTCTTTTTTCTTTGCTTCAGCTCGAAACATAAATAAGACAATAAAATAGAATAAAACAGCAATAAAATGGGTAATTACTACGTTAATGAAAAATAAATTTGTCTGCGGTCCCTTGTGTTCCTAAAATAGGTGGCCCATTTATTTCGTAAAAGTAGAAATACCTGCTACATTTAGTGTTGTAAAGAGGAAATTATACATTGAAGCACGAACTGATAAAGATACGGATGCCTCAAGTTTTAGCAGAACCTTCTTAACCTAACTCAGACGGGCGAAGACATACGCCTGCCCTGCGCTCGCCGAGCGCGAATCTCCAAGATGACGTCACGCGTAGAGGAGACGTGGCGAGCGCCTGCGCACCGCTTCACCATTATGTTTACGCCGTGGTCCAGTAGAGACGCGGCGAGGCGAGGAATGCATTCCTCAGACCCGCCGTGTGACGGCCACTCCGACAGATTTCATATCACGCAATTATAACGTACTGCACTAGTTGTTCAGATGATTGAGTACTCATAAAGAATTGTGTCGCAAGAGTCCCCTGGGTGCAAGGAAATAAAAACTCAATAAATCGATTTAAATTGGGTCGTAACAGCGGATATTACCACTAATGAGCGGGAGCTCTACGGATTGAACCTGAGCATTAGCCACACCTTACGTCTAGATGACTGGGATAGATTGGACCGCATGTCATTTAACAACGCCGAAAGTTCCCGAGACGCCGCCAGAAGGCGTCAGGTGCGGAAATTCACCAACTTACAACAGGAATGTGCCTCGCCGGAGCCCCAGATCCTGTGCAATACTGTAGTTAACCTAACCAGTGAAACGTTCGACACGGCCATCACAACCGTACTCTAGGGGGCTCAATTTCGCCGCCCCCCACAAGCAGATCCCTACAGATGACGTCGCTGCTGTGGAAACGGCTCTGCGCGGGCTACCCGGAGATGTTGCCGATACCAGCGCAATTCTGATACGCGCCACTCCCCAACTTGCAACGTTTCACGTGATGAGAGATTAGCCTTCAAACACCTTATAAGCAGCGGCATGATATCGTCATTCTTCCCGTGGATAATGGCAACGCCGCTGTTATCATGGATAGCGCCGAATACCACACCAAGATGACCATTTTTAGTGACAGGAACACCTACCAGAAACTGGACCACAACCCCTTGCGGAAGGTGAGGCAACAGGTCGTGTTCAGCTTAAATGAAGCGTCTTCCATCAGCGACGAAGGCAAGAAAACCCTGAAGTTCGCCCCGCATACCCTGAAGCATACCCCGCATCTACGGCCTACCCAAAGTCCACAAACCCGGAAGTTCCTCTCCGCCCAATAGTGAGTGCTATTAACTCACCTACCCAACATTTAGCGCGGTTCCTGGCCAACAAACTCAAACCTCTCACTGCCCACATGCCGTCCTCCGTCCTAAACTCCAAACACTTCATCGAACTCTTCCGTTCTACTACAATAGGGCCTGACGATATCCTGGTCAGCTTCGACGTTCCTCCCTCTTCACCATGGTTCCCGTCAGTGACGCTATCAAGATCGTGGAAGATAACCTCTTACTGCATCTTCCGAAGGAGTGAGCCAAACTCACCGACATCTGCCTAACGACAACTTTTTTTCAATACAGGCAAGAGTTCTACGCTCAAATAGACGGCACCGCTATGGGCTCACCGTTATCCTCTGTTGTAGCGAATTTGTTCATGGGAGCCTTTGAAGAGCAGGCATTGGAAAACGCAACCTTTAAAACCGTCGTTATGGCTGCGCTACGTCGACGATACATTCGTCATCTGTCCCCGTGGCTCCGATTTCTCTTGGAACCTTCCTCGCGCACCACAACAACATCCACCCGCGCGTCAAGTTCACCATGGACAACTCCCTTTCCTGGATGTCCTTGATGGAACACTCTGCCATTCTGTCCACGGGAAACCTACTCACACAAGCCGCTACCTACATGCCCTATTCACACCACCACCCTGCCACTAAACGGTGTCCTTTCCACTCGCGCCCACCGCGCCCTCTTGATATGTGACCACAATAGCCTTGAGTCGGAAAAGGCACTACTCAGAGAGACCTTCTGGCTAATGGTTTGAGCGGTTCCGCCGTGCATCATGCTGTATCGGCGCTCTCCTCTTCTACATCGAGGGAACGGAACGAGCCTTTCAGCCCGCCCCGCGAGACAGCGCGTTTGCCTTAAATCAAAGGGGTCGCGGACAAGATTGGCAGACTGCTGCGCAGAGCCCATGTCCGCCCCGTGTTCCATGCGCGCAACAAAATCGGGGGGAGCCTGGTCCAGGTGAAGGACCGCCCGGATCCACTTTAAGACGCCGGCGTGTGTATGAAATCCCGTGGAGCTGCGGGCTTGCTTACATCGGCCAAACCGGGCGCACGGTAGAAGAGCGGATGCGGGAACATATGCGACATGATCGGCTACAAAACATCCACAAATCGGCCTTAGCCCAACATGCCGCTGCAACAGGTCACCTCGTCAATTACCACGAGACCCTTTCAATATCAGTAGAAGAGCGGTGGTGGCCTCCTTTGATCAAAGAGGCTGTGGAAATCTCCAGGAGGCCCGCAACCTCAACAGAGACGATGGGCGCCGCCTTAGCAACTCCTGGAAACGGGCCGCGTCGCTCCCTGCCAATACGGTCCCGCCCCGCGAAGACAGCCCTCCCCCCTGCGGTCGGACAATGGCGTGGCCGCTTATTGGCCCGTTTTCTTTCGGCTTTTCCTCTCGTTTCCGACCACGTAGATGCTTTTTTCAGGTGTCTATCATTTTTCTATCCTCTTCCCTTTCCAACCTTCCTCCCTCCCCTCACATTATTAGGTCTCCCGGGATCGCGCCGATCCCTCTCCACCAATCGCGGGCCACCTGACCCCCCATTGGTCGCCGCTGCGGCCTATAGGCCCTATAACGCGACACGGTAGCCTCTCGGCAGCAGTTTAGCTTTGAAGAAGGCCACAGCAAGATGGCCGAAACGTCATATACTTCGACACAGTCGCGGCTCATCCCGGACAGCCAAGAATACACTGTAGTAACTTTATTTTTTAAATAAAATTATAACAGTTAATGATAAATTTAAACTAGTGGTGATACAGAGAATGGCACAGACTTTCCCGTATTAGTTTTGTTTCGTTTGGTCTCGGCAAGCTATTCGGAGTTGCCAATACTCTGAAAGTTGCCATCTGCCGTTTTCAAGAAAATGGTGTTTAAGCGCTATTGTAAATGCGAAATTTGAAGCTCTTTTTCACAGAAAATTTTGTAGTTTTCCGAAAAACATCATTTGAAGTCGTTTGAAGCACATACACTCACAAATTCAATAGTCTTTCAAATTGCTGGAAATGTGCATTTTAACTGTATGAGAGAACTTAAAAAAATACATTAGTGTAATTTTTGAAAAAACGTCCCAAATTGAACTAAAGAGTGCAATTAGCACTAGCATTTCAAAAGTTTGAAGCAAAAATTTGAAGCCATTTTTGAGAAAATTGCGTTTGAGAAAATTCGGGATTTTGAAGCTAGTTTTCACAGAAAACTATTCAGTTTTCGAGAAACTTTATTTGACTGTTATTATTTAAAGCACATGTTATTACATATGACATATTATTGACATGACTGATTGTTATGACATATTATTGAAAGCTCATTAATGTAATGTGAACAAATCGCCGCTAATGTAAATATTAACGACGTGAGAGACTAGTCAAAAAAATTACATTTTTGCAATTTTTGAAAAAACAAAATGGAGCAGTATGTCGTTTTCGTCATATCACAGAGTGCATTTTGTATTATCCCTACCAAAAGGTTTAAGAAAAAGTTTGAGCCGTTTTTGAGAAAATCATGATTTTGTAATTTTTTAAAATTGCATATATTGCACGCAATATTATGCACCTGGTGGTGCTACAGAATGGCAAAGACGTTCCCGTCATTAGTTTTCTATATCCTTGGGTCTTCGCTAGCTATTCGGAATTGCCACATACTCTTTTCTGGCCCGCTGCCATCTATCACCGCCAAAAGCACATTTTTTTGTCATTTTATTAATTTTTTGGTTTCCTATTGGTGGAACGGAAATATTAATTTTAGAATATTAAAATACACGAAAACCTAGTCCTAAATGGCAATTTTCTTTTAAAAATTATATGCCGTTTTAAAGAAACTTGCGTTTTAGTGCTACGAAAAAAGCGAAATCTGAAGCTCATTTTCACAGAAACTTTTTGAATTTTCGAATTACTTTATTTGAAGTTATTTGAAGTACTTGCACTCACAAATATAATAATCTTTACAAATTGCTAGTAATGTGCCTAGTGGTGCGCAGCTGTGCGTGGTTTAATGTGTGTATTAAAGATGTGAGAGATCTTTCAAAAAAATTACATTACATAATTTTTGAAAAAAACAACAACAAAAAAATAACTCAAAATAAACCTGTCGTCATATTAAAGAGTGTAAAGAGAGTGTAAATAAAAGGAAATCCAATCAATATCAATATAGTCCAGGTCTATGCTCCTACTGCTGACAAACCCGATAGTGAAATTGAAAAGTTTTATGAGGATATTGACCAAATTACTAGATCAATGAAGAAGCAAGATCTCAACATCTATCTTGGAGATTTTAATGCTAAATTTGGTGAAGGAAGAGTTCTTGATATTGTGGGAGATTGTGGACTTGGAGTTAGAAATGAGAGAGGCAATAGATTAATCGAGTTTTGTCAGGATTCGGATCTTGTGGTTGCAAGTACATGGTTTAAATTGCCCAAAAGACGTTTATATACGTGGATATCTCCTCAAGACAAGGACACCAATATTGTCCGTAATCAAATAGATTTTATTCTGATCAATAAACGTTTTAGAAATGCTGTGAAGAGTGCCAAAACATATCCGAGCGGAGACATTAACTCGGATCATAATCTTGTTGTGGCGAATATAAGGATAAGATTAAAAAGACGTCCATCACATAATGCAAACAGGAAATTGAATTTAAGATTGTTGAACTCCGATGATGTGGTCCAAGAAACCTCTTGCAAGCTCAATGAAGAAATATGTAAGATACAGGAGACTAGTATAGAGGAAACATGGCTAGCAGTTAAAAAAGTGTTCAATGAAGTTACGGAAAATAACTTGATGCAAGAGCAGGCGCGGCTCGTCATTAAAGGCTGTAAGGCGGAGCCTCTCCTAGAGAAATCGCCCTCAAAAAGAAATTTAAAAATATGTTTAAACATGTATTTATCTATTAATAATGGATTTCTGAGTTGTATTATGTAACAATCATATCAAACTTTTTCTTTGTCGGTTCGTTAACGGCCGTCCGTAACGCATTTGAAGCTGTTGACAGGGAAGAGAGAAGCGGTAGGCTCCCACTTCATTCCGCCATAAGGCCTGTGTAAAACGAGGAGAACATGACGTCATGCATTCACTGCACAGGCTTACCGGCGGACGAAAGGCTGCGGACAGGCAGCCTTCAGGGGTGGGAGTTCTATAGGGTCTGAAGAAGGGCGTGCTCACCAGATGGCATTACTATGCAGTTCAGTGGCTTGCATTGCGCTTTAACTAGTTTTCCCGATACGCGATAGGAGCGCTACCATGTATCTCTTGAGTCTGTATCAGATTTATTAATAGAAATACAAGACAGGCAATGCAATGCTTTGCACTTGCAGCCTTCCCCATTTATAAAACCACGAGCCGCGACTGTGCAAGAGCAACAGCCGCGCAAGAATTGGATGACCGATGAAATTATGTCACTGATGACTGAGCGTCGCAAGATGAAAAAGTGTAATCTTGAGAAGTACAAGGAATTGTAGAAGAAGATAAGATCTAAAATCCGAACTGCGAAAGCAAAGTGGTATGCTTCACAATGTAGAGGGAAGGGAGATAGAAATGTTAAATAAGAGGCATGACGACTTTAACCTCCATAAAAGAATCAAAGAAATTACTAATACATGCAGAAGAAAGCACTGCCTTAAGATTCTGATGGATGATGGGAATGCTGCAATTAGTAAAGAAGACAAATGTGATGTGTGGAAGAGTTACATAGAAAAATTGTTTGATGATGATCGAGAATATGCACTGCCTGAGTTAATAGACGGAACTAGGACCACATATTCTCAAGGAAGAAGTTCAAAAAGCCATTATTGCTAGTAAAAATGACAAAGCTGTAGGTTTGGATACCATCAACGTAAAAATTTTAAAACCTTTGAACGATGCGAGTATTGCTAAAATTACAAATCTTTTTAACAATATATATTACACTGGGTATCTACCTACAGATTGGCTAAAATCTGTATTTGTCATGCTTCCAAAGACAGCTAGGGCAAGAAGTTGTGACGATTATCGGACGATAAGTTTGATGAGCCATGTACTCGAGATATTTTTACGCATCATACATGCACGTATTTGGAGAAAAGTAGAAGTTGATATAGGAAATACACAATTTAGTTTTAGAAATGCTTTTGGTACACGAGAAGCCCTGTTTGCCACTCAAGTTTTAGTACAGAAATGTTTGGATCAAGGTCGAGAAGTATTTTTATGTTTTATTGATTTTAGAAAGGCGTTTGATAATGTGAAACACGATAGGCTTATGAATATTTTGGAGAGTACTAATATAGATTTAAAAGATATACGTATCATAAAAAACTTGTATTGGGGACAAACTGCTTAAGTGCGAGTTGATCAGCACCTTACTGCGGAAGTGGAATGTGAGAAAAGGAGTTAGACAGGGCTGTATTCTGTCTCCATTGCTATTTAACCTGTTTCTGAACATCTGTATTTTAAAGATGCCTTACAGGATTGTAATCTGGGAGTAAAGTGAATGATATTCCTATTTCTAATGTACGTTACGCAGATGATACACTAATCTTGGCAGAATCGGCTGCGGATCTGCAAGAAATAATGAACAGAATAAATCGAGCTTGCAAAGATTATGAATTAGAAATAAATGTACATTAAACAAAGTACATGCTAATTAGTAAGGAAGGTGGAAGGCCATTTCAACTGTCCATCAACGATCGACCGATTGAGCTGGTTTCTCAATATAAATATTTGGGATAAATTTTAAATGAGTCGTGGACATCAGATTTGGAAATTAAAACGAGAATTGAAATAGCAAGATCCACATTCAACAAAATGAGGAATTGTCTATGTAGCAGAGACTTGAGTTTTATCCTCAGACGGATATGAATGGCAAAATGTTACGTGGCAACTGTTCTCTTATATGGTGCTGAAACATGGACTTTGAAAACAGCATCAATTAATAGACTGGAGGCATTCGAGATGTGGACTATCAGGAGAATGTTAGGAATCCCCTGGACTGACAAAGTTCGTAATGATTACATACTAGAGAAACATGGTATATGCCGAGAGATATTAAAAATGATTAAAATTAGAAAAACATTTACTTAGAAACCCCAAATATGAACTATTACAACTAATAATGATGGGGAAAGTTCAGGGTAGAAGGGTAGTCGGCAGGAAGATGTCCTGGTTGGCAAACATCCGAAAATGGTCAGGTATCTCGAGTGCTTCTGAGTTGTTCCATGTGGCACAAGACAGAGAAAAGTTCGGGGAAGTGGATCGCCAACCTCCAGTAGTGGAAACGGCACTTCAAGAAGAAGAAAGAGTGTAATTAGCACTATCCGTTACAAAAGTTTCAAGGAAAAATTTGTAGCCATATATGAGAAAATGGCGTTTGAGCGTTTCTGGAAATGCGGAATTTTGAGCTACTTTTCACAGAAAACGGTTGTGTTTTCGAGAAACTTTACTTGACATTATTTACAGCACATGTCCTCGTAAATACGAATGTCCTCGTATAATAATGTGAAAAAATCGCTGCTAATGTAAATATTAACTACGTGAGAAACAAGTAAAAAAAATTACATTTTTCCAATTTTTGAAAAACAAAACATTAGAGCAATATGGGGTTTTTGTTATCTCATAAAATTCATTAGGCACTATACCTATGAAAAATTTAAAGAAAACATTTGGAGTCGTTTTTGAGAAAAACTTGTTTTTGTAATTTTTTAAAGTTACACGCAATATTGCGCGAAAACTACTAAAATTTTCAAACAAATGTACATGATCTTAATGAAAGAACTCACTTTTTACGACAAATTTTATTTGAAGGAAAAATCTCTATCTGCAATTTTGTAGTTGGAAGAAGACGCCGAATAAAGTGTATTTTAGGCTATTCTTATAAGAAATTTAAAGAAAAAATTTGGAGCTGTTTTTGATAAAATTTTGAAAATGACCAGGGGTTTCATGTAAAGTACCCCCAAATTGTACAGAATCTTTTACAAAATTTCAAAGCTTGTACTAGAACCAGATCGACCGGGGAATATTCATTTTGGAAGAAATTGTAAATACGGTTTAGGCGCTAGCAGTGTTCACAGACGGACGGACGGACGTTTTCCTTTCAATGGGCTTTTCGGCATTAAGGACCCACAAAAGGAGGATTCTGGCTACACCATGTATTAAGGGATTTTTTTCTTAATTTAGCAACTGGATTTATCCACTTTTTCCTTATCACGGCCCGGTAACGAATTTTTTTTTCTGGCGAAAATTGGCCATTTTTTCGCGCAGCATTCCATACGGGAAAGTAAAAATCAGATTGTTTTGATTTTTTTTACAAAAATCACTGATTTTTTTTCAGCTTTATTTCAAAAATATTTGTGAGGCAGTGAGTTTAATGAGCTTAGTGCAAGGTAATTAGCAACTATACAATAATAATCAGTATACTATGATTTTTCTGCCTCTGCCTCTCAAGCCCCTGTAGCCACAATGGAATATCGCACTCGGCATTTCGTGTCTTTCCCGTTTGTGACCCTAGTCGCATGATCGCCAGCACTGCTTGATACAGTCGCAGTCATGCGATATCTAGGCGTTATTGATGTAGCTGTAGGAGCCTTTTTATGTGCACTGACCTTCATATATTTTCATCAGTTATGCGTTTTATAAGGTGTATGATTCTACCAATTCTTTGAATGTATTTGACATCACTGTTGTATACTATGTGCTGGTTATGGTGGTTGTAATTTCATCAGAAGTGCTACTTTGATGTACTGAATAAATATTGAAATTTTAAATATTACATTTAAATACGCTACTATTATTATTTGTTATACATGTTTGTGGGTTATTTTATGTGAAATAAAAAAATAGTCTACACAGATTACAATGTCTATGTGTAAGCGTCATTTAGGCCATGGTGTAAGAATATTTGTGTGTGTGTATATACCGGCATTATGAACAATACCGTTTTTAAATAAACAAAAGCATTCATAGAATGGCATATACTGTTGCTTTTTCTGCATGAAATGCGAGTCATCACTAACGTAATACACACCATCTGTCACCATCTACCTTTGGAGAATAAAGAGTGTTGGCATCATGTGAATAGATTCAAGCGCTCCTGTACTTAACAATATTGTAAAACACTAGTGTATTAATTTATGTATCTAAGTTTGTGAAAGACACATCAGAAGTTGATTTCAATTCCAGTGAACATGTTTTATTTCTCGCTTAAAACATATGTGGTGTAGAGAAAGTTATGTAACGCTGCATTAAAAAAAGTGCGATTTTTCTACAGAAACATTCGTATTGTAGATTTCTGATAATGAAAATGTGAATAATTTTTGCTCCTATTTGTAGTAATTACTTCCTACAACACGTTGTGTAGTCAAAATCCGCATGTATAGGCCCAGCGATGCCGGAAAATTGTTTTACGACGAAACGTCCGTTCGTGAGCAACGCTAGCGACTGAACCGTAGGCAGGATTTTCACAAAATAGTATATTCTTCAACGAGCGTAGAATAATAGCCATTCTACGCGAGTAGAAGACTATACTTTCTCTACGACTTTAAAATTGATATTTTCAAAATATCCAATGGGCGCCTTAACCTCAACACCAACTCGCATACTGATCGTGGCTCACCTGTCTAACGACAGTTGCGACCAGCCGCGGCAGAGCACGCAGCGCCTCTGTAGGCGACTGCGAGAACCCTCTGTCGTGGTGTAATGAACTAAGACGAATGTGGTCGACAGCCGTGTGAGAATAATATTCTCGCACGGCTTGTGGAATCGGCATCATTACTGCATCCGTTAACTGTGCAGAAATGTATACATTCTGGAGCAATCGTAGAGAAATTAATATTCTCCAATCGATCCTGCTGATGTCGCGCTCAGTGTCAGACTAAAGCAGCGCGCCCACTACGGGCTCCCGGCACAGCGCGGAAGCGCTCCGCGCGGCTCGGCCCCGCTCGGCTCGGCCTCTGACTCACCCATTACGGCCGGTCTCTCCGGGCCCTTCCCGGCCGGACCCTTCCCGGCCCAGCCCGGCACAGCATGGTTTGTTTGTAAATATGGTGTAAACAATTATTGCTGAACTTTTCACATTCTTTCTGTCTTTAAAATTTACCATGCAATAATGTTTATGAATATCTTTTGCATTACGCGAAAGAAAAAATAATGATTTAATGCACCAACAAATGTTTGATGAATTTTACAAAATAATAATAATAATAATAATAATAATAATAATAATAATAATAATTTTAAATGAAAAAGAACTCCATAAACGATAAAGTATATTAATTATAGAGTATAATTATAATAAACTCGATAAAGTATATTAATTTGTTAAAAAAATTGCCACAACATATTTTAGAAAATATGAAATAATTGTAGGTGACGACATTGCCAACAATATTGTTTATTTAAATAGAACCTTTCGATGACTTAGCCACCATCATCAGTTTCTAGTACAAGAAATATAAACAAAAAATTAAAACATGAGTCAAAACCAAAACAATAGGTTTCGAATATCTATGCAAGGACTTGAATTGAACATGTGCGATTTTGTATCAGAGAAAAACACTTCCACTTTATTGCATTGATTCACAATTACTGTAATATTGAATTATTTAACGCCCCCTTTTTATTTTCTTTTATTTCATAAAATGTTCATTTCGGTTTTAAAATTATTAGTAATCTTTGAATCCTAATGTTTTGTTTTTGACTCATGTTTTAATTGTTTGTTTATATTTCTTGTACTAGAAACTGATGATTATGGCTAAGCCGTTCAAAGCTGCTATTCAAACAAACAATATTGT
This sequence comes from Acheta domesticus, assembly GCA_031308135.1. Taxonomy (NCBI): domain Eukaryota; kingdom Metazoa; phylum Arthropoda; class Insecta; order Orthoptera; family Gryllidae; genus Acheta; species Acheta domesticus. The sequence goes on from JAHLJT010000631.1 coordinate 233,676,379, forward strand.
TGGCAACGATAATACCTGTAATTATTTCGTTTTAAATGCCAATGACAATTTATTGCAAAACCAAATAAATGTTTTGCTTTTTGTAATCCATGTAAATAAGTTGTTTATAATCAAGTGAGACTATTTCTTAAATATTAAAGACAGACAGTAAATGCAAAAATATAATCAAGCAATAGTTCTTACACAGGCAGTTCTGGAAAGTTTTCAGAAATTTGTTGCCACGCATTGTCCTTCTTCCTGTTATCATGATACCCTGAATTACTAGGATCATATAAAAATGGGTACTCTCTAACTGCTTCTATTAGTATTTCGTCAGAACTCATTTTAACAAAGTTCATGAAGTTCACCAATTTCACAAATGACCTGCACGTCAGGGCGCCGAAGACAACACTTCGCGCCAGCCGCCCGCCCCAGCCGGCCGGGGCCGTCCGCCCCGACCACCCCGACCGGATTTTATTCTCGGGGAGGCATTCCGGGCCGAGCGGGTCGGTGCCGAGCGGAACCGAACGGAGCTGGCAGGTAGCAGTGGGAGACCCCCAGCTGTAAACCACGCAAAAGATTTCGGTCGGGTCTGTCCCGCGCCGCGCCGAGCCGGGCGGGGCGGCGCGATGCCGTTCAAATGGGCTTCCTGCTTTACGGGCGATCAGCACCAGATAACGATCTGTCAACGTGTGTCTTACGGGCGGTCTGTGCTTGATCACGGTTTGTCATCGTCTGTCTTGTTCGGCGGGATGGTCTTTCCTATACTTTCCTCTTCCCCGCATCCAAAATACTCGCGAAATCTTTGGAGCAATCGCTTCTAACGCAATTTTAGAACGTGGGTGTCTTGCTCCTATTCCGCATTCCCGAACGCGCCAGTTCAAGTTTCAGGGTTGTTAAGCGTTTGTGAAATGGTGCGGCGAGCGCTCTACCTCCTCGACGGACATCTCTACTGTGAGTGGGTGAGTGAATGGGGTCACTACGGGATGCGCGTCATCCTCTGTTACTTCTTTTGGCAGTCCGTTGGTCTCGGTCGGGTGACTTGCCGGTAGCAGCTGGTCGCTTCTCCCCTCACCTTGCAGTGAATAGAGGCCGGGTTTTGTTCCGCTTAGAGAAACTTCGTTGCTGGTCTCACTCGAGAAAACGTACGAAGGGTGTTGAGGACGCGAGTGATGAAGGCTTGCTCGGGACGGCAACGTGAGCGCAGGTCATGGCCCCTCCCTAAGGGTGAAATTTTAACTAGAATGAAATGAGTAGCTATTCTCTGAAGACAAAACAACTAATGTAAACAAAGGCAAAATCACAAAATGAAGCAACACAAGAACTAAACAAGGACATAAACTAACATATAGTCTAGGCCGTGTATTAGGCCACACTAGATTCGCATTATGGGAGCTAAAAGTATTTCCTGTCGGAATAGCCAACTTATGAAACAATCATTCCGATCAACTCTCTCGCTTTTGTTTCCTTTGTTGTCATTCACTTCTCGCGCGATTGAAGAGTTCACAGTACAATAATGTATGTCCCGATTTCCGTGAAAATTAAACAAGATTTTCATCTAAAAACGAATATTAACTCGCTGAACAATTAAACTACATAAGAGTTTTCATTATCAGCAAATGCGAGCGTGAGTGATGTTAAAACGCGCCACAAGCAAATGAAAAACAAAATTAAAAGTTATCCCTGGTCTTGTGCTAAAAGTTATCTGCTGACTTGTGTTAATAATGATTTTTATGAGATGGTAGTGTTATCGATTTATTCATGATTTATCTGTTAGTGAAGATTTATGTTGAAAAAATAAATACAATTATTGACGATTATTAATTTACATAAAACATGGTAATTTTTGTGACTTAATTATTTCTAATAGTCCAATGATATTAATATTAATGCAATGCATCCACTTTATTTTGCTACTTAATTAAATTATCTTTCAAAAGTTAGTGATACTTTCAAAAATAAGAAATTCATAATTAATATAAGTAGTCTTCAGTAAGTTGCCTAACCAGTGACAGACTTATACCTATTTCTTCTCTATTTAAAACGGGGTGTGGTACGTGTTACAGCGATAGTTATGGTAATAAATATAACTTTTTGATTTTTTGAAAGTTATTTATTGAAACGGGAATGTAGTACACTGACAATATAATCGCACAGTAAATAGTGTATAAAGCTGCACAATGATATTTTACTCTTATACTATCAGTTGTTGTGATTACAATACCATAAGCTACTCCTTGATTATGCAGTCATTTCAGTAAAGCCTTTCATTAACTTGCTAAATAATTCAAATCAGGATGATCATATAATGATCTAGTTTCGAGTGTACTCCAGTTTTCCAAATGCTCCACATACTCCAGTGATACAAATGCATGCCAAATTATTCCCTAAAGACATCCAAGCAGTAAAAGTTTAATATATTTATTATCCCACTTAAACACACACTTTTGTAGTGCTGATGGGGATTGTGAAAAAGCTCAAGGTAAGACAATGGTTATTTTCACCATTAAAATTAGGGTATTATGTCAAAATTTCAAAATGCATGTGTGATTTGGGGAGAGAAATATGGTGCCACTTGTCCAAAACCAAGTTACAAGTAATGTTGAAAATGTTACCAATAAACAGGTTACAAAAAACTGAAACAATTTTAATGTTCCAGAAAATAAGTATAAGAAATTGCCATTCGTAAATATAGCAATGTTTCATTAAAAAACTACAATTTTTGGTGTGCTGGAGTTTGTTTGGGTTCCTAATATAATTCCTTGGAAGTATTCTCTTTTAAAAATTATTGTTTAACTCTCATTCATATGGGCATAACTGTCCTCCTTCCCACCAATAAAACCAGTGTTTTTAGTATATGCTTCAGGGAGGTTTGAGAGTCTTCAAAATTTAATGTATCATCACCCACAATCTCTGAAGAAAAGGTTTCTTATAGAAATACTAAGACCTACATAAAATATAATTCATGATACTTCACATAAAATATTACAAAATAAATTGATCATTGTATAGATGAATAAAATTCTAAAATAACAAAGTAATTAAAAATTCTAAATAATTCTGCACCCAAATTACAATATATTTTATTGGAAATTCCATCCTTGGTAAAATTGTCAATATAGAAGCTGGATGAGCCCCTTTATTATAGGGGTCTTTTTAGGTGTGATCAGAGCTTCTTGCTTTTTATGTTTGTTGATAATTGTTTCGACAGACTTCACACCCACCTGTAAACATACAGAAAGTTGAAAAAAGAAAATTGGATTTATTTCTATTAATTCATAACTAATAATAATTAATAGTTACAGACAATAAGTACACCAATAACTATTTTAATTATGAAAATTATTCCTGATAGTTTCATAAGATATTTAGAAAAAATAATATTCTTACCTGTTATAATTTTGCCATTTGTAATGTTAGAGAAGTATGATTGACAATACTTGTTCCTCTGAGTAACAGTACCCCTTCTTCCATTTTTTCCTTCCACAATCCACAAAATAAATTTACAATTCCCGTGTGAAGAGAACTTTGAATTCACTTTAACCTTAAAGACAATACTAAGAAATGGCCCAGATGTACTTGGGCTATCCATTATTTTTCAATGATTAATATATTGGGTTCAGAAATATTAATAATAAATATAATAAAATTAATTTTACACAAAAATACAAAATCGAAAAAGCTAACCTTTACTACTAAAACTATCTCGACTAACTCCACTATGATTAGTGATGAAAACAATTCAAAAATAATAAATAAAAATAAAACGCCTAGAACTAAATTAACACATCTGACAAAATCACTAAATGTAGACTTATGAAAAATAGCAAACCGCAATATGCAAATCGCCAGCAACAATAGCAAACTAACAGCACAATCCACATGAATGGCTTGAATGTTGGCGGAATCTACGGAAGTAGTCATTTTTTCATTGCAAACTTAAATTTTAAAAAATGTTCCTACCCCATGAGCGTAATATATATACAGGGTAATTGTGTGAAGTTTGGCAACCGCATGTGCCAACACAAAACGAAACGAAACTAGAGTATGAGTACGTGTTCTCATCCGACAGTGGCATTTTTCAAAAGTTGTCACTTTAGCTGGTCTTTTTAGCTGGCCACAACTATAAGAATAGCACAAGCATAAACACGAAATTCAAAATAAAAGATAAGACTAATACTAATCTAATAGCGTTTTCCATCCATTGCACTGAAACCCACCTTAGTGCAGGGCTAATACGTCATCGCTCCGCAACAAGTGCTGCCCCCATGCGCGGGCAGCCACGCATGAAACGGATTCCGGCACTGCGTCAGTGCATGTGCGCTACGCAATGAGATCATAGGCAGCCGTTCTTGGTCTGCCACACTGACAGAACTCGAAAAATAAGAATTTTTGAATTGTTATCGTTGTTATAATTTTTGTAATAATTATTATGTTAATGTATCTTGTACGAAGTCTTTTGGTAATTCTTTATTCCTTAACTCATAAAGTATTAACGTGTGATTCTTCATTTAAAAACTACCGAAAACTTAGCGAAAGTTCATTTCTCGATATTTGTCAGTGATCAATACAGTACACTAGATTTCGAACCGAAAGGCTTTTGCAGAATTATTTGGTTATTGAAAACTATAAAAATATTAATGTGAGCATTTCCGCTTGCGCATGGGAGAAACATACCTTGGCACATTATAAGGCCGACATACACGGTACAGTTTTCGTGTAGATTCTCATACAGTTTCTGTACAGAAACGTCAAGGTCTCAAACTGAACGTATAAAAGCCAAAACGTTGCGCATACATGCACGGAAAAAAAAGAACTATTGCTGTATACCTGATCCATTATACAGCAACAAGGGGATGCATGTTAATATATGCCCAACCAGGAACAGGGTTGCTCCTTAGTGAAGGAGATTGCTGAAAGGAAAGAATTGCATTGTGAAGGGAACCTTGCTGCATACATCTGATCACCTCTTGTCAGAACGTCACGGCTACGACTTGTAACCGTATTGTAAGAGCAAGGTACCGATTCGGCGTATCCAAGCAATATTGGTAGGAGAAGCCAGCTTACAGACTCCGCGTATTAAAGCAATACTGGTAGGAGAAGCCAGCCTACAGACTCCGCGTATTAGAGTAGTACTGGTTGGAGAAGCCAGCCTACCGACCCGGCGTATTACAGTAGTACTGGTTGGAGGAGCCAGCCCTCCGAGTGGGTGTTCTCGAGCAACACTGGACGGAGTAACATGGCTACCGTGTTGCCGTATTGAAGTATTCCTTATAGGTGGTACAAGTTACTGATCGTTGACGCATGTAGGATTGAATGTCGATAGGAAAGGGTTTTCCTTGGTACGTGCCATTAATACAATATTCATTACATGTTTTTAATCCAACAACGGATGTGTTATCTTTACGAAGGCAACCCCACACCGCACCAAATGGAAATAACTGCATAAAAATCATACGATTAGTGATAATTTAATTTCACTATAAATTATATAAGAGAAAGTGTATTATAAACATCAATAACATATACACAGTTGAATAAAACAAGTTATCCGTTGTAGATACGTATGTAATGAATTAACTAAAATAGCACGTACCTACAAATAAAATATTGATAGAATATAACATTAAAATATTTATTCAGACAACATAAATATTTAAACTGTAATTAACAATAAAAGTGAATTACACTGTACACAGAAAATTGTTTACAAGCACATTACAATATAAAATTTATACATATACTCATAAATGTTATAAGGGGTGAATTAACAAATGCAAATAAGGAGACTAGGCAGGGTCTTACGGATCCCCAGTAATATTTTCAACAAAATTGGTTCATAAAACATACAGATATTTAGCTAATTTTATTTACCACTAATAAATACAAATTCATTTAATATTTTTAATATATTTGTTTTGTAAAAACGCCAAATGCTAGTTAAACAGTAGCTAAAATATAAATGAAAATTATTATCAAATTAATTTTATGTATATTAGCTTTCAACTTATAATCTTTCAATTTACAAATGTAATAATAATTCTTGTTTATTTTGTATATTAATTTTCATTTCATAGTTTGGTAATATTTAGTAATCTTTAAGATATTAATGCACCCCTCTGTGTATTGCATTTACAAGCACAAAATACATCATACAAAATTAACACTTCGTTTTCAATTACAATAACGAATTCATGAATGCCTTACATACAATTGAAATCAAACAATTTTTTGGAGACATCGCCCATTTAAAACACATTTATATTGTGTATATATATTGTTTTAATTTTTGTTAAACCACGGCTTAATTTTTGTAAAGCCACGGTGTAGAGCTAGTTAGACTGGTAAACGTACAAACATGCAATAAAAATCAGATGAGATTAGTTAAATTAATTTAAAAATTGAAATCAAAAATATAATTACGTTAGGGGGACAAGACTGATCTGCAATTTAAATCAGTTTAGTATTTTGCTAAAACCCTTTTTTGGCCACTTTGAGAATATACCGAGTAATGTACTGTAATGAATGCTTTGGGAATTATTATTACAAAGCTTAATTACAACACGCGAAGCTCATTATTGACATGCAATCATAACTCGTATGCACCCAACAAATCTATATCATGACAACCATTGTTATTATCTCCTGGATGTGACTATCACAGAAATTGTATTGAGAAGTGCACACTGATCAGAGAATGAATATAGTGGAAAGGCCATGATAAATCATTGCATTTGCATAATATATGGTCCGATTAAAATAAGTTGCCCTTTTTTTTACTTTGCACTGCTTTTAATCGGCCAATGGGTCGGGATGAGACAGTGCCATAGGTCGGGAAGAGGACATCCCTTTCAGGTGGAAAGAGTTCGTTTCATTGTATTGTATTGGATGTGTCACATATGTTTTCTTCTCAAATTAATTATTAGCTTTAAAGCAATTCTAAGTTAGGAAATGCACCGGTCACGAATTTACTAAATCAAATGCAGACGATTCTGAATTGCGCCAATTCTTCAAATAAATCGACGATGATATTTACTCCACGATGCCATAATTTCTCCACGCGAGGATGGCAACACTGTAAAGCGTTGAAGTCTCAAAGAGTATATGAGAAGTCGTCTGAGTCCCTGAGGGATTTCGGGCATTTCGGGGAATACCAGTTTTGTCTTCCTCTAACGAGATCGTGCTTACGCTACTTTTTTGTGTTATTAATTTACACGGTACAGTATTTAAAATTGTGTTCACGCAATTTCGAAGGTTTTGAAAACAATATGTTCCGGCGTTTGTTTACGTGATATTACTTTAATTGACAGAAAATAAATTTTCGAAGACTAGTTTCATTTGAGGTGAAGTTGGCCTTCTTGTGTTCTTTTTTCTGTTGATTGCCTTAGGCGTTTGAATTGAATACGTTTGATAACGTTAAGTGCCCATCGAATTAACCATTATATTCATAGCCTATCGTTATGCAGTATGTGAAAATTTGAGCTAGAATTTGATTACGTGTTAAGATAATATTGAAGTGAATACGTGTGATAAGTGTTGGTGTTCAAGATGATTAGTTTCTTAAGTGTTACCTTTTCCATTGGTATCGTTGCACCTACGGCATTCAAAGGAAACTGCTAGGGAAAGAAAATATGGAATACTCCAACAAAGTAAGAATCTCATCTGACCATGTGCACGATATTTTTATGGTGTAATTTGTACGCGCGGGAATACTTTTTACGCTTAGTTTTAAAAAAATTAGAAAAGTTAGTTGCACTTCATTATATTACATTTTTTTTGAAAGTAAATCATTTTATGGGCAACAGCCACCATTACTGTTAATATTCTGAAGAAGAATGGAAATGATGCAATCAATGAGGGTAAATGTGATCTTTGGAAGAGAGATGGAAAAAGGCTGTAATCATTAAGAAAATGTTTAAAAAGTTTAAGAAAAAAATGAACTGTATACTAGAGAAAGTTTTTGAGTTCATAATGGATAGCATAAACAAGTCACAAGTACAAATACCATCAATGTAGAAATTTCTTCTAAACTTGTAAATAATGGTCAAAAATTCTTATAAAAACGATAGTAACTTCCACAAAGATTACAAAAATTTTCATTTCTACCTTACTCATTCAATTCAATTTAATTTATAAGTCAGCAATTAGGATTCCAGAATCCAAGAAAATGAGCATGGATTTTAGCTCTCCATTCTTCATTTTCTTAATTGGTATTACGCTAATTATGTACAGAAGCTCTTTAGAAAAACAGCAATGAACCATGCAAACAATGAATTAAGTCCAGGGATGAAATGAAGCAGTCAAAGGTAGTCAACTTAAAGGATTTAGAATTACTGTTAAATCATTGAATAATTGTTGGATAGTACTGAACAGATGATACTCTGGAATAATTCATAACAAATTCTAGTATGATTTACAGGTATTAAAACTACAGTTTAAAGAACTACAATGCTATGAAATTATTTAGAATGAAAAAAAGTGTGGAACTGACATGGACACGTCAATATTTTTATATTTTTAGGGATTTTTAAATAGTAAACGACCACATTCTTATACATTTTCACTGTCATTGATCATTGAAATTTTCATTCGTTACTGTCATTAGATCATTCAGTTTCTCATTAATAGTAGCAAATTAGAGAGGCATTACAGTAGAGCTTATGGCTTCCCTTTCCATTAAAATGTTCAACACAAAAAGTATAATTTTCTACATATTTACTGACATTTTGATAAATAATAAATGATCTATGTATTCTGTTAGACAATCCAAAGCCACCCAGAGAGGAAGCTTTGCCACAAATCATTAAGGATAACTTCTTGTAATAATTACAAAATGTTAGTTTAAAAATAAATTTTAAAATAACAAATTTTTGATCACACATGAGAATCTTCAGGGTAAAATTCTTAATAATATACATCCTTTAATAAGATATTATGGCATGAATTCTGAATACAGCAACCATTAACTGGCACTGAAATGTGATGATTACCCAAATATTACAGAAACCCTGGAGTGGCAAATTATTTAACTGATTAAGTAGTGAAAAATAGTAATACACACAAGAAGTACTAAAAAACAAAGGAAAAAACATCTTTGCTCTTTCTTACATATCACTGAACACACTTTCAGTTTAAGAAAGGGGAAAGATCAAGAGACATTGAGTTGGTAGAGAGGAGTGTTGTTGGTTAACACATGCAAGAGGACTGTTATCGCGAATGCATCAATGCAGTTGCATCTGAGAGAAGATTGCAAATTCAAGTGGTCATCAACCTTCAAAAATGGAATCTGCACTTAAAGAATTACATTTCAAACTTAGTTTAAAAAGAACTAGCTTACAACACATGTCTGACTGTTGCATAGGTGAAGGTGCCTCTTTGTACGACTATTACTGGATATGGAGATATCAATTTATGTACAGAAGTACAGATGAATTTTATAGTGGGTTCCACTTGGTAAGCATGATATTCCTCACAGAAATCAAGAATTTGGAGAACATTGCATATAAAGCAAATATTCTCTTCTTCATTTCTTAGAATATGTTGAATAGTTCCAAATACTGGTGGAAAGTCTTCATCGAATTCTAAGTCAACAACTACTGTCATATTGTAGGCATAGGTATGACCATTTACTTCAATCCATTTGTAGAATTTCCAAGGGTGAGAAAATGTAGTAGGTATTAATGGAAGGAATTTAGCAAAAGTACTAGAGTTACAAGAGAGGTGTACTTCTGGACCATAATCCATGGAGGGGGCAAGGCCTTTATTAGCCATAAATCTGAAACATAGAGACATCTTTTCCTTTGTAGAAAGAGTTTTCAGTATATTTTTTCTAGATGCAGTAGCTCCAGCTTCTTTCTTTTTAATTCTGTGATTTCCTTCAAATCGAATAGATGACATATTGATAATAGGACCACAATTTAAAAGTACTTTTGCATAATGCAGGAAATTATGGCCCTTAGGTTTTATACGTTCATGACGGAAGAGTTTCATAAAGAGAACAAGATGCTCAGAAACAAGTGACTGAAGAATAGATGCATATCCTTTTTGCAAAGTCCTGGAATTTACAATGTTCATTATTTTCCTCAGTATTAAATACAGTTTCCAAAAATCATTCTCTTTGGGCACAAGATCACCAACAAACATGGCAAAAAGCAGAATAAAATTTTGCATTTCACTCCCAGACATTTTTAATTCCTTTTTGGCAATTTCTCCAGATGTAATGTTTGGGGGCTTATTTGACAAGCCATTCTTCCGATAAGGAAAAGAGTTTATTCGAGAATTCAAGATGTCTAAAGATAATCGGTTATGAGCAGGAGAAATTTCAAAGACAAAATAATGCATTATTAATGCCATCAAGTGCTTAAACCAACCTTCTGGGCCGTCATGTAACCAATCAACAGCAAAATTTGACTCTACCTGAAAATAATTAACAGAATGCCACACACATTCTTCTTTTACACCCAAATTACTTCTATTTCCATTAGTATTATCATACAGTTCACTTCGGAGCCTTTTCTCTGTGCTTTCATATTGAACTACATCTTTATGTGTTGTACAGAGTCTGCAATAGTAATTGGAATTGAAACTTTCAACAAAACCAAGGATGCTATTCAATCCAAGGTTATCACCTAAAATTAAACCTAGTGCAAAATAAATTTTTTCCTGCCCGTGTGGCATGTCAATAAGGATTCCCTCTCTTTGCAGGTAATTTAGTTCATCTATGACAACTTGAAATGTTCTTTGGTTACCAAACTCTACCCTATCATATGTGTGGAAAAGTAAAACAGTGAAGATGTTCTGCAATTGGGAACTTACTTCGGGTGGAAAACAACCCAGGGTGTAGTAAAGGGCACCAATTTTTTGGATACCTGTATGTGACCCTAAAGGATTGTTAATTTCAAAGTCATCAAAATAGAGGAATATTGGAAGAACATATTTTCCTTCAAAATGTTTGGACATTTTATTTCGCCACAACTCCCCTTGAATAAAATTTTCTAGAATTTCAGATTCAGCTTGCAATTTTTCAACGTAACTTTTAATGTTACTGTATACATCAGGGATATTGAACAATTTTGTCAAAACGTTTTTCATTGGAATGTATGAAGCATGGACAGGGATGGTTTCCTTAACAACTGTACCAGAATGGGTTCTGTCTTCAATCCTGCTTCCAATAACTATTTCTTCAACAGGAACCGAGAATTCAGTTGCTTCAAAGGCCTTGAGACGTCGATATTCAGTAGAGAGATCACTAAAGGATTCTAAGGAATTGGCAATAGCATTCTTTACCTTCATCATAATATTAGGAGATACATGGTTTTCTAAGACTGTCCGCTCAATGCAAGTTTTCAACTGTGCAGCATAGGATGAGAATAGATCACTTACTTCTGTCATCATAAATTGCACATGATTTCGAGGCAATTGACTATTAGCATATAATTTACTTGCAAATGTCAGCAGCTCAGGTTTCATGTCAATTGCACTGTTTGACATAATAGGGTCTTCCATCTGTGATGTCTCTGAATCTATATTAGAAATTCCGGAAGAGAAAGTTTTTTCCTCTGCATCCATTGGAATATCATCTTGAGGAACAGATAAATGGCAGCAATTTATTGAATGATGTTTCTTAAAATGTTTCCGGTAATTTGAAAAGTTGATGCATCTCTGGTGACATCCAGGTTCACAGCATGTTATCCCTGCATTAAGGTCTACTGTTATATGTTCTACTTGCAAATGAATGAGGAGATCCTGCATTGTGCAGCAGTGAACAGTACATTCAGGACATGCAGCCATATCTTCTGCATTAAAATAATACTATTATAATGAAGAATTTATGTAAAGTTAAAAGGCAAATTTTGTAATAACGATCGTATTAACACTTGCCTATGCAAACATGCTTTCAAAACAAGAAGTCTGTGTAAATAAAATTTTGATTAAATGCTTAATTAGCACAAGAAGATGTATAACTTAAGAACACAAAACATGTAAACATGTGTACTTCAGGACTGTTATTTTATTAATACTTTTTTTTAAATATTACTGATCTGTAGAAACAATACCAAAATATATATGGCTCGATATTGGTTGCAATAAAGAAGACCAAGAAATTATTACAAAAGAGTTCGAAAAAAATGATTGGCAAAACTGATAATATGAAAACAATTATGATAGGAAAACCTAGTCAAAATGATTAGATGAATTGAGAAGAACTTTGATGCAGATGCTACAACTATGTCAAACGTGCAAATTAAAAAAAAAAGTCTTTAAAATTCTATTTAAGAAAATAAAAAGTAAAAACAAACCATTTACATTGAAATTAGTGAATTAATTGAAAATCACTTAAAAATAGGACTACCTGAAAATATCATTTAAATCTTTAAAGAAAGATGTCTCATCAGTAAGGTTGTAACCTAAATCTTTGGTAAGACAACAATGGCTCTGGCCATAATCCAAAATTGCAAGAAAGAAGGCAATTTTGTGTTGGAAAGCCCCAAGGCACTTATTGTGATAATGAGATCATGAAACAACTGTGTATGAAACTTCTCATACAAATACAATATAATTATTGTGTATTACTTTAATGCATTTATAAGATATTTCACTTTTGAGCAATCATCCACATGTCCATGCCACGTTTCTTCTATACCCATTAAAGCTTGGGCAATGACAACCCATAAGCGACTGCTCTGTACAGGATAGTTACAAAAAAGAGCATGATATGCTTTCAGTGTCACCTCTACTGCTCGAAGAGGTGACTCGACTAAAATAGGTCGATTATCGATAACAATGTAGCTCGATGTAATTTGTGACAATTTTTTTCCAACAATGAGAGGCAATGGTTGTACCTGAGTTCCCTTCTGTTGTGCCTTAGCTCTGATGTCACTCAGCCGCTTTTCCAAGTCCCCAATATCCTGTGAATCATCAACATTTGTTGGTTTTTGAACAATCTCTAAATTTTTGTTTAGAAAAATAATTTGCTTATGTTAACAATGATATTTTGAGATTCAAGATGATACATACTAATTCCTTGTATGTAAATATTTCATCAGTTGTAAAATTATTGCCAATATATCAACATAAATTGCTAAATTAACTTCTGATTACCTAAGGAGTGATTTCACACCCCAATGAAACAGCCAAAATAATGGGCAATGCTACATCTTTCTGTTATTAACTTTTTAAATTCACTCTAGAGATAAAGAATAAAAGTCTTAAAGAATTAAATAATAATCACTAGGGACAACAGATTTGTCAGCATGTGCCGACACTTAAAAAAATTTTATGAATCGGTAGGGATATTGAAACATTAATTTAAAAATATTTTGAGAATGAGATGTTTGGACATTCACTTCACCTGCATAGTAGAATAAAGAAATAATCGTTAATGAAATGACCATGTCTCTAATTAAATGTTTTTACAAGGAATATTCAGCCCATGTAATTGCACCCTCCCTTGGATATCAGAAGGTTATTCAATGGCAGATTACCTGAACATGCACCAAGAAGCCATTTTGAATGTCTCCCATAGAGGCACGCCAAGGCTTGTTATTTGGGATCTTCACTGGAACAACATTAAATAGATGTGGGAAATAAAAGAGTAAAGCTGCATCGCAATCTGTTGAAAATAAAAGAGTAAGTTAATTGCAATTGAAATCAATATTTGCAATTCAATGAATATGGAGAGGGTAATTCAAATAATTGCATACCTAAAACATGTTCAGGTGTGCGAATTCTGAGCAGCTCCTTCTTGAGTTTTTCTGAAAAAGCTCCCCACTTTTCCACAAATCTGTTTTTGCATGTAGGGAACAGAACCTGGAAATCATGCTCTAAGAGCAAGTGGCCACCTGGTTGCAGCAAAGCAGGATATTTACTAATATAATCTACAACTCTAGTCTCTTCATTAGCAGGGTCTCGAAGCCTGCTTTGCCGCAGATTTGATGTTTCCTCCCAGAGCTTCTTGATTTCATCCCAAGGCTGAACATGGGTTTTCAAGAAGTCAAGCTTTCTTTCCAACTGAGCATCTGTGGCTAGGGAGAGGCATTATATTGTGTAGTGTAAATAACAGCCATTTACAAAACAACATTAACAAAAACTATGCTATGAAGATGCAATTGTACCTGCTTCTTCCACTCCCTCGTAACAAGGGCGCACACATTTTATGTCGCTTTCGTATAGTGTACAACTTCGACATTGATTCTGTCGCCTTCCTGCTATTCGAAGCTTCCGATTAATTTTAGTGTAAGCGTCATAGAGTTTGCCTGAGGCATTGTGCTTAGTGATGCGATTGCATGGTGGAATATAGTAATCACTCTGAAAATAAGCCCTATAAATCAAATATGCTAGCATAGAGATATTTATGCCCAAAAGCATGTAAATTAAGCAAGTTGACTCTTACAATAACTTCACCTGGGAAGGTCTCTACAATGGCTTTGCCCAGTTCCATAAATCGTGAACTACGAATTCTACAAAAAAAGATAGATTAATGAATTTTAAGTACAACAACCTGCACATTATTGTAAGGTTTGTAATTAACATTAACAATCTTACGTGTATTTGGATTTCCTCCAAACTCTTTAGATATCACCAAATGTGAAAGGGTGCAACGAGCAGAGTTATCAATTTTCCTCAATGCATGAAGGCCAACAATCCATTGACCTTGAATGCTTTCCTCCAAATAATTTAACAATGGCTAAAAATTAAATACATTGTTAGAGAAGTAAACTACATGGAAAAAAACTTCAAGTGGGGAAAAAAAATATACACATACACGAGTTGCTTTAACTTCTTCCTGTGGTACTCGTACATCAAGATTTACATGCTCATTGTGAATAATCAGAATCTTGCAGGATTAATTCTGCAGAACCTGCACTCCTTCTCCAATGTCTTCCTCATGCAAATCTCCTTCTGAAGAGTTGCTGATATAATGAGAGGTATACTATCCACCCTCAATTTTTTTCCCATTTTTTTGGACTGCAAATACCAATGGCTCTTCGTAGGAAGATTCAGAAACAGAAGTTGACTCAGAGGAATGTCTTGTGGATTGATTTTCATCAGCCTTAATGAAATATAATAATAATAATAATGAAACAACAACCCTTACAACAACTTACACAATAAGTAATCGATTTCTTACAATGCGTACTTCATGCATAAAATTTTAATATCTAATTACCTCACATAATTTACGCAAACCATTTTGTAAAAGTAACTTATCAACAATGGTCAAAACCCAGGTCCCCTATCATTGCTGGGTATGTATTTAATAATAGCAATGTGGGATACGTAAAGTTATTTTCTGGAAAGTATTTTTGGGTGAGCACAAATAAATAAGTGGAAAGAACTAGTACAAATTAGAAATTTGAAAATGGGCCTTTGAGAAAAAAAGCCCAGATTCAAAATAAAGCATTCGTAATTTTAAGGGCACATGAAACTGAAATCACTAAAATATTAATATTTATACAAATATTTTCAATTAAGATTAACAACTGTTTTCAAAAAAATCCTCAGGGAGTAAAGATTTAATTAACTTTTCAAAATAACTCATGCAATAAATGACAAGTAGTTTAGGGGATACTGTTTTAAAATTTTAAAACAGTTTCCCCTATATAAATTTTAAAATCAATTTTTGACCAAATAAACAATAAACAAAAAAAATAGAACGTAATTTCTTTAATTAAACTCTTATAAACAATTTTGGATCTCATGTCCCCTTAAAAAATAAAAATAGGAAAAGTGAATAATCTATCAGTAAACAAGCTTTTAAAAACCTGAAGTTCTTATTAATAGTTTACTATTCTAAGCCACAGGAATATTGTTTTACTGTGTATGACATGGGGCTCAATCATAATCAAGGGTTTTTATATTTTATTAAGTACTTGCTGAACGATTTTTACATTGACACAGCTTAGATGCAAGCCAACCAGCAGGAAAACCATAACCACGAGAATTATCGCGCTTATGAGAAATTACTGCGGCACAACCAGGTTTTATGCGGGGTAGGGGAGAGAGGCAATGGCTGTAGTAACCCAGCTGGCTTGTATTCTCAGAGAATTTTTCATATATGTCAAATTTTTATATTATTTTTAGTCATTAATGTTTTCCATTGAGAAATAATTTTCGTTACAATAGAAAATTAAAAACTATATACGCTAGTAGATGTACTGTAGATGTACGTCTACTGCTGCTGGAGGAGGGTAGAACGCATGAGCATGCAGGGTGCTACAGCCTCTTCCCCCGAGGATTCGTCATCACATATTACCAGCAATGTATTATAAGAGAATGTTTTCGTTATTTCCGGAATCCCTCCCTCTTTGACCATACTATACAGTTATTTTACAAAAGAAATATTGCGAGCGTTGTTGGCAATATTTGGTGGAATTTTTCGCTCGCATAAGGAAAGTGTTGTTACTTGCTCTATTGCACCAATACTAATATTTGCTCACGCAAGCGGGCGGTAGAGCATGTAGATGTGATTCGAAATAGAAGCTCTAGATTGGATAGCAATGCACCCTCTCCTAACTCCGAAATTAGAGAAATTGTAATTAAAATTATAATATTGATGAAATAACGAACATCCCGCCACCCTTCCATCTAGCAAAATAAAATCTTCGGAAAACGTACTATGCGAAATTATAAAGAAATTCAAAATTGACTTTTTATTACTCTGTACGGTACCAAATATTGAAATAAATACAGCACCTGGCCGATAGGGATAAAAGGCCCATGACAAAA